>CAKAOJ020000098.1:1595000-2047500 GCA_916701645.2 Sebastolobus alascanus | reverse complement strand
TTTAACAGCAAACTTCCTCCATCTGCTGCATTCTTATCACATAGAAATACTCCTCATTATTCGGTATAATAAGGTTGAATATGTGACCGTTGTCGGTTGGTGTTTGTAAACACACGGCATTCAAAGTTGGCCCCTCCTCCTCCTCGGCTCAATGAGCGAACGAGAGAGAGAGCAGCGATGGTGGAGCGAGCTATAGAGTGAATGAAGAGAGGGAGCGGCGTTAGTTAGAACAAGGCAAAAGTGAGCATGGCTCACATACCCCCCCGCTCACTGCTTGACTCCTACTAAAGTAGGGCCAAAGGTTTTGCCCTTTTGGAACTAATGGAATTAGTCTATTGAGCACAATCTAGCTCGTTATTAGCTCACCTTCCTCAGGATAAAGTCAGTAGAAGACAAGAGTTCGAGTTCTACTCCGGAAACGAAATGGAAGTCGAAAAAAAAAATCACAGTTTTTGGCCAAAATTTCAAAAGTTTTGGGCACCCTGACTTCTAACTCCAAAAGGCACAACTACACCACACTGTCAACCATCATACCAAATTTGAAGTTCCATAGTAAAATAGTTTCCAAGTTCTGCTCCGGAAACGAAACGGACGGAAGGACACGCGGAGCACTATACACCCCCGACTGCGTTGTCGCGGGGGTAGAACAAAGCAGTGAGTCAGAGAAATAAAACGTTAATTTTTTTATTGTTTCACGGCGGGTACTTCTAAAGCACAAATAAACACAACCACAACTGTGCGCACAACTCTGAACAACCCTGCAGGAAGGTACCGAGTTGCCAGATTTTGAACTGTCTGGAGCACCTGTACATCAGAACACACAACCCGTTCTCATCCGTCAAATACGGCCGCTTTCTATCTGACGGAGCTAAAGGGGGACTTGTGCCTCGGTATCAGAAGCCGAGGGGGGCGTGACAAATCGGCGGTATTTGACGACCTGAATGGGCTGCAAACCCTGCGCGCTTATATTGCCTGGGGGGGGGGGTTACACCACCACGTGGGGCAGAAAGGCTGTTTGCTGAAGCCCAGAAACATGCCAAACACAGCAACATAAGAAGAAATAGAAAATCCAGGCAGAGGACTGCAGAGTCTCTGCAGATACAGACACACTGCTAAAGGGTCAGATCTTTGTATCAGTCTATACATTGTTTTTTTTTTGGACATTCTTGCACCTTTAATATGGTAACAGGAAGGAATTTAAGTATTGGCAAATTATGGTTACATATGGATTCCATCTAAATTAAAACACAACTCTTCTCCAGTACACCACTCTTTATTCATCGGCTATCTTGGCTTCATCAGGATGATGCCTGAGGCTGTTTCTGGTTCCTTTATACAACACATTGATCCGTTATGTGAACAATATATCACCATAGATACTATATATACCATATGTACAAAACTTTACAGTCATCCTTTTCTTCAAAAATATTATTTGTCCTTAGTTTATACAAAACTAAGAGAAAAAATTATAACCATAAATTAGAACATTATAATCAACTTTCCCATTATTTCCTAACAAATTTCCATCTTAACCCATCAGTGTGCAAAAAAAAAAATCAATACAAGTAAAAGAAAATCTGTATTCTTTCAACTAAATTATTCAGATTACTTTTTCAAAATATGGTGTATTTAAATCACCTCCATCACTTAACTACACTTTTTTTGTCCAGTGCTTTAAGAGCTAGTTTAAAGGCTAAAGCCTGGTCTAGAATACTGCAAAATGCATCACTTTAACCGTTTCATACTACATACTACTGAGGAACGCAGTATGCAGTATACAGTACATACTGCATACTACGTTCGTCAGTAGTATGTAGCAGGCGGTTTCGAATACAGCCTAGGACTTTTATTCATTTGTATCCGTAGCCCTAGAAGCAGGCCTCCAAGTGTGTGGAAAGATAAACAGCATCCATACAAACAATACTCCCTCATTTGGTCGCTCCAAAATCTCCCATAGGTGTTCAGCTTGTTTGAGACCTGATGACTGTGAGAGCTACAGCATGTGATCTTCACATCAAACCATTCAGCGAGTACAAAGCCAATACAATAACCTCACGTTCCTAACCCTAAACACAAGTTCTGAGAAGTTCTTCACTTTTAGTTGAGACTGTAAGGAGGTGTGATTGAACTTGATGGTCTGTTCACTTCGTAATGTTGTTTAGCAAATATCCCACTAAGTGTTGTTGAGTGAGTGTTGAAGAGGATTTACTTGTGGACACTGTTCCTGCTTGCCAATGTATTTCCTCTTCACCATATTACATCATTTGTAGTGTTTTCAACTGGTGCACCAGCAATACGGGCAACTACTACAAGTAACGCTGTCTCACGTTGATAAGATCAGCTGTTAGAAGTCTGCTCCTCCTGCCGAGGCCTACAGTATATTCTGTATTATGATTAAGTTATATGATGTCATGTGACAAAACAGAAAATGCTATTGTACATATGTAAGCAGGAGCTGAATTAAAGCAGTATGTTTTGGGGTTTCAAGTAACAGGGTTTCCAACAGCATATCATTCACCAGATTCTCCTGCAGTGTGTTTTTAATGCGTTTATTTTGCTTTATGGAAACTATATGACCAGAACACACACCTGACTGTGAGGTGGCGCTGAGCTCCATCACCTAAAAGCACGTCCTCTGAAGGTAAAACACCATGTGTGTCATCATTTTAAACACAGCTAACGACTTGTTTGTAGGTTCTATATTTATCCAATACATGAAAGCATTATGTATGCTGTCTGTATGATGTTGAGGATCACTGAACAACAAACAAACAAATCATTTTATAATATATAAAGGAAGAATGTGTTTAAACGGTAGATAAACTTGATATATGAACAAGTGTTACTGAGATTTGTGAACATTAAAACAACACATCTGTGTCTAGACTGACTGATGAGGCTCAGGCTGAATGCAGCGGCCATGTTTCTGTTTGAAGAGACCAGCAGTAACGTTAGATCTGGACCGCTGTCACCGCAGTTACTGCTGCCATGGCGACAAAGGAAAAGAGGAAGCAGAGATGCTGAGACAAAGGAGAAGAAGACGCATGCTTTAGTGTTCAAAGGTAAATGGACTAGGGGTGTAAGAAATATCGAAAATATGGAGAAAGCCCAGTCTGCTCTGATTGGCTTGTGAGAAAAATCTGGTGAACCTTTGCAAAGGTAGTTCTCAAGCTGTGGGTGGTTTATTCTAATGAGCCTGCATGAGACATAGGAAGGGGAGACTAATCTGATTGGCTTGATGAATCACATGTTTTCTGCTCTATACAAATCTACAATTTCATCTAGCAGACACTTTTGTCCAAAGCGATGCGCATCTGAGAGTTCGTACAACACAAGCAAGGATCCAGATAGGAGGGAACAACGTGAGTAACAACAGCTTGAAGTCCGGTCGGACACCGGTGCCGACCATGGATGTATAAAGAGAAGTGGATCCAGCGTTGGAGGCGGGGCCTCGTTCATTCCTATGAAAGTGTCTCAGTGGAGCATGAAGCCTAAATGGTTCGACTTCCGTCTGGAAAAGTACCCGGATCTTGGGCACGTGGAACATGCGCAGTAGCGTCCGCTCGGTCACATGACTCGGTCACATGACTCGGTCACATGACTCGGTCACATGACTCGGTCACGGGGTCCCGACGTCACGCCGTCATCACGGCTTGGCGCTCCAGCCTCGATCTGGGTCTCATTCACATGAACGGAGGAAGGGAAATAACTCTGGATTCAGCTATTAGTGCGTTTTAATGATTTAAATAAGGACTATTAGAGTGTTCGTACTGGGGAGTTGATTCACCTCAAAATAAATGATCCTCTGAGTTACAGACGTCTCTTTCCCAATGTAAGTCTATGGGAAAAAGTCTTTTTGGGCCCAATGGCATCACGTGACGGACACAGAAGTTGCAGTAACGCCGTTTGGCCGCTACGAAAGTTGGGACCAACGACCGGCGCTCTTCTTGGGGGGGGGCTTGGTGCCGACAGGCAGTGCACAGAACCAACGCAAAGGGTGGATAGAAGCAGATTTTTTGTCATCGTCATCATTAACATTATCAACAACATCATCCATGTCATTATGTGCGGATGTGTTGATGAGAGCTGGGTCTGATCTAGGCAGCCCACAAAAAACGGACTTCTTTCACAGTTTGTGGGTTGGTAGGAACTCCAGATACTCAGATGGATGAACACATGATGTGTCCTCTTTAGGTCCGGCAGCATATAGGGGAGGAACAGGATGACACTCTAAAGACAAGGTATGTGTTGTCAACGTATGCTGAAGAACTGTAAGAAGCCCTGGTTGCATCATGACCTGCAGCCACAGTGAACTCATGCTGACTGTGTAAGTTTAACAGAAGTAACCAACGAGAGCTACTGTATAAGGTTTCCCAGTGTATCACAGCAGAGATGCACGGCCATGCCGAAAATCCAGCTTGCCTCCACAAAAGTCAGAAGACTTTATTACACTTTAATGAAATATAACATTAACCTACAGGGGAAACAAAGAATAGAGGAGCAGAGCCAACATAATTAATGTTAACGCTGTCATGCATTAGGGATGTCCAGATCAGATTTGAGTGTGCGCGCAAAACGCTTCACTCTGCTAAAACGCGTTCTGTATGATCGGGGCCGAAGACTACCAGAGGAAGACTGCAGCTAAGAAAAAAAGAGAGGTATTAATATAGTATTAAGGATCCACCTCCTGTAGCTGAGCTGCCTGGGACCGTTATCTGGATGGATGTTATTTAATTAGGAGTGGAGGACACAGGAGAGCTCTGTTGTGACTCCAGTTATCACTATATCCTCTGCTAGGAACTTAGCTGTAAGCGAAACCACCTAAGTCTTCTCCGATTTGTCTAAAGTTAAAGGTTACTCTCTAGCACAAAAAAACTCCTTTTGGACTTCATCAGATATATTTCTCACCTCCTCCTTCCAGGAGACACTGGATGCTCCACTCGGACTGACTTCACCTGACAGCATTCAGCATTTCACTGTAACTAACTATCACTTCAGAGTAACCGCCGTGGTTAATGGTACACGGTGAGTGACGTTACTGTGGCTTACCTCTGCAACTTTATGGGGAACTCCATCTCCCAGCACTTCTCTGTAGAAGCACTGCTGGGTCATGTAGTAGGTGAGGCCGCTGGTTCTCTTGAAGGCATCTTTCAGCCGCTTCAATTCCACATCAGTGACTAGAGAGAGAAAGACAGGAAGAGAGAAGTGATGTAAGCAAACTTGGTACGCTTCATTAACACTCTCGGCTAACAGGACCTACACTAAGTACAGCAAAAATCAAGTTTCACTATTTTCTACCACTTATAGATTTTGGTTATCCTGAGTAACCAGGACGTTGTTCTTGGAGAGACAAGTTGCTGCTGAGTTCAAATTAGGGATGTCAACGTTTAACCATTAATCAGTTAACCACCAGAACATTTTTGACCGGTTACGCATGTCAGTCTGTAGGTTAATGTACGGCCTATATGTTGATTTAAAATGAGCAGCGACAGAAAGCTTTGGTGCTCATGTTATAACCAGTAGAGCCGTTCAGACAGAACGCACCACAAAGTGGACGGATATAGTTCTTTGAAATGTGGCGCCAAAGCTCACTGAGTCAATGGAGCGCCGAAGTAAAAGGAGAGCTTGCATTTCAAGTCATTTTGCATTTTTTTTCTTAAAATTGAACCGGTTAGTTACCGGTTAATAAGTGTCGGGCTCTCGAAAGCAAAATGAACCGTAACTGACATCCCTAGTTCAAAGGTCACATCAGGCTCCAGAGGGCGACCAAAAATCTGTTGAGTGCGACTAAATATTTTAATTGGTCTCAACGCATCTCTCTCTCTGTTACTCAGAACTACATGACGCTACTCTTATAGCACCGTAATATGTAAACGTGGATACCTGACGGTACCGTAGGTAGTAGGGTTGTAACGGTACACAAAATGTACGGTTCGGTATGTACCTTGGCTTTGGAGTCACGGTTCGGTATGTTTTCGGTAAAATAGGGAAAACAAAGAAAAAGTGCAGAAAATCCTTCTGTTTTTTTTCATTTATTTTGAAAATTATAATATTCTACAATTGCTCATTGGCCATAATTGTTACTTTAACAGTTACGGCACTCAAATACTGACATATCATCAATAAAAGATAAATAAACATAAAAAATAAATTATAGAAATGTCTGTAATGTAAGATTAAAGTTAACCCAGTTTCCCTCGGGGATCAATAAAGTGAGTTTTTGCTGAGAGCCGCACGCATCACGCGGAAAAATTAGTCGACACATGACGAATCTGTAGATGAGCCGCCCGCAGTCGAGCAGCGCTGCCCGCGGTCTTCTGTACAGTACCGGTCCATGTGTCTTCTGTACAGTACCGGTCCATGTGTCTTCTGTACAGTACTGGTCCATACGTCTTCTGTACAGTACCGGTCCATGTGTCTTCTGTACAGTACCGGTCCATGTGTCTTCTGTACAGTACCGGTCCATGTGTCTTCTCTACAGTACTGGTCCATACGTCTTCTGTACAGTACCGGTCCATGTGTCTTCTGTACAGTACCGGTCCATGTGTCTTCTGTACAGTACCGGTCCATGTGTCTTCTCTACAGTACCGGTCCATGTGTCTTCTGTACAGTACCGGTCCATGTGTCTTCTGTACAGTACCGGTCCATGTGTCTTCTGTACAGTACCGGTCCATGTGTCTTCTCTACAGTACTGGTCCATACGTCTTCTGTACAGTACCGGTCCATGTGTCTTCTGTACAGTACCGGTCCATGTGTCTTCTGTACAGTACCGGTCCATGTGTCCATACGTCTTCTGTACAGTACCGGTCCATGTGTCTTCTGTACAGTACCGGTCCATGTGTCTTCTGTACAGTACTGGTCCATGTGTCTTCTGTACAGTACCGGTCCATGTGTCTTCTGTACAGTACCGGTCCATGTGTCTTCTGTACAGTACCGGTCCATGTGTCTTCTGTACAGTACCGGTCCATGTGTCTTCTGTACAGTACCGGTCCATGTGTCTTCTGTACAGTACCGGTCCATGTGTCTTCTGTACAGTACCGGTCCATGTGTCTTCTGTACAGTACCGGTCCATGTGTCTTCTGTACAGTACTGGTCCATGTGTCTTCTGTACAGTACCGGTCCATGCGTCTTCTGTACAGTACCGGTCCATACGTCTTCTGTACAGTACCGGTCCATGTGTCTTCTGTACAGTACCGGTCCATGTGTCTTCTGTACAGTACCGGTCCATGTGTCTTCTCTACAGTACCGGTCCATACGTCTTCTGTACAGTACCGGTCCATGTGTCTTCTGTACAGTACTGGTCCATACGTCTTCTGTACAGTACCGGTCCATGTGTCTTCTGTACAGTACCGGTCCATGTGTCTTCTGTACAGTACCGGTCCATGTGTCTTCTCTACAGTACCGGTCCATGTGTCTTCTGTACAGTACCGGTCCATGTGTCTTCTCTACAGTACTGGTCCATACGTCTTCTGTACAGTACCGGTCCATGTGTCTTCTGTACAGTACCGGTCCATGTGTCTTCTGTACAGTACCGGTCCATGTGTCTTCTCTACAGTACCGGTCCACGTGTCTTCTCTACAGTACCGGTCCATGTGTCTTCTCTACAGTACTGGTCCATACGTCTTCTGTACAGTACCGGTCCATGTGTCTTCTGTACAGTACCGGTCCATGTGTCTTCTGTACAGTACTGGTCCATGTGTCTTCTGTACAGTACCGGTCCATGTGTCTTCTGTACAGTACTGGTCCATGCGTCTTCTGTACAGTACCGGTCCAACAGCGTTGGACTCTACGCTGGATATGTTCAAACTCTTTCTTCATGTGGGTTAAGATGTAAAAGGTTCTCTCAGCTTTCAGTTTCTTCAAAGATTTAAATTCAATTAAATGTAATGTAATTCCCAGTTTGGTTGTGGTGAAAAGAGGTGAAAAAACTTTTAAATAATAAAACAACAGTAGGCTAAATATGTGAAAAAACTAAAAAAAATTCAAAACATTCTTTACTGCTGAGATCCAGACTGCTCGACGGTCAGCTACAGTTCACTCACAACTGAAAACAACAGCATGACTGTTCTTATTAACTCTGAATGAATCACATTACATTTACATTATGGGGCAGGCTGCTCCTCCTAAAACACATCTGTTTTTAAAAAATATTCCTTTCTTTTTTAAGATATGTCCCCTTACATTGCCAATAGAAAGAAAAGAGGTAGACTCATGCTTTGAATGGAGTATCCCTTTTAATTTTGTAATACCGTGACATAATGCCGTCACCGCAAAAACAAAAGAAATACCGTGATATACATTTTTGGTCATATCGTCCACCCCTAAGTCACAGAGCGTACCGACAGGATGTTGTGGACTGAACCAAATGTCCTCTAAACTCTAATGATGTGTTCAAATGTCATCTTGTAAAATGTAGTTTTTGGTGAGAAACTTGACTAAATCCAGTTGTTTGAAGGAGAAGTTTTCACAGCAATATAAAATAGATAACAGAGAGAATTATGACCTGTTTAACTTCATAATAAAAACCAGTATAACAACGGTAATAAAGGAGAGGATGTTGAAGTACATGAGATTTATTGTTTTACTTTTGGTTTGTACCTTGGTATCGGATTGGTAGAGAATCGTGGAATTTCACTGGTGTTGGTATCGACTACTAAATGTCTGTAATGGTGACATCACTATTGTAGGCTTATGGGAACTGACAAAACAATTTAAATGAGCATAGAGCAGGTATAGGCTGTACTGAGACCCCCCATGAGCAACAGTGGCAAGAAAAACTCCCCTTTAACAGGAAAAAACCTGAGAGAAAGAGAGAGAGAGACTCAGAGGAGTTGGGGGTCTTCCCGTGTGATGACTTGTGTTTGTACCGAGCTGAAACCATCAGCAGCATCAGCCACACATCCTTTTGTCCTCCGCTGCTCTCTGGTAAAGGTTTCCCCTTCAGCTCAAAGCTGTGTCACAGTGAGTGTTGTGATTCTACGAGTCCCAGCGGCAACAATTACCTTGCTTGCTCTGCTGCTGCTGCTGCGATGAAACACATGCAGCTATATTGTCACCACATCCAGATCCAACACTGATGGACTTTTCCAGATCCAGCTGCACGCTGCTGTGTGCTGTTGGATGAACTGGACCATCAGAGGAACAGTAGAGATGTGGAGACACTATAACGTGATAAATCAATAGGTCCACTCACCTAACAATGCATTAATTAAAACATACCAAACATTGACAGGTTACAGATAAGCAGCTCTAATCTGTTTCATATAAATAGAATTAATTTAGGATTTTGGACTGTTGATGAGCCGAAACAAGCAGTTTTAGGACTTAGTTAGTTGACATTTCATAGATTAAATGTAAAATCAATAGACTCATGACATCAGACAATTGCTGCCTTGTGTACAGGACCACTGTAATAAAACAAGACTCGGTCAAAACCGAGTATATGGCTGGACCGTATGGTCAAGTCTTTGAATTTGTAGCTAAATTCTTACACAAATAGTCAGTGGTCATATCTATAATATTTTGTGAACAGTTTTTTTCACTTATATCTTAATGTTTGATTGAAAGCCAACTTATAATGAAGCAAATGGTATTCAGTAATGTAAATGGTAACATTTACTAGTCAGTATATTATACATTGTATACAAGGTGAAAAGGTATTATCATGACATACATTATGCAAGGTTAAAAGTATTTCAGATTTTTATGAAAGCATGTGTATCAAAAGCATTCATCATATAAGTGATGTGTAACAATATATACAAACGTTGCAAAAGTTTATCAGCGTTGAGATATTCCAGCTGTCATCACTGACGTTGTTGTTGCTGTATTTATTCCTAGATGGAGTGTTAATGGAGCAGCTGCGATGTTAACGCAGCCTGCCACTGATCGATCCGAACTCCGTTCAGAAAACTAGCATTTTAAAAGTTGTTTGCCTGTCGTCATGGTAACAGACCCGACAAAGCATGAATTCAGACTTTTTACTAATCCGCATCATTATGTAGTTATTTCGGCACACTTTGATCCGTTTACAACGTCGCTGCCGTATTTATGCCTAGATGACGTTATGTTGAGTGTTGACGGAGCAGCTGGTGTCAGCAGAGCCTGGCGTTGATCGATCCGAACTCCGTTCAGAAAACAAGCATTTTAAAAGTTGTTTGCTTGTTTTGTTGCGGACAGACTTGACAAAGAATGAATTCGGTCTTTTTACAAATCGATATATTCATGTTGTTATTTCGGCATTATTTTGACCCGTTTATTGCAATTAAATGACAGCACAGTCTGTTTATTTTGGGTTCATACCGCAGTAGTGACGTGTGGCTGCTAGATACAGTCAGTTCATGGCGGAAATGGAGGAAAGCGAGGCGAAAATTTGCGAACATAACGTAACTTAAACGAGCATAAACAATAACACATGCACAACAACAGCGCTATGTAATGTTACATTGAACCGCTGACACGTAAAACATAAAAACAGAACTGTTCTCCGCCTTTTCATTTTGAAAGAGCAACGACCAATGAGGAAGCTCCAGCAACTCCAGCCGACCAATCCTGTAACTCTATCACTCAGTCAGTCAGTCAGTCAGTCACTCACTCACTCACTCACTCACTCAGTGACAGACTTTTGCGTCTGTAGGGCTGGCCCTCTGCGGTCCAGCCAAAAAAGAAGGGATCATTTGGTTGCATTTTAATTCTTGTCCTGTTCCTGTTACACTGGCTGTATTTGAAACCTCATACTATACTAGAAGTACAACCTCATACTATACTAGAAGTACAACCTCATACTATACTAGTAGTACAACCTCATACTATACTAGAAGTACAACCTCATACTATACTAGTAGTACAACCTCATACTATACTAGTAGTGCAACCTCATACTATACTAGAAGTACAACCTCATACTATGCTATTAGTACAACGTCATACTATACTAGAAGTACAACCTCCTACTATACTAGTAGTACAACCTCATACTATACTAGAAGTAAAACCTCATACTAAACTAGTAGTACAACATCATACTATACTAGTAGTACAACCTCATACTATACTAGAAGTACAACCTCCTACTATACTAGTAGTACAACCTCATACTATACTAGAAGTACAACCTCATACTATACTAGTAGTACAGCCTCATACTATACTAGTAGTACAACATCATACTATACTAGTAGTACAACATCATACTATACTAGTAGTACAACCTCATACTATACTAGAAGTACAACCTCATACCATACTAGTAGTACAACCTCATACTATACTAGTAGTACAACCTCATACTATATTAGTAGTACAACCTCATACTATATTAGTAGTACAACCTCATACTATACTAGTAGTACAACCTCATACTATACTAGTAGTACAACCTCATACTATATTAGTAGTACAACCTCATACTATACTAGTAGTACAGCCTCATACTATACTAGTAGTACAACCTCATACTATACTAGAAGTACAACCTCATACTATACTAGAAGTACAACCTCATACTATACTAGTAGTACAGCCTCATACTCTACTAGTAGTACAACCTCATACTATACTAGAAGTACAACCTCATACCATACTAGTAGTACAACCTCATACTATACTAGTAGTACAACCTCATACTATACTAGTAGTACAACCTCATACTATACTAGTAGTACAGCCTCATACTATACTAGTAGTACGTACTGATTTGGCCAAAATGTAGCATGTAGCATGCAGTATGCGAACAAAAGCAAACTCTCCAGTATGCCAAAAATACCTGGATGTTGTACTGATTTGGAAAAAATCTCCAGTATGCATCGGACCAGTCTACCTCTCCTACTGTATCCCACAATGCAAAGCGCTGGAACGCTACAGGTCTATGGTCACAACAACAACAGCAGCATTTCTCATGTGCTATTTCATCACTAAATTCACTTCTGAGAAGGCACTAATGTAGTCGGTTAACGGTTAATGATCTGTTAATGAGTGTCAGCTGTCGGTCAGAAAATAAAACTCTAAATTAGCATCCGTAACCACGTGTTATGTTATTAATAACTAACAGGTAGAGACGGGACAAAAGAAACCTTTGCGCTCTCCCAGATGACCGGTGGGAACGTCGGGGAGATCACAGACACGACAGGGATTCCTGTCACACTTTTTAATGGACTTAATGAACTAACACGGAGATAGACACCTATTAATCAGAGAATATACCCGCACTGACGATTTGCATAAATAGGTTATATGCACGGCCTTATACAGATCGCTTCCTGAACAGATGTCATGATCAGCAGATGGATTTATTAGTAGTTTAGCTTTTGATTTCATGCTAAAATCACATATCTGCCATCATAAAATCCTGTGGTTGGTTCGTTTGCTTTCACACCACAAAAGAACCGAAGACAGAGTTAATTTTAACCAAACCAAACAGGTTAGGTGTGAAAGCACCCTTATATAACTCAGGTGGGTTTTTAGCCATGTGTACCATAATCAAACGGATTGCATGTTTTCAGCAAATGTGGTGAAGGTTTGTGAGAAAAGGGGCAGACTACAGAGCAGCTTACAGCTTCCTTCCCTGTAGTGTAGAAATGCAACATATACGTAAATCCACTCATTGACAAACATCTCTGACGACAACTGAAGTGATTTTTTCTCTTTAAAAGTTGCATCAGTAGTGAAGGAAAGGTTAGTATTACTGTATGATGTCTGCTGCAAGGTTTCACCCAAAGAAATAAAACAGGAGTAGAAGGGTCACTGAGCTGTTTGCTGTGGTAATTTGACAAGTACAAAAGAAAAATGGCGATTGTTGTTAGTTGTTATGGTGACAACGGAACCCACATTTCTATCCCCGCCTTCACCCAATGTCAGCTGGGAGACAGTGAACGCAGCACCGTGGCTGCTACAGTAACTCTCCTGACGGTGAACTGGAGACAGTGAACGCAGCACCGTAGCTGCTACAGTAACTCTCCTGACGGTGAACTGGAGACAGTGAACGCAGCACCGTGGCTGCTACAGTAACTCTCCTGACGGTGAACTGGAGACAGTGAACGCAGCACCGTGGCTGCTACAGTAACTCTCCTGACGGTGAACTGGAGACAGTGAACGCAGCACCGTGGCTGCTACAGTAACTCTCCTGACGGTGAACTGGAGACAGTGAACGCAGCACCGTGGCTGCTACAGTAACTCTCCTGACGGTGACTGGAGACAGTGAACGCAGCACCGTGCTGCTACAGTAACTCTCCTGACGGTGAACTGGAGACAGTGAACGCAGCACCGTGGCTGCTACAGTAGCTCTCCTGACGGTGAACTGGAGACAGTGAACGCAGCACCGTAGCTGCTACAGTAACTCTCCTGACGGTGAACTGGAGACAGTGAACGCAGCACCGTGGCTGCTACAGTAGCTCTCCTGACGGTGAACTGGAGACAGTGAACGCAGCACCGTAGCTGCTACAGTAACTCTCCTGACTGGTGAACTGGAGACAGTGAACGCAGCACCGTGGCTGCTACAGTAACTCTCCTGACGGTGAACTGGAGACAGTGAACGCAGCACCGTGGCTGCTACAGTAACTCTCCTGATGGTGAACTGGAGACAGTGAACGCAGCACCGTGGCTGCTACAGTAACTCTCCTGACGGTGAACTGGAGACAGTGAACGCAGCACCGTGGCTGCTACAGTAGCTCTCCTGACGGTGAACTGGAGACAGTGAACGCAGCACCGTGGCTGCTACAGTAACTCTCCTGACGGTGAACTGGAGACAGTGAACGCAGCACCGTAGCTGCTACAGTAACTCTCCTGACGGTGAACTGGAGACAGTGAACGCAGCACCGTGGCTGCTACAGTAACTCTCCTGACGGTGAACTGGAGACAGTGAACGCAGCACCGTGGCTGCTACAGTAACTCTCCTGACGGTGAACTGGAGACAGTGAACGCAGCACCGTGGCTGCTACAGTAACTCTCCTGACGGTGAACTGGAGACAGTGAACGCAGCACCGTAGCTGCTACAGTAACTCTCCTGACGGTGAACTGGAGACAGTGAACGCAGCACCGTGGCTGCTACAGTAACTCTCCTGACGGTGAACTGGAGACAGTGAACGCAGCACCGTAGCTGCTACAGTAACTCTCCTGACGGTGAACTGGAGACAGTGAATGCAACACTGTGGCTGCTACAGTAACTCTCCTGATGGTGAACTGGAGACAGTGAACGCAGCACCGTGCTGCTACAGTATCTCTCCTGACGGTGAACTGGAGACAGTGAACGCAGAACCGTGGCTGCTACAGTAACTCTCCTGATGGTGAACTGGAGACAGTGAACGCAGCACCGTGGCTGCTACAGTAACTCTCCTGACGGTGAACTGGAGACAGTGAACGCAGCACCGTGGCTGCTACAGTAACTCTCCTTACGGTGAACTGGAGACAGTGAACGCAGCACCGTGGCTGCTACAGTAACTCTCCTTACGGTGAACTGGAGACAGTGAACGCAGCACCGTGGCTGCTACAGTAACTCTCCTTACGTTGAACTGGAGACAGTGAACGCAGCACCGTGGCTGCTACAGTAACTCTCCTGGCGGTGAACTGGAGACAGTGAACGCAGCACCGTGGCTGCTACAGTAGCTCTCCTGACGGTGAACTGGAGACAGTGAACGCAGCATCGTGGCTGCTACAGTAACTCTCCTGACGGTGAACTGGAGACAGTGAACGCAGCATCGTGGCTGCTACAGTAACTCTCCTGACGGTGAACTGGGGACAGTGAACGCAGCATCGTGGCTGCTACAGTAACTCTCCTGACGGTGAACTGGGGACTCAGTTGTCTGTTGTGCTCATACACTGCAGCTTGAGCACCACTACATGAGACGCACTAATCTTGTCAGTTAACGGTTAATAATCGCTTAACGAGGGCTGGTTATCGGTTAAGAAGATTTTTCAAAATTAGCATCCCTAGTCCGTCCTACTCCTATATTCTATTTCTATGGTTTTACCACCACTTTTGTTCTTTTTCTCATTCCACCCGAGCAACCACAACAGCTCTCCATCAACAACCGGGTCACATCACTGGAAGCAGCTTTCTAATCTGAGTGTTTGGTAATCTACATATTACATTTTCTGTCAATGCTTCACAATTTAAGCTTTCCACAACGACACAACATCAAAGTAAGCTCAATATATTACTGTGCTGCTCCTGTCATATGCCGTGCTCTGTATTGAGCTCTGATTACAACTGCTCACAGTGCACGTATACCAACTGAATGGATGTCGTGCCGACTTTGCATATTGTCAATTTGTATATTCTTGATTGATCAAAGTGGCAATGGTGATTAACAGATTATCAAATATTCATGACCAGCCCAGGAGGTACTGTACCTATTGGGACTTATTGTGTGAAAAACAATTAACATGTTTATATCGTGCTGAGGTCACTTACTGTATATCTGGTTACAGACTCTTTAAACCCCAGCCTGTAGAGGGCCAAAGAGCCCACATGGCCTCAGGTTTTAACTTGAAGCCTACCCAGCTGGTACAGACATGCACACCTCCCACACACACACACACACACACACACACACACACACACACACACACACACACACACACACACACACACACAGAGCAATGTGTGGCACGTTGGCAGCACATTACACTAAAACAATCTACTTCTTCTCTTACAAAGTCATATAATGAATTACAACTGTTAACGTTAAAGTCAAACCGATTACAGTAGGTACGTCACACTGAGCAGAAGTACTACAACTGCTTTTCATTCATGGTTTACAGAGACTTAAAAAAGGGAAATCAATAAAAGTTAATGGTAATTTCTCCTCAACGGTGTACTTACATTTTGTACATTCAGTGTAAGTTGTTAAAGTACATATCTGATGTACTTGAATTACCCCAAGACTCCATTATTATTATTATTATCCAGCCCCAAAATGATTTTTTTTATCAGAATTTTATCAAATTAAAAAAAAAAGCGTTGAAGTATTGCCACTACTTACAGGGATGTCCACACTGCCGTAAAGGCTCAAACACAAAGGAAGCCTTAGCAGTGCAAAACAACTCCATCCACACACAACACTTGCTGTAAAACGCTGTAAAACAAAGACCATAAAACAAGAACAGCAGCCAAAAGTACTGGGCTATACGGAGGGGGGGGAGGGGGGAATGAAGGGTTGATGGATTGAAATTCTTGCATCTTTCTGCACTGCTGACTTTAACAAAGCAAGGGAAAATAAATAAGAATGAGTAGTGAATGAAATTACAGCTGACAGGCAAAAGGACTTTAATTAGTTCCCAGTAACACACTGGACATGCAGAGACACATCTCTCTCACAAAGTCCAAACTGAATGGAAGTGAACCCGAGTGAGTACAACAGTCAAGATCTGACGGCAGGGTTAGACAAGGACACTCGCACTGCTCACACACACTTTGCCCCTCCGACCCGGACCTTTTAAAACCTATATCTTGGTTTGCCTTGTGACCTTTTCTCTCTCCTCAGTAACCATTACTCACTCACTTTGACTGCGTTCAGTTGGCTTACAACAGGCAAAGTAAATATCCTTAAAGAACGTCCTTGGCTGCACAAATCTTCTTTTTTTTTTCATTGAAATATTACAAATACATGACTTGTATTTTGCTTCTCTCTCTCTTTCAAACACTGCATCCTTACCTTCCTGACTGCCTACTGTACAAAGTGATCTACAGAAGTAAATGATGCAAAGAAATAAAAAAGGAAACTGCTTCCGACAGCAACAGCAGGACGCTGGTGTTGACAGAATATTTCCTTTTCACAGCAGCTCTCTGGACATGTCGTTGCAGGGTAAACACAGGTGTAATTAATAACATTAATTATGGCCTGTTCCATGCCATGCGTCACTGGAATGGCTGACACACTAAATACAATGGGAGCATGATTAATGTTATCAATTACACCGGTGTTTACCCTGCAATGACACGGCAAAATGGCTGCTGGGAAAACGGCCTATTTATGCAACTGGGGAATTTAAAGGGGACATATCAGGCTCATTCTCAGGTTCTTACTTGTATTTTGGGTTTCTACTAGAACATGTTTACATGCTTTAAAAGGTATGATATGCAATCGTTTTCTGCATGTCTAATGTATAGACAGATATAGATATAGATAGATGCAAAAATAATCTTCTAACTTATTATCTTCACAATAGAGCTTTACATAAATTCTCCAAATTCCCTAATTTTCTTAACTGTGCAGTGGGAGATTTATATTAGGTGAAGCAGCAGAAGAAGTTTAATAGTTAACTACCATTCAGGCTTTTCTCCTGTCAGTGAAGATCAGTAAGGACTGGACGGGGAATTTGCAAGATTTCCTGACTAATTAAGCCCTTTCCACTGCAGGCTACATGTGTACTGTAACTGAATTAAAAGAATAGTTTGACATTTTGGGAAATGCTCTCATTTCCAGGAAGTACAAAGTGTAGAAATGCAAAGTTGTGGTTTTATGGGGGGGTTTTGTGACTATTTCAGTGACTTCCTAGAGTTTCCACTGGCTGCCTGGAAACCTCACAGTGACAACAAGACTCCAGGAAGTCATTGCACCCAGAAAGGAAATAATCCCGCACATAATCCCTCACATAAACAAGTTTGTTTGTACACTTCAGGTTTTGTAGGAATTTAACCAACGAGACTTAACCTGTTAATTAGTGAGCTTTGAAGGTGATGGTAGGACAGAGCCTGTTTCCAATCTTTACGTTAAGCTTAGTTAACCATCTGCTTCATATTTAGATAGATGTTCTCATCTCACTCTTGACAAAAAAGGCAAATAAGTATAATAGATAATATATAAATAGCTAATAAATACATTTTCCAAAATGTCAAACTATTCCCTTGATGGAATAATTAAACTGATTGATGATTTTGTTTTTGAATTTGGCAAAACATGGTGGAGAGTACAGGTTCACAGAGTCCTGATGAATCACTGAAAAAAAATGCAATGTATTCCCAAAGTCATACATTACACATCCAGTACCATTTCCTTTGTTTCTCTATGAGCACATTAGACTAGTCAAGGATCAAGGATGTGCACACATCCAAAGGACAGACCCACATTGGTTAAACAACATAAGAGCTCATCTCTAGACATTCTCAACATTTAGAAACAGGGAAACTTGTTGGAAAAGAACAACACAATGACAGTTGTGTGGTACACCACACTGAAAATGTTGGTTCATCATGTCTTGAAATTATTGTCAACGGATTGTCTCCCTCAGCAGTTTGGTCTCCGGACTGAACAGGATAAATCTGAGGGGGAAAGTGAAGAGCAGCACTTGCCCCTCCCTCCTTACCACCACTGAGCTGCCCTTGAGCAAAGCCCTTAAACCCCCAACTGCTCGGTGGCCAACAGATGAACATCTGGTTGTTCTGGGCATCATCACTGTCTGACACAATGGGCAATGTGTCCCAGAACAGCAGGGTTTCCCTCTTCTCACAGCAGGGTGTCGCTAAGACCAAATATGTATTCTAGGTTGAACTAATCTGTGAGCGGGAGGCCGAAACCACCCAATCGGAGCGCAGAACTGATTAGTGTCGAAGTACTGAATCACAGGCTTTAGCAACCCTGCAGGCAGCCAATCAAACACGTGGATCAGCAGAGAATAGAGAGCCAATCAAACACGTGGATCAGCAGAGAATAATGCACTGGTGTGTCATGTAAGAAACATGGAGACACTGCAGAGGCAAACCAGCAGCCGGTCTCTCCTTCCTCCTCTCTGCCTGCAGTAGAAACCTTATCTTTCACAGCTTTACAGCACATATTAACCACAGTTACAGAGTAGGCTTTTTAACTGCTCTGTGTTTGGATTACAATTAGCACTGGATATCATTTGAAAGGTTTCAACACTGCTGCCGATATGATACGATATCTGTGTTAGAGCTGAAACAATTCTGAAAATAACGAATGACTTGATCTACTTTGTTTATTCGATTAATGGTGTAATTCAAAATTTATTTAATTTATTATTATTATTATTATTATTATTATTATTATTATTATTATTATAATAATAATAATATTTTTTATTTCATTTATTTCAATTTCTTATGTACTTATTTTGTTCGTTTCTAAGCTCATTATTTAAAAAATTGGTTTATAAACTATTGTAATTACGAACTGTAAATTGCATATATGAAAACAATCTAAAAAAAAAAGGGGGGAAAAAATAAAGTATTAAAAATAAATAAATAAATCTGTAAGACAGTATTAAAGTTTGATACCCAGCCTTAATTAAAATTCATTAACAACCCTAGGTGAAGTAAAAAGATTAACATGTTCCAAACTGTTTAAATTTGAGTGATAGCACGCACAGGACCGCCATGACCGGGGAAATGCAGCGACCTTTTAGTAGAAAGCACGGATTCAAATCAAATCAAATCAATTTTATTTGTATAGCCCAAAATTACGAATCACAAATTTGCCTCGGAGGGCTTTAAATTCATTCAGATTCATGTCATTAATGCAGCACAGTTCCTCCGTCACACACTCAGAGGCTTCCCCTTCATGTTTTCAGAACTAAATTGTGTGATGATGAGAGCCTTTTGGCCCCGAGCCGCTCACGGGTTTCGCTCCGACGTCACATAAGCAGCGGCGACGAGTGCTCTTTGCTCGTCTCCGTGACGTGACTCGGGAAACACTCAGCCAGACATTTCTCCGTTCTCGGCTGAGATGGACGACATAGTGCTGCAACACGTCTTTCGGTTTCATTTTTAAGGACTCTTTTATTCTACAGTATTGTTGTTTGTATTTTTATTTGTTATCTTACCCAGTATTAAATAGGCCGTTAAATGTTCCAATCCCCAAGAGTACGTTAGGAAAATGACTAGTTTGTGAATTGTGTTCTATTATACTACAGAGCCGACGTGGTGAGAAAATAAGACGAGCAGATAATAGCTGTTAGAATTAGATGGAGAAACGGGGAAGGAAAACAAAGCAGGTCCACATTATAGAGAACACTGTGTATTGTTGTGCTGTGATGCAATGGGAGTATTCTAGGACACTGGGCTGCATTAACTGCAATGGTTACCATTCAATGCAGAGCAAACAATGGGTGTGATGTCTGCAACTGGCCCAACGCACAAACACACAAACACACACACACCTGCACACACACACATTCACAGCAGGTTGTCGGTGTTCGACCACCTTACTAAATGATCCTGGCAGCAGAGCAGCAGCCAACAAAGCCTCCTGCTGTGACTCAATGTTTGCTGTCCTCTAAAATAAGCTGGGCGTGCTGACCTGCTGCTAACAGCAAGACTGGAAACACCCGACGGGGAGAGCACCGAGCGTCTGGAGCAACATGCAAATACTGAACTAACACCAGGCCCGCTGACCTTTTATACCTGGAGAACCGTCAACAGGAACACCTGCGGGCAGAACCATACAGGGAGTGCTGCTCTTAAAAAGCTCATTCTGCCCAAACATTCAGCAGGAGGCTGCTGCTTAATGAGAAAAACAACAATATCTTCTTTTTATTTTCAGAGCCAATTATGAATTGATTCTACAAATCCTCATAATGACACTATAATCCCCTCTGTTTAGAAAAGGCTTTGTTATTTTTGCTGCAGGCTGTAAAGCGGCAGCCGATCGAAACTGGCCATTCTTCAGCCGATCGCTCTCATAGTTCCTTTATCAGACACTTATTATATAATAATTCATTCCCATGATGCTGCTCAGAGTGATCACAGTAACGGGGTCGGAATCGGCCAAGATTACTGCAATCGGTGCATCTCAATTAGGTGCAGTGAAGTCTTTTAAAAGGAAGTTAAAATTATGAAATTCTCAAACCCAATTATTCACATTCCTGTATTGTGTCATTATATTATATCATTATAATACAGGACAGTGGCGCTGCGTCGTAGCTAACCTGTGCGTTACTTCACTTTCTACGTTATAGGCCTTTTCACAAAAGACATTTTGACTTAGTAGAAAAGCACAGGTATTTAGTTGCTTCAGTTTCAGGGTCCTGCAGTGATGCATGCTGGCTCCCTGTCATGGTTTTACTGGGAGATACGAATAGAATAGAGCCATCGTTAATGTTATTAGTAACACCTGTGCTTTGGCTAAGCTAAAGTCAAAGCTACGATTGGCGCTATTAAGAAGGCTACGATAACGGTGAAAATGTGCAACGTCTGCAAGCCGATAAGACAGCTACTTATAGCACGACTAGAGATGCTAATTTTTAAAAATAGCGATAGCGTTAATAGGTTAAAATGCCTAATGTCGGTTAACGGTTAAATGGTTAATTATTAAGTATGTTTGTGAAGGTTCTCAGTCATCCGGGTCATGGTATCAGAGTAAGGGTTAAATCAGCAGCAACTGGACTTGGTTTAGATTCTTGAAGGAAGAGGAATCTAAACCAAGTCCAGTTGCTGCTGATTTAACCCTTACTCGGGTTAATTATTAACATCCCTAAGCACGACCAATATGATAAGGCATCTGAGAAGAAAACAGAGCAGAGCGGGTTCACACGGGTGATGACGACACTGAAGCATTTCTGTTGAGGGGAAATGTTGGTTTCTGCCACTTCCACCACGCTCTAACCTAACGTTGCAATCATGATACTACATATCTGAAGCTGTCATACCGGAGATTTACAATAAGCCTTACCAAAACATGACAACTGATGAAGGAAAGTTGTCATAGTGAGTTGAGTTTTGACTCAACTTAACGTTATCATCAGCTCTCTCACTGTGAATGCAAACGTCGGCTGCTGACTGGTTAGCGAGCGTTAACTGTAACGTTACCGTTAATATCAAACAGTGTAACGTTAGCTAACTGGTCACGTTAATACTAGGAAGCTGAACTCATGGACTTGGGAATAATTAGGCTACGCGTTGCCGTTACTGCTGTCATGAGGTCAGAGGTCGGCGGTATGTGCTGTGTGTGTTTATGTTGTCATGGAGGTTTAATATTAACGGTGCGCTACACAAAAACGTGCAGTCACTTTCATCGCGGTTCATTCTAATGTAACAGGTATTTTTCTTTCAACTCTCGTCCCAAATTCGTCCCAAAATTAATTTTCATCCTCCCCGATCAGATTTATTTTCGGCCCCGGGACGACGGGACGTCCTTAAGCTCGAGCCCTGAATTGAATAACTTGCATTAATACACATTGGATTGGTTCCAAAATCTCAGGTGTGCACTGAGCAGCTGTGTTATTTGGGCAAATGTAAGTATTGCATCAGACTCGCTCTTGTCATAGCATGTACAGACGACTTTTAATGAGTATATATTATATATATTTTATTATAACACATGCCTAAGCCACTTGGAAAAATTGTTGTCTCAGTTCAGTATTCTTTATCCTATGAGGCTACACCGTTCTGCAAAGCTTAGTGCACTGCATTGTTGTGGAGAGAGAAAAGGAGAGTAGACAAAACTCCACCCTGGTTGTGCACCTTTTCTAATACTAAAGGCTTAAGGCTACGTGTTATTGATTTATACCAGTTGTAGGAAGTCTGGGAACAAAATGATTGAGTAACTCTCAGATCAAGGAGCCCGTCAAACCGATGTTTGAATGTTTAACTGATTCCAGCAAACATTACAGCCATTTATGAAGGAAAAATTGAAGGAAATAATAGGTTTTGTATCACGTTTTTTCAATATTTCAGTCAAATGTCATAAAAATATACTGTATATTGAGGTTGCATGTAAGCAATAAAGTGTTCAATTGTATCCTCGACAGTCCTGCTATCTACAGCCAACCTAAATATATACTATTATAATCTATCTATCATGCAAAACAGCCTCCCTGTGTTCCCGTAGTGAACACCATACTGACAGCCTTTGTGGCAGCATTAGGCAAATCTACTGTACGTCCACAAACCAGGGAAAGTGAAATTAGCATTTTTCGCATGAAATACAGAGGTAATACTGTCAGGTGTTACAACATGCACTGCTATAGAAAAGTTCCACAATCTAGGGGAAATACAGTCAGCTGCTACTTCTGGACGTATTCTTTCTCCACTGTACATTGTCATTTAAAGGAGATTACTTTAAACATTAACCTGAATCACACTAGCCTGGTAGATAATTTCACAATATCAAGAGGTTATAAAAGCTTCATCTTTGTTCCTGGCCAATCGTTTTGTACATTGAAGGACACAATGGACAGCATAGGGTAGGGCGAATGGACAAATATATCGGCTAACTGCGATTGGCTGAGTACATCGCCGGTTGTTGTTTTTTTGGGCGACGTTTGTCATTTTATTTTGCTAATTTAATGGTCCGCCTCCAAAGAACGAGAGCCGCTCAGCCGCTGAGAGAGACAGCGCGGGGAAACAACGTGCAAAGCATCTAACTCTGTGAGATAAGGGTTTATTTTGACCAACCACAGTTGGTGATTGTTGGAACGACTAACCAAGACGGTTTTTGGTGAGTTTTATTTGGTTTCTGTCAAGCTTCAATGAAGTGAGCTTTACGAAGTTCCGCTGCTAGAACCGCTGATCTCCCGGCTGAAACTACGGCAACGGGGGAGATATATGCGATATATGCTCAAATATATCAGCAATCGCTGGTTGTGTGTCCTCACGATAACAACGTAAACATATCGCCCAAACCCTAGCATAGCATAATCAGCTGCCCGGGGCTATGAAATTAAAACCTCTAGCATTTCAAGACTTGGACATTGAATCAGGAACAAACAGTGCACCAGAAACTGAACTAAATGTATTCAACATGTTAGACACAGCTCGACCTCTAACTCTAGTCTACACTCTCTTTACCCTTGTGAGTAACCCAGCTGATTCAATATTTGGACATCAAGATGACTTTTCTCTTTAAGTAATGTCTGCAGTCTTGTGCCTTTAACTCCTTTTTTCAAATGCATTTTATCACACATGCTAATTTTGCATACAATGATCAACCTGGACAGTTGATTTTCCATACCAGTAAATGTTGACAATAATATTGATAATAATTGCCGACTTTACTCTTCTTTATTGTGGCCTGTCAATACTGAAATATGCCTATACAGGTTGATACAACTCATAAATGTACTGAGATGAATCAGTGCAGCAGTACGGTGACCTCAGCATTACCCCATTTTTTCAAGCAGCCACATTGATTATGTTCAATATGACTTCTCATCTCTTATCCATTTAAAGTCTTCATTGTAATAGAATTCATCACACTTATGATGCACAACATTATGCATTATCATGTAGCACTGATCCAAGTTTGTTCTATTTAAGAATATGTTCATATAACAGGACAAGCAGATGCAAATATTTGAGCATCGGGTATCTCTCTAATCAAGAATACTAGTTCTACTGTAGGCATATGGTCACAATCACACAGTGTTGTGGTTAGAAAGCGTAAACAACCTGAGCAGAGAGTGAATAATCAACCCTGCGAAATGAGTCTAGAAAGAAGTCTGAATGACCCCGGGTTTACTACAGGAACACATCAAAGCCTGATCTTCTCAACAGGATGTTCCCCCTGACCATTATGCTGCGGGTGTCCTACTACAGCCAGCTTCCAGAAAAACTGACTTCATGATTGGGCAGCAGCTCTGAGCCTGCTGTGGGAATTAGGAATGCTGCCATGTGACTGGTGTCAGATAAGGCTGGATAATAATGTGCGTGTGTGTGTGTGTGTGTGTGTGTGTGTGTGTGTGTGTGTGTGTGTGTGTGTGGTCACATGTGATCATCAGAGTGGGATAGGCAATCAGCTTGAGGAATGTCCAAACCACCACACAAGGAGCGGATAAAGAAAAGATGCCATTTAGGCAACAGGAGCAACAATAGGTCACGGTTTGCTCAAATGTGGGCTTGAAAATAATAGCGAGGACTCCTGGCTGAAAAATGAGTTATTCATTTAGATAAATATGAATGCTAAGGACAGGTCTGTCTAACTTCCCCTGTAGTGTAACAGCCTCTCGTAGCCTGGAATCAAGACAGGCAAAGGTCAGCTATTGGCAGCTCAGGGAGTAAAGTGCAACAAGAAGGCCACCGGGGATAAGATCTCCTCTGTGCTTCCTGATAAATGGTCACCCACTTCTTACATAAGTGCACCAACACTATGCAATGCATCAATTACAACACAGCTTCACCCCCACCTTGTGCTTTGCTTGTCCTATCTTGATATCATAATATGCAGCATATCACCTGATCTGACAGCTTTTAGAGAAAGGTGATCCCACGGTAAGTTAAAAACACATACACTGTTTGTATATATATATATATGCAGGTGTGGGAGACACCTGCTGTGTGTTTACCAGAGATCATCTGATGGCTTCCCCTTGTTTATGTGCAGAGGGTGAATTCTGAGAAACAGCAACATGAAGCTCAGTATCTTGCTACTGTGCTAACTAACTGTGCTGCTACTAGACAAGCTAGCTAGCTTGTAGCCACCCAGACTATTAATCAACGATAGTTAGCTCGGGTGAGAAGAGCTAGGCTAAAAGTTAGCACACATTAGCACACATTGAAGGCAGTCCGCCCCTCTGTTGTGCTAACCTCTGCCAGGCTAGCCCCTCCTCTCCTCGGTAGCCCGACAGCAAGCAGCGCCGCGGAGAGAGAGGACCAGGGTCCGTCCACACATCTCTCTATTTAACGTGACCTTGCTTATAAGCGAAGGCAGGCGTCATATAAAACACCAATCTTTCCTATTTCCATATTATTAGGAAGAATAGCCCAATTCGGCATGAACAGAATCCACCTAAAGACGTTTAGATGCATATTATTTACACTTTAAGCACCGCTTCATGCTGCATCCCAGCGCGGTGTCTGCTGGGGGGGAAGGTGACTGCAGAACACACACTCAGCTACTAAACTGAACATGTTGTTAAATTATGGGATGTTTTCCCACATTTTTCCAAGCCGAATTGACCAACAGAACCCAGCGGTTCCGTAGAGACCGGGTGGGATGTTCTGTGAGGTGTTTACACCACCTAATGACCCAATAACTCTTAAACAGCTGGTTTTTAAAGGGAGGTCTGGGGTTAGCTTTAGGAGCTGTCAGTGAGCTAACCCTAGCCTGGTTCAGCCCGCTTACCTCTCTTCACCGAGCTGTCAGTGAGCTAACCCTAGCCTGGTTCTGTCAGTGAGCTAACCCTAGCCTGGTTCTGTCAGTGAGCTAACCCTAGCCCGGTTTAGCCCGGTTGAGCCCGGTTCAGCCCGCTTACCTCTCTTCACGGCCTCCTCGTACGACAGGAACCCGATCCTCGACTCTTTGGCCCCCATGCTCCCCTCATGTCATCCCGACTTCATCCGAATATCTCCTTATCCGTTTATTGTGAAATGGGTTCCTGGTGCTGTGCGTGTGTGTGTGTGCTTGGTGAACGGGTGAATGTTCTCGGCCACGCCTCCATTCTGTCACGTGATCTGACTCCACAGGTCAGCTGCTTCATAAACAACCACCATGACACACAGAAACCTGCTATTCTCACCTCCATAACTTCATGAGCTGAGTCCCCTCTTTCTCACACATTACTAACATTACATCAGACTCATAATGCATACCAACTAGTTCACTAGTGAGGTCAAAAAGGCTTTAACTAGTGCAACTAGTGAGCATTTTGGACCTCACTAGTTAACATGTAAGGTGCACCCTGCAGCCACTAGTTACCTAGTTGCTCTTTTTGGCCCGCACTGGTTAACTAGTAAGTTAAAAAAAAGACCTTCACTAGTGCAACTAGTGCACATTTTGGCCCTTACTAGTTAACTAGTAAACATTTTGAGCCTCACTAGTGAACTAGTAAGATCAAAAAGGCTTTAACTAGTTAACTAGTATGGTCAAAGAAAACCTAACTACTGCATCAAGTAGAAACTTTGGTCCTCATTAGTTAACTACTAAAAATGTTGAGCCTCACTAGTTAACTAGTAAGGTCAAAAAGACCCTGACTAGTGTTACTGGTGGACATTTTGGCTTGCACCAGTTAACTAGTGGCTCTTTTTGGCCCTTACTAGTTAACTAGTAAGGTCAAAAAGGTTTTAACTAGTGAACATTTAGTGCAACTAGTGTGATTAGTGGACATTTTGGCCCTTACTGGTTTTATTAGTGGCTCTTTTTGACCCGCACTAGTTAACTAGTAAGGTAAAGAAAGACCTTCACTAGTGCAACTAGTGGACATTTGGGCCCTTACTAGTTAACTAGTAAACATTTTGAGCCTCACTAGTTAAATAGTAAGGTCAAAAAGGCTTTAACTATTTCACTAATGATTATTTTGGACCTCACTAGTTAACATGTAAGGTGCAACATGCAGCCACTAGTTAACTAGTTGCAATTCCTCGGGCCAACATGTTAACTAGTGCACAACATGCAAATGAAACAGGCGGGATAATGACAAAATCCTGAGTCCTGATTGGTTGGTATTTTTTATTTTGAACTGGAAAGCCAATAGGAAGCCTCAGTGTGTGCTCCTCCCCCACCTCCTCATTAGCATTTAGTGCAACTAGTGGTACTAGTGGACATTTTGGCCAAGTGGCTCTTTTTGGCCCGCACTAGTTAACTAGTAAGGTAAAAAAGACCTTCACTAGTGCAACTAGTGGACATTTTTTTCCCCTCACTAGTTAACTAGTAGAGTCCAAAATACTGTAACTAGTTAACTAGTGAGCATTTTGGACCTCACTAGTTAACCAGTATGGTTTGTACTAGTACTGTGTGTGGTGAACGGATGAATGTTTTCAGCCACGCCTCCATTCTGTCACGTGATCTGACTCTACAGTCAGTTGATCAGCTCCTTCATAAACAACCAGACAGAAACCTTCTATTCTCACCTCAATAACTTCATGAACTGTGTCCCCTCTTTCTCACAGATTAACAACATTACATCAGGCTCATAATGCTGCAGTCACACCAAGCTGTCAACATGTGTCTGTGTGGTTTAGGTTGTAAAGAAGAGAGAGTAGCACCACCTCGTGGCTACTCTATGGAAAGAGCATTTATTACATATCCTTCATATCAGACGTCAGTTTCCTCCAAAAGGCTCACTATAGTTAACTAGTTAAAGCCTTATTGACCTTACTAGTTAACTAGTGGACATTTTGGCCCTTACTAGTTAACAAGTGACTCTTTTTGGACCTCACTAGTTAACTAGTACGGCTAAAGAAAACCTAACTACTGCATCAAGTAGACACTTTGGACCTCACTAGTTAACTAGTAAACATTTTGAGCCTCACTAGTTAACTAGTAAGGTCAAAAAGACCCTGTCCAGTGTTACTGGTGGACATTTTGGCTCGCACTAGTTAACTAGTGGCTCTTTTTGGCCCGCACTAGTTGACTAGTAAGGTAAAAAAAAAGACCTTCACTAGTGCAACTAGTGGACATTTTTTCCCTTACTAGTTAACTAGTAAACATATTGAGCCTCACTAGTTAACTAGTAAGGTCAAAAAGACCCTGACTAGTGTTACTAATGGACATTTTGGCTCGCACAAGTTAACTAGTAAGGGCCAAAAAGGTTTTAACTAGTGAGCATGTTGGCCTTCACTAGTTAACTAGTAAGGTCAAAAAGGCTTTAACTAGTTAACTAGTGAGCATTTTGGACCTCACTAGTTAACATGTAAGGTGCACCGTGCACCCTGCAGCCACTAGTTGCCATGTTGGCCTTCACTAGTTAACTAGTGAGATCAAAAAGGCTTTAACAAGTTAACTAGTGGCTGCATGTTGCACCTTACATGTTAACTAGTGAGGTCCAAAATACTCACTAGTTAACTAGTTATAGCCTTTTGGACCTCACTAGTTAACTAGTACGGCTAAAGAAAACCTAACTACTGCACCAAGTAGACACTTTGGTCCTCACTAGTTAACTAGTAAACATTTTGAGCCTCACTAGTTAACTAGTAAGGTCAAAAAGACCCTGACTAGTGTTACTGGTGGAAATTTTGGCTCACACTAGTTAACTAGTGGCTCTTTTTGGCACTGACTAGTTAACTAGTAAGGTCAAAAAGGTTTTAACTAGTGAGTATTTTGGCCTTAATTAATTTGGTATTTTGTATGTATGCATTTTGTTTCATTCATCTATTTTTTTTTTCCTTATTTATGTATTTATCTGTTCAATTATTTATTCATTCCTTTATTTATAATTGACAGACTGACTGACCTCTTGAATGAATCTGAAATATCATGTTCATCAGAACGGAGCTTTTATTTTGAAGGACTATCACGTTCATCAGAACGGTGCTTTTATTTTGAAGGCATATCACGTTCATCAGAACGTTGCTTTTATTTTGAAGGCATATCACGTTCATCAGAACTGTGCTTTTATTTTGAAGGACTATCACGTTCATCAGAACGGCGCTTTTATTTTGAAGGACTATCACGTTCATCAGAACTGTGCTTTTATTTTGAAGGACTATCACGTTCATCAGAACGGCGCTTTTATTTTGAAGGCATATCACGTTCATCAGAACGGTGCTTTTATTTTGAAGGCATATCACGTTCATCAGAACGGCACTTTTATTTTGAAGGCATATGACGTTCATCAGAACGGTGCTTTTATTTTGAAGGCATATCACGTTCATCAGAACGGCACTTTTATTTTGAAGGCATATGACGTTCATCAGAACGGTGCTTTTATTTTGAAGGCATATCACGTTCATCAGAACGGCACTTTTATTTTGAAGGCATATGACGTTCATCAGAACTGTGCTTTTATTTTGAAGTCAGTTCCTACACGCTCTTACCGTAATGCCTGTGATATACACGCACCGCAAAACAACGTGGAGGCTGCCTGACCACAGCACCTGGTCGGTGAGAACAACAAGAGACTATAGGTGACTTTAGCAGCTGATGGAGGGATGGAAACATGAAACAGGCTTATATCTAAGGCTGTAATGTGTGCTTGTTGTTGTGTAGCTCGACAGGTCGGATTATAAAGCTGGTTGCACCATCACCTGGTTCCGGAGTGAGGCACCTCTGTGCAGCTCAGCAACAGGATGGGACTCCAGGTTCTGCTCTACTGGCCCAATATTATAGGTGAGAAACACCTGGTGGCATTTGAAGGGACTGAGTGTTTGTGCATGTGTGTTATGTGAGAGGTCGTCAGTTCATTGTGGCATCATCAGCCCGTCTGTTAGGATATTATAGGAGACTATCTATTAGATGAATGTCACTATAAACTGAATTCAGGAGTTTTAATCAGTTCTGTGTGTATTTGTCTCTTTCAGGATACATCAGGATTGTCCTTGTGTTCGCTGCATGGGCTGCCTATGAGACACCTGCAGTCTTTGTCTCTCTTTACTCCGTCTCCATAGCACTTGATGGTAAATATTTTACACCGAATCCATGCAGGTTTTATTCTCAAGATTCAAGAGTTTTTATTTGCCATTTGCACCTAAAAGTACATTGGAATTCTGAGCAGTTTACACCGAGTCAACTTTAAAGGTCCCATATCATGCTCATTTTCAGGTTCATACTTGTATTTTGGGTTTTGACTAGAACATGTTTACATGCTTTAATGTTTAAAAAAACCCTTTATTTTCCTCATACTGTCTGCCTGAATATACCTGTATTCACCCTCCTGTCTGAAACGCTTCGTTTTAGTACATTTCAATGGAATTGCAACAGAATTGCGTTGCTAGGCAACACCTTGGGTCTATGTTTACTTCCTGTCAGCTGATGTCATTCACATCCACTCCAACAGGAAATAAACTGGGACACATTTAGAATGTTTACGTTTAAAACTTTGAAATCGTCCAAATGTTGTAGATTTGTGACATCACAAATGGACAGAAATCCTAACGGCTTGTTTCAAAAGCTCAGTTTCTGAATACGGGCTGTGTGTGTATTTCTCTGTGGATTAAGCGTTTTTGATACTTGCACAATATTTATATACAACTTAAACCTGCTTTATAATGTAAAAGACATGAAAATGTAACTTTTTACAATATGGGACCTTTAAGAAAAAAAAGAAGTAGAAAAGGCACAAGGTAATTACAGTACAAAAAATAAGTAGCACATTCAACTCAACACAATAAATAATTAAAACATAAAACACCCTCATTGTAGTCAATAAATAAACTAAACTACCCCCCTGCATAGGCACGTTACCCCCAGAATACAAATATATGCTCCATGAACATATTAAAAGAGCTCTCATAAAAATATATGTATGTCTAATGACATTAATCACGGCCACTGTAGAAGCTAAAATGTGTGTTTATTATGATTTGTTTAGGCTGCACACATTCTTTTTGGTTTCTATCACTTCCATTAATGTGCACAGGGGTTCACTTTATTTTACCTGTTAACTTGGGGGATGAGGACAAAGAGGATGAGCTAACATCCCACATTATTCCAGTACAGTTATTATTTGTAATTCTTTTCATTTAATAAACAGCATAACTCACATCTGGACTTAATATGGACGTGTTTACACAGTTAAGAGCTTCGTACTTCACCTCTTAGCTGCTCTTTTTGGTTAATAGTAGTCACTACAGCCACATTAAATAGGTTTCCATTTAGCGCTCTGATATTGTGCATGCTTACTCAGTGAGTTGCTTTTTAATAGCACTTAAATGGAATTGAACTGACTTAAAACGTTATTAATCACACCTGTGCTTTATCTTCTGTGAAAGTGATCGTTATAGGCGACCGTATGAAATGAATCATCCTATCTCATCGTATAAAAGATAGATAATCTAAAGGTGTTATTGATGAAATGCTGATAATGATGCTGCATGAGTGCAGAACAGACTCTCGTGTGTAGGTATAGTTTGCGTCCAGTTTCAAAAGCCAAAGCCAGAAGCCAGGAGGACACGAGATGAGATGATTCTGTCTGCAACATGTGCTGATGTTTTGTGTGCAGGAGTGGACGGCTGGCTGGCTCGGAGGCTCGGTCAGACCTCCAGGTTCGGAGCCTGGCTGGACGTAGTGGTGGACAACCTGGGCCGAGGCATGCTGTGGAGCCTGCTGTTTGAGGTGGGACGGCTGCACAACATTACTGTACAGTTAGTTAGTTGGCTGTTGGCTGCATACACCATATTTCCTTTATATACACCATATTTCCTTTATTATATACACCATATTTCCTTTATTATATACACCATATTTCCTTTATTATATACACCATATTTCCTTTATATACACCATATTTCCTTTATTATATACACCATATTTCCTTTATTATATACACCATATTTGCTTTATTATATACACCATATTTTTCTTTATTATTATACTGTATATTATTGTAAATACACTTATTTTATTTTATTTTTACTTTATTTTATTATGTTATTCCTTGCTACTTAACTTACTGTTTCTTTCTTAATGGAGCTTCCCAGCAAAAAGTATTTCACACGATTGTACCTGTATAACCGGCGTGACAATAAACATCTTGAATCTTGAATCTTGAATCTTGAATCTTGTGATGTTACTTTATGATTATTATAGAAGAAATCTTTTCTCTTTTAGATTTACACTAACATAATTACTGCGTAAAGTGTCTTTGAAAATGGTTTAAAATGGTGTTATTGTCGGATGTTTCTTGTCTGATGTGGTACTCTGGTTGTGTTGCAGTGGGGATGGCTGGTGTCTGCGTTGGAGTGGTGTGTGTTTGTGTGTAACCACAACGCCAGAGGTGACCACTGGAAGAACAGTTTCATCTCCAGCCCTCGACTCACCCGAGCCATCATGGCGAACGGTAAAAAAGTGTCTCTGTAAATACGTTGATGTTGATGCATCACAGAGTCTTCATCTGAACTTGACCTGAGTATCTGCTGCCGTCAGGGTTTCGGACGCCTCTCGGCACGTGGGTGGTTAGCGGGCTGCACGTCCTCCCCCTCTGGCTGTACGGGGGTCAGTGGGGTCTCCTGTCCCACTGGCTGTACCTGCCCGCCTGGATCCAGACTCTGGGGACTCTGCTGCTGGCTGCAGGCCGCCTGCTGGCTCTATCTGTGGAGGTACGGCAGAAACAACCTCAGGGACGATCAATTTGTATTGAAAGAACTGCTGCTCATATTTCATTTTATATTGATATATCTGCAGATGTGGTGTATATGGGCGCACATCGAATACCTCACCAGTGATGAGGAGGAAGAGAAACAGGAGTGAAAGCTGAGTCGGTCTGATCTACGCTGGAATAATACTGATATTATTCAACCACCTTTATATGAACTATGGCCTCAGGTCACATTCGGTTTTCTCCAAAGAAAAACAGTCATTGCTGTCGGAGGATGTGGATAGAAATGAGCCATATTTAGACTTTTTGTTCTTAAAGAATGAAACATTTTTTGTTCATTCTGTTTAAGGAATGTCAGCAGGCCAGTAAGAAATACAAATAGGTCTGCACTAAACCGTTTCTGTTGTGATCGCTGTAATTCATGTCATGAAATGACAGCAGCCACCAAAGGGAGAGACTTACTGTACACAGATCAACACGTCACATACTGACGCTTCATCAGACCCCTCGGCGTCACTTTTCGCTCGCAGTAAACACATCCTTAATGTTTGAATTAAACAAAAACACTTGCTTAGGTTCAGACAACAAAACCACTTAGTTAGGTTTAGGAGAAAACAACATGGTTGGGCTTAAAACTGCTATGTTTTTACAGGGAAAATGTGACTTGACGTTGTGAAAACGGGACACGAACAATCCGCTGATTTCAAAGTGAAAGTGAAGCATTTCGCATGGGACATGAACAGAGATCTCCTGGATGAAAGTCTTGTGTTTGTTGGACCCATCAACCTCCCCTCTCAGCTCTTTAAACTACGTCACCACAGAACTTTCCCTGAGAGTTTACTGTTGCCACGGATGGGTTTACATTGTAGTTAGTGGAAAGCCCGGTGCGTCGTATACCAGAACTAAAGCGTGCCGCCTTGTGTATCGGTATTTGACGTCCTGGGAATGAGAACGGGCTGCATAGATCACACCGCTACTGAACAGGAAGCCTGTATAAAAAATATCTGCAGGGGATTCAGTTTTGTGTAAAACTATAGTGTGTTGTACACCAGCAAAATGTAGTTTTAAATATATATTTTTACACCTGCAAACCTGCTGCTAAACATAAGAATGTTTGAGAATGTTGAAAAGTGTCTCAGCTAAAGCAGCTACAACAATGTAGGACTTTACATACATTTCTTCAATAAAATAAGCCAATAAATGCAAAGACACAGCACTACTACCAAAAAATAGAACATGTATTTCCTGCAGAAGATGTGTGTGAATGCTGAAATCTAAAATAAATGGTAAAGTATCGCTGGAAATGCAGAAATGTGAAATGATTTGACATAAAAAATGTTACAAATGCATTTTACTGCACTGCTGAAAAACCTGGAAGTAGAAATGTGAAACCGTCAGAGTTGGAAGCTGAAGTGTTTTATCTGAAGAAGCTAAGAGATGAAATACATAGATGGGGAGGTTATTCCATTAAACATTCTCCAGCACGCCGCTCTGTCCGTCCCTCTCCGTCTCCACGGGTGAAGTCTCCTCCACCTTCAACCACGCTCTTCATCGGAGACTCCCATCGTGAGGAGGAAAAACGGCAGAAACGTTTTTACTTCCCTGGTGCAAAGGTGACCCGACATCCTGGAAAAGATTCTGGACATTCCTGGCCAAACTTCAGCTGCACGCTTGAGTTTCCTACACGTGGCTCCGATGTGCAGCCTGAAACGTAGCTTTTATTGACAGAAATAGCCTGAGGTTGATGCATTTAAATATCAGAAGTCTGTGTAATGAATTAAAAATGGACCACCTGAGAATTCTTATATCACACACTGACCCTGATGTCCTGGTTCTGACTGAAACCTGAGTTCATAATTCTGAAGTTTCCTTAGATAACTTGTACAGAACAGACAGTGTTGGAAGAGGAGTTAGTGTGGCTGTATATGTGAAGTCATGTTTATCCGTTACTGTTTTAAATGATGTCACTATACCTCATTCTTCTGAATGTATTGCTCTGAAAGTTAACTTGTGGAGTAATAATTCAGTTAATGTGGTGGGTGTGTGCAGAGTAAACCTCCCTCAGCTGTCTCTAGTGCAGTGAATAGATTAGCAGACTTTACTCGCTCAGTACAATAACTCAGAATTGCTGCTTCACAGTGACTTTAACCTAAACTGGCTGACAAATAGTCCAAAAGAGATGTGTGATAATCTCAATCTGTAACAGCTGATTGTTGAGCCGACCACCAAACATGAAGGATCCTTCAAAATCAACATTGATAGATTTGATTTTGTCCAGTAGGAGGGATAAAATTACTGCTTCTGGAGACTTAGTGACCACTGTCCTCTAGCCTGTGTTAGACGTATTGACTAGAAAGATCCGGCTCTAAGGTTGTTATCTAAAGAAATGTAAAAACCTTTAATGAACAGGCTTTTCTCAGTGACCTATAGCTGACAGTAACATACACCACACCTCTGATATACCACACGTAGAACTGGCATTGGAGTAATTTACAAACTCATTACTTTCTATCATTGATAAACATGCACCTTTGGAATGGTGGAACGGTGAGCTCAATGAGGACGGCAGACTCGGAGGGAGAGACGTGCGGAGAGACGTTGATGTTATTTCCTTGGGGAACTGAAGCTGTGCTCCAAGGTCGACTCTCATGCTCCGCTCCTCGCCGTGGGGAGTGGCGAGGGACAAAGCCCGGGCTCTAGGGAGGCGTACTGGTGAAGCAGCACGTTGGCTGACTTTCAGGCCAGACTCAGAAAGAAAAGCACATCCTCCTTGAGAAAAGCAAAAGCCACCAACTCTTCTACAGACACGTCTACATTTTAGAAAGCAGTAAATGTAAATAAATAAAAATCATCTGTATTCATTTGCCATGATTTATACACACATTTTGTTGCTGCTGGGAATCAGTTTGATACAGCGTCCTCAGGATCTGCTCTTCCTCAAACCCTCCCTCCCAGTTCACTCCCTCTGCTGTTAGGGAGGCTCTACAAGCTGTCGACTGCAGGGAAGCAACCGGGGAGGATAAACTAGATCCTTATTTCTTAAACCTCTGTCACACATCTCTTGAATCTCTCCATCTCTACTGGAGTTATCCCTCAAGTCTGTAAAACTGCACATGTAGTCCCACTGCACAAGGGTCTGCAGAAATTACAATTTTCAATAGAGTTTAGAAGCTGCTGGACTTTAGACCAGTTCATCCTAAAGGTGTTAGATGGGTTGAGGTCAGAGGTCAGAGGTCAGGATCTGTAAATGCTTAGTTTCTCTTCAACTGCAGGTGTGTAAGTTTTTGCATGATTGTTTCTTTGTAGGGATATTTTACAGAAATATTGTATTTGGGGTTTTTATTTCATGAGTTTTATTTATCTTTTTGTAATATTGGTGTGCATTATGCTCTCTTTTCGTTCTTGACTTTTCCCTGGGAAGTTAGAGAGCGTTTCTGTAGGAGAGAACCTGTGAATGCAGAGAGGTTATCCTGTTGAAAGTCCCAGGAAGTGTGCTCCTTTTCCACCACTATATAATATACTATATACTATACAACACAACACAGTTAGACCCGACTCACACTGGGGAACTGTAGTGTTGAAACAGGAACAGACATTCCCTCAACTGTTAAGACTAAGTTGGTTAAGAACAACACTATTGTCTCAAATATCATCGGATGCTCGAGCATCAAGATTTCCATTAACTGAAACTGAAGAGGCCCAAACCTTGAAAAACAGCCCCAGAGAATCTGTGTCCACGTACTGACTTTAAAGGGTCATAATGCAGGTGGGTTGGTAAAGCATAAGGTCATTAAATCGATCACTAAAGGTCACTAGGAAACTGAATGGGCCGTGATATAAAATACATTTAATAGTACCATCAACTGTCCTTATATAGTATATTTACATTTGTTTAGCCGTGTTTTGTTTCACTGGGATGTGAATAAATTCCAGTTTAAGGTGTGAACACAAGAGAAACATGACTTTTTGTGATCAATGATACATTTTAATGCTTTTGCAGCTAACAGTGAAGCAGTTAACAGGACAACAGTGAAACATCCCCTCAACACATGGTGGTTTCCAGCGTCTGAACTGGTGGAGAGAAAACGGAGCTGTTGGAGGAGATCACGGCTTTATTGGGTATCTTTAACTTTGTCCATCTTCCCCCCCCCCCCAGCACTGAAACTCTGGTCTTCCCTTTCACATATCAGTAGATCACGATGATGATGACCAGTAGGTATTGTCATGTCAAACCATGTCTCTTACATTCCATCAGACAGCCGGCTCCCCAAGGTTATTCATGAAGGAGAAACAGCCTTAAACACTGTTTAAAAAAAAAAAAAAATCACATTTCTGGGTCCATTTTATCCTTTTTTCCTGTCGGCCAAACAGAGATTGTGACATCATGGCGATATACTGACAGCTCGGCTGGAGTTTGGACAGAAAACGCTTTGTGTCTTTTCGGTACAGAGGAGAAAAATCAATTGAAAGGAGACACAGAAGTAACTCGGCTCAAAAACAGACCAGAATGCAATGCAACATGTGACCTTTGATTGAAAGCAGCTGGAGGAGAGAACAAAACAAACCCTGGGATGGATTAATAGTGTCGGAGTATCTGAGGAGAGATCTTGTAATTATAATAAGACATGTATGGACCAACTCTACTGCAATATTATATTTGTTATCTGTGTTTAGAACTGTTTGGAAACACCGACTGAAGGTTAACATTCATTTCACTGAAGCAACAGCAAGGCAAAGCTCCTTCACCCTTCAAAAAGAAAACAGTGGGTGCTAATATACTAATCCAAGGCATCACATCTTCAGTCATGTTGCAGATATTAACGCCTAAATTCATTCTTAAAGCTGGACACTATTTTCACATTATTCCACCAGTGAGGAAATCTCATCAGTTATTTCTCTACAGATGTCTCGATGACCTACTTTAAAGGGTCAGTTCATCAAAATTATGAGAAAATCTATTCCTCTTTTACCTCTAATGGTATTTAGCCGATAGTTTTAGTTTGATTAACCAATAAAACCAAGGTCAATGGGATTTCCTTCAAGTGTCCCTGTCGCAAATTGATTACCAAGGTAGGAAGAAGACAAATCTGCTACACAAAATGATGTTTAACCTTTAGAAATAAAAAAAACTGCTGCAAAGTAGACGTGTCTTTGGACGCTTTGAGTGGTAACGAGCAGAGCTAGGTGGATAAAATACTGGCCGATATGAGCTTAAAGGTCCCGTATCCTGCTCATTCTCAGGTTCATGCTTGTATTTTGTATTTCTACTATGTTTACATAATGTAATGTTTTAAAAAAAACTTTATTTTTCCTCATACTGTCTGTCTGAATATACCTGTATATTCACCCTCTGTCTGAAACGCTCCGTTTTTAGTGCATTTCAACGGAATTGCGTTGCTAGGCAACAGCTTGGGTCCATGTTTACTTCCTGTCAGCTGACGTTATTTACATACACTGCAACAGGAAATAAACTGGGACACATTGAGAATGTTTAAAACCGTGTAATGATCTAAATATTGTATATTTGTGACATCACAAATGGACAGAAATCCTAACGGCTTGTTTCAAACGCACAGTTTCTGAATACAGGCTGTGTGTTTTTCAACGTATATATTGAGCGTTCTGATAGTTAAACAGTATTTACACAGCACTTAAAGCTGCTTTATAATATACTAAAGACATGAAAATATGGGACCTTTAATGCAGATATAACTGTATCAGTGTATACTGTATGTCGGCCAATAAATCACAAGAAATGTCATTAGAGAAACGCTAAAGATATGTGTAGTTAAATTAGACTCAGTGTTGCCGTTACAAGTTGATTTTAACACTGTAAAGTGCCGACTCTGAGCACAAATCTTTGTCCTAATCTTGTCTTACATTTGGCTAATTTTGGAAATTTTTATGTGCGTTTTATGTAAACAGAATGGATACAATATCGGTATCAGCCTTAAAGGGGACACATTTTATTATTGCTGACTTTTTGTACACACAGTTTTATTAAGTCTTATGTTCAACATTTTATGTTTTTATTCTGTATTGTTTTTATCTTGATGTTTGCACTATTTTAAACTTATGTAAAGCACTTTGTAACTATGTTTAGAAAAGTGCTATACAAATAAAGTTTATTATTATTATTATTATATGATGAAAAACTGACTTTTCCAGTGCTTGTGTTCATCCATCTGGGTATCTGGAGTTCCTACCAGCCCACAAACTGTGAAATAAGACAGTTTTTTGTGGGCTGTCGAGATCAGAAAACATGTGATTCAACAAGCCAATCAGATTTCGCCCCCCTTCCTATGTCACATGCAGGCTCATTAGAATATATACCGCCCACAGCTGGAGAACTAGCTTTGCAAAGGTGCACCATATTTTTCTCTCCAGCCAATCAGAGCAGGAGGGTGTCTTAAAGAGACAGGAGCTAAAACGGAGGGTGAATACAGGTATATTCAGACAGACAGGAGGAGAAAAAGAATGTGTTGTTTGAACATTAAAGCATGTAAACGTGTATGTATGAACATGAAAATGAGCATATGTCCCCTTTAGAAGTCCACTATTAGTTTGGCTGTTGTCAAAAGCAGATACGGTTGGGAACCGCTGCTGTAGAGGTCAGTGAGACACATTTTTTTTTTGGTAATCTGATCCTCTAAAAGTGCTGCACGTGGACCAGCAGCTGTCTGTGAAGCATCAGATTGCTCGGAGAGATTCATTAGAGTGAAGCTCTGCGGTGAAACAACTGATGAGACTTCAGCGTGGTGGAGGCTGATGGAAAAAAACCTGTTCCAGTAACCAAATATCTGTAACTTTATGCATTAATGGGACATCGGACAGGAAGGAGTGGAGAGGAAAGGCCAGATGCACAGGTAAACAGAGGCTGGCAACACGTGCACACGCACTCACACACACATAAATATACAATATTGGTCCCCATTGTAGTGCCCTTAAGGGTATAATAGTTTATTTAGCACTTAGAAGTATGGGTCCGTCTACAGACAGATAACTGCAAGCTGGTGTAAGGCTGGTAATCATCAGTGGAGCACTCGGGCACCCAGAAATCTATCTGTGTACACACACACACACACACACACACACACACACACACACACAAACACACACTCATACATGAAGCCACACCTTACAATTAACAAGTAAAGGGAGGCGTATAAGCCTTTGTACATGTAGCATCTTCCTCTCTTCACTCCTCTTCAAGTCTCTTTAAAGTGTTGAGCTGTTCCTTCAGATTTCACGGCTCACTCGGTAAGAAAAGCAAACACAAAAGGGCTACATAAACATACACTTTTGCATATAAACTGTTGGCATTTTAATTATCGTCAGCTGGAAAAAAAAAAGAGATAAAATATAATGAAAAGAAGACCTGTGAAGCCTGTTGTGTGTGTGTAACTGTATACCCACTGGTTGAACACATTCCACTGTGTGTAATCTCTCTCTCCAACGAGCAGTTCTGAGGGTCCGTTTCATTGCAAACAAAAAAACAAGTGTACAATCTGCTGTATTATTTTACTGTACAAGTGTCAAAAATATCTGACATTTTCCATCTCTGATCCACCACGTGATGATGTCGAGGGATGTGTTGTTAAAACAAGTTTTTCACAGATGTGTGTGGGGGGGGGGGGGTCCAGATGTGGTCCTGTTCAGAGCCTTGGAGAACATGGTTTGGATCTGTGAGGAGTCTCATGGCATTCAGAGCTACACTGGTTCAAATACAAAAAGCAAAAAATGAAAAAAGGCGAGCGAGACGAGAGAAGAGGAGAGATCATCCTTACAGGATGGTTGAGGTTTTTTTTTTTTTTTTACCCCCCCCTTCTTTCTATCGGAGAAATGCAACAGTTTGCTCAGTGGGGTGATGCTGCATCCAGTCTGGTGGTTTGTGTGAATGTCGATGAGGTTTCATAACGGTGTCTATACTTCTTTTTTTAAATTCCACCACTAAATGTGTTTGTATATGTGTGTGTGTGTGTGTGTACTGGCAGCTGCAGTGACCATGAAGCCAACCGACTCGCCGGTGATGCTTGAATTTACTGTGCATTACTAATTAACTGTGTGCAGCTGAAGCACCACATGTTGGGCTTAGTAAGGTGTCCTCACCAAGCCCACGTGTCTTTTTTCTCTCTTCCCTCATAAAAATCAGCCGAGACAGGGGCGGGTGGGGCCCAGGCTCTGAGCCAATAGGAAAGCTTGTACCACCTCCTGGGTCTGCTGGGGCGTAGTGTTGACGTCCTCCAGGGCGTCCGCCACGGCGAACTGCCGGTCCCTCAGCCGGTTCCAGTTGGACAGTACGTTGTGGTATTCAAACACCTTCTCGTAGTTTCCCACCGAGTTGTAGAGTTTGATCAGGCCTCGGTAGTCGTACTCCAGCCCGCTGTAACCCTCTCCAAACAGCTTCTTACCTGGGAGGACACAGGAAACATCAGCATTTACTGAGCGGAAACGGCCTGTGCTGAACAATAAAATATTATAAATACTAGGGGTGTAACGATTTATCTACCACATCGATTTATATCCCTACGATCCAACTACATCGATAGGTACTCGGCAAGTTGTCCTTCACGGGAGACGTATATCGACATAAAATGGATTGTATGGATACTAATGATTTGCACCTTGTATTTAAGGACGACGAACGTTATATGAAAGTGTTTTTTAGCACTTTTATTAGTAAAGAAATGTTAAACGTTACTCCGGTTCACTCTCCAGACATGAGCCAGCTCTGCCAGCTCTGCAGCGCGAGCATGCATCCACGGCGTGCATGCAGACGAACGGCGCACTGGACTCCTCGCTCTCTCACCCGGTAGCGGCGTGGAGGGAGACAGGAACCGGTCTTTCAGGAGCTATCAATCCACTTGACGAAGGCGGCTTCACCCTCAGGTTCTTTCCCCGTGCTGAGCTGTCGTTGTTTCATTCAGAGAAAATGACTTTCCTTTCCCCGTCATGATATCTATGTGCACGCAGCATCAGCCTCACGTATCCAACCGGAGAACAGACGGTCCGTGAGGTAAATTATCACGGGAGTAAAGTAAAAAACAAAACAGAAACTCAACTAACGTTAGTCTAACGTAGTTTTAACATGTTGTTCCAAATGTTTTCATGTATGAAAAGACCCCAAATGAACACTGTAGGTGGACTACTGGATTACTATCAGCTGTTTGATCACTATCAGCTGTTCGATCTCTATCAGCTGTTTGATCACTATCAGCTGTTGATCACTATCAGCTGTTGATCACTATCAGCTGTTGATCACTATCAGCTGTTGATCTCTGTATTATTGTTCTACCGTTTATATTGAAGATGAGGACAGAAGCAGCAGTTAAACCACTGTTCATTTAACTTGAATAGAAGTTGGTTTATTATATTTCTTGTTAAATATTTCACTGCCTTGTATCTTGAGAACTGAAGCATCAGGTCCTGCAGTTGCACTTTTTATTATTTTCTAATAAAAGCTGTATGTATTTGCTATTAATCGTTGTTTACTTGTTTATATCCTTAATTAATTTATCCCTGATTCCCTTACAAGAAAAACTTTGAGGAATCCTGACCTGCTCTGTCCAGTATCACATATTTATTTCACAGTCACACTGAATGAAGTTTTGGCAAAAAAAAAAGTTACTGTATTGATTTCAGATCATCGTATCGTATCGTATCGTATCGCTCTAGATGAGCCAAATATCGTCCTTGAATCGTATCGGAACCATGGAAATCGTATCGTATCGTAAAAACGTACCGTTACACCCCAACTTTGATGAATAGCTAACCTTCAGTTCATAGGATCAGATCAAAACATGTTACTAGCCTTCTTATTCAGCAGCTTACTGGAAAAAACTAAGTCATAAGAAATATTTTTTTTCTTAGAAAACCAGACAAAGATAAAAAGTGAGACCCATCCATCCCATCCCATCCCTGTGTCTGACCGATAGCGATGGAGCGCAGGTAGAGCCTCTCTGCGTCTTCATACTGGTTCATGTCGTAGTTGTAGAGGGAGGCCAGGTGACCCACAGACAGAGCCACCTCGTAGTCCTCGTGGCCCAGAAGCTGCTCCTTGATCTGGATGGCTTTGATGTGCATCTCCTCAGCCTCCTGGTTACACATGCAGAGATGGAGATATGTTCAGTACATCACACATCAAGGCAAAGCTACTGACGCAAAGCAGAAAAAAGGATTATTAAGATTTTGTTTAGCTTGTTTTTCCAATGTGCAACACATTTGGTTCTTTTTCCACAGTCATGGCCTAAAACATCTTAATCTGATCTTAATGTAAGTGATGAGGGATAAAATTCACAGCTCAACAGGGAAACACAAAGAGGGAATTCTATACTAAATATCAGAACTTTGTTGCCTTGGAACCAGAACATGTGAGCGTGGAGCGGATTTAAAAAAAAAGTTGGAGCGTCGCCTTATCTCCGTGAGTTTCAAAGCATGCTGGAGCGAGCCCGACCCAGAATGCATCTGCGTACGGCGCTTTTATCTAACAAACTGTGATGCTTCAATCCATATTTGTTGGCGTTTAGCCTTTCAAAAACAACATTTTCACAAAGGACGGACCCGTATTAACGGGGCGGTCTAGCAGCAATCCAACAGAACTGACGAGTTATATCAATTAAAATTGATTTAATAATAAAAAATAAAAAAACTGGCTCATTTAATCCGATGAATCACTTTTTTTCAAACTGAGAAAAAGTTTAATATATCAGCTCATCTCTGCTTTAGTCAGTTTATATTTTTCCATTGCTCAGTGCTACGTCACATGTTGAAAACCTGTTGACAACGCATCTTGGAAATGGAAAATGAACGGAGAGGTTCCACGGAGAGAAGACGGACCTGTTCCCTGGTTTCCTGATGTCATTTTACAACATTAGAATGTTTGATTTGTTTTGTCATATTGTGTGTTGGACTTCTTTGTTGCAAGAGTTTTTAAAATGTCGCATTAACATAGCATCTACTGTATATATAGTTACCGTTGTGGTAGTGTGGTCAGGTTATCACATTATATATTAGATTAGAATTATTTTGCGTCGTATACCAAGACACACACCTTGAACTTCCTCATGGACTGGTAGAGTCGTCCTAAGTTGCCGTAGTGTTTGGCCGTCTGGACGTTGAACTCTCCGAAGGCCTTCTTGGCCAGCTGCAGCGAGGAGAGGTGAAGGTCATGAGCCTCTTGAAGAAGGCGCTCTTCTGTCTCCTTATTGTGGCAGTCGATGGCGATTTCCTCCAGAATAAGAGCTGAGGGGAATAAATGATGACGAAGCACATATTAGACTTACTGTATGCCCAGAATCTAATTCGTTGTCATTTTTTTGGTACCAAATATGAAATTTACCATCATTTACCATCACTTCACGGTTACCTTATTAATCACGTAAAGAGGCATCAGGAAAAATTGTGTTTATTAATAAGAGAACTTTGTTGTTAAGTGAACTTAATGAATGTTAATGAAACAAGAATGAAACATATTTAATGGCTGAATCGAGGAGCTCTAAACCGGACATTTTACTGCAATAACTCCTTTTAGATATACAGCGTCGTCAACGCTGCAAATGTTTCTTTTGATTTGGGCACCTTGGAAAAACTGTGATGAGACAGTTAAAAATATCTGCTGTCAAAGTTAATGCGTAAATTCATTTTAACGCCAATAATTTCTTTGATGCATTAACGCAAGTCTGTGTGAAATCATTTGGATCGCATCCAACGACTGCACATATTTGACTTTGAGAGCCGCGACCGTATCGAAGAGACACAACTTGTATGAAGACCAGAGAGCAGAAGCAGCGCGGATGTTGTGACAGACTACCGGAGACTGTCGGACTCTCAGCGATCACAGTCGTCTCGGGGTGACAGCGGATTATTTTACTTCAGTCGCGTGCACTGTTGCAGCATGACTGTTATGAAGACAGAGGAGAGATGAAAGCAGTGGAACATGAGCACTACATTCAAATTATCATTATTAATAAATTACAGAAACACTGCAAGCAAAGTCCACCTTCTCTCTCTCATAGCGCTGCCGTGATTAGTCGGTCGATCGATAAATGTCAATATTTTAAATTAACGCATGTTGTTTTTTTATCATTTGTCCTTGGAGCTGCTAAATACACTCATAAAGCCATAAAATCGTCTGCTTGCTACATTAGAAAATCCATCGAGTGTTTGAAGGGAAACTTTGCCGATTTCCTGCATGCCGATGTACAGCACCCGGTCTTCCTACATGTCGCAGCGCACGGAGTACCCCCCCGCTCAGAACACACCCGGAAAGTCTGAGCTAAGCTCATGTTGAGGCCAATAAACCGGCAAAAGGTCACCGCCAGCGAAAGTCCGCGGACTTTCCTGCTGGGCTTCAGTTTGCCATGTTATGATTGGAGTATATTTTTTTATGCTTATGAGGGTTTCTGGACAATATTTGTCATTGTTTTGTGTTGTTAACTGATTTACAATAAAAAACATACATACATTTGCATAAAGCAGCATATTTGTCTACTCCCATGTTGATAAGAGTATTAAATACTTGATAAATCTCCCTTTAAGGTACATTTTAAACCAGGGATCTGCAACCTGTGGCTCCGGAGCCACATGCGGCTCTTTAGCTCCTCTCCTGTGGCTCCCTGGGGATTTTTAAAAAATGGAGTGGAAATGAATAACTGTTTTTTTGTTTACATTTTCATTTATATTTATCATTGTTGTAAGTCTATGGTACGACAGTACGAAAAAAAAAATAATCTGAGATTTTGAGAATAAAGTCATAATATTACGAGAATAAAGTCATAATATTAGTATATATATATATATATATATATATATATATATGTAAATAGTAGTAATTCTGTGTTATTTTCTTTTTTTCTCGTTAAATTATGACTTTATTCTCGTAAGGTTATGACTTTATTCTCGTTATATTCAGACTTTTTTTCTCATAAAGTTATGACTTTATTCTCGTTATATTACGACTTTTTTCCTTGTAAAGTTATGACTTTATTCTCTTTATATTACGACTTTTTTCCTCGTAAAGTTATGACTTTATTCTCGTAATATTACGACTTTTTTTCTCGTAAAGTTACGATTTTATTCTCGTTATATTCCGACTTTTTTTCTCGTAAAGTTAGGACTTTATTCTCGTAATATTACGACTTTTTTTCTTGTAAAGTTATGACTTTATTCTCGTTATATTGCAACTTTTTTCTTGTAATATTACGACTTTATTCTGGAAATCTCATCTTTTTTTCCCTCAATGTGACCCTAATACTCCGTAGTAAATATGCACTTTGGCCCTCACTGCATTAGACTTATATTCTATATACCTAGACTATAAACTGTGTTACCTTCATCACAATGATCAAATGTTTTTCGGCTCCACACAGATTTTTTTTTTTTTGCCTAAAATGGTTCTTTTGATAGTAAAGGTTGCTGATCCCTGGTCTAAACAGATAAAGAATGTGTGATTAATTTGTGATTAACTACGGACAATCAATATGAATACGTTACACACTGTTCCTTTAAGATAGCCTGATATATTCCCCACTGTACCCTCCACACAGTGGGCAGAAGCCCAGCATCTCCAGGAAAACTGGTCTTACCTTTGACTCTCTTAGAGGAGGCCAGCAGCAGATGGTCCTCCGGCAGAATGTGAGTTATGATGTCTATGGCACGTTCTGCATGGAATCTAAGAGGGACGAACATGTCATGCAACACAGACTTGGCTAGAAACTTTATTCTATTCAGGATAAACATTTCCCAGAAAGCTTCCCTTGAGGAAAGTTGTTTTGAAGCTCACATCAGGGCTAGAAATGTCAAAGCATTACACAATTTTGAATCAGGGCCTTTGTATACCGGAGGGAGTGTCACTGGATCAGTTAAAAATAAAGAGAAACACTCTTATCCTCGCAATCAGTGTGTGTCTAATACGATCAATGCTTTTATAAGATCTGAAATGGCACCCGTCCACATAACATTGACCCCAGTACAGGGAGTAACAGAACAGACCGGCACAGTATGAGTCATGGTCTTGTGCTACATCTACAAGGCAGCTCATGTCTAATGTAATTAGCTGGCTGGTCTAGAAACAGTCCCGACTTTGTAAGATTCATGGTACTCACAGAGCGTTGTCAAATTTCCCAGAGCTATACTGGTGCACATATGAGGAGTAGGCCAGGTCTTCATGGGCTGTGGCAACGTGGATGTTCTTCCCTCCGAACACAGACTGTCGGATATCCAGCGCCGTCTGGGATTTGTACAGAAAGAAAGGACATTTAATAGATAGATAGATAGATAGATAGATAGATAGACAGATAGATAGATAGTAACTTTATTGATCCCGAGGGAAATTCAAGTTTCCAGCATCACAGTTCCATAGTGCAAACATATTCGTAAAAACGTCACAGGTAAGTAGTACACATATTAGTAAAAACGACACAAGTAGTAACAAGACATGTAAGTAATACAGAGTATAAAACAAAATATGCAATGTGCAGAAGAACTGTTAAAAATGAATAAAAATGAATATAGTGCAGGGTAAAAACAACTGAGATACAGGACTATTTAAAGAAAAAGTGAATGTGGTGCAGAAAGTGATATAGTGCTGGATAATAAAATATAGGAGAAACAGATATTAAGAAATGTCAGATATGGAATATAATACAGGATATGAACTGAGGTAGAGAAGTTTTTGTAGTGTGCAGAATTAAAGTTAAAGTGGCTCAGTCAATAATAATAATAATAATATATATATAGATAATATATATATATAGATAATATGCCACACTGGTTTTTAATCAGTCAACATGTACACTCTCACACTTACCTGGTAAATAGCAACCGATTGGCATATGTTGTCTACATTTAATAAGTAAAATCCATAATCTAGCAGCGTGTCCGAGTACTTGGGATGCTTGTGTCCAAAATGCTCTCTGTGAAGATACAAAACATTTAAATCAGAATTCATGATAACAAAAGAATAATGATGTTGAGTCTTTATAAGACACAGCAGGTTACCTTGCTAGAAACACTGCATGTTTGATCAGCTGCTCCGCTTTTCTGAACTCTCTCTTCACCACGCAGGCCTGCAGCAAACAGACAAGCCAAACTTTACACAATCATGTCTGATCGAGGGATTTCCTAACAAGGCACTGTAGATACCTTCTGCAAAGACATTGTATAATAACTCAATAATATGTTGTAATATAAACAGACATAGTTTACCTTGGAGGCTTGCCGGAGCACATCGACCACTACTTTCACGGGCAGCCCGGGAGTAATTTCCTTCATAGCTTCTATACACCACCGGTACGCCTGGAAAATACAGGAAAAATATAAACTCTTCAATGCTGTAAACCAGACTTAATAAATCAAATAAAACTAAAAGCCTTTATTGTCTATAATATATATATATATATAAGATATAGAATAGAGTCACTGGTGGTCAGACGTACATACCTCATCATAGTGGCTTTTGGCGAAGAGCAAGGCACAGAGCTCGCCGTATAGCGCTGCCTTGTTGGCCTGGTGGCCATGTTTGGCTAGTTTGTCCATGTAAGACTGAGCGAGCTTGAAGGTCTCCTCCCCCAGGTGGTACTTACAGTTACCATTGCGGACATGAAGCAGCCTGTGCAACACAACAGAGAGAAAAACTTAAGAATCTCAGGTGTGACCATCCAATTTATTTACTGGATTGTAGACAAACACAGACCAGTACATTTATTTATTCATTCATTCATACACAAACATGCAGGTAGGCAGTAGACAGGCAGATAGGTCATCCAATCATTTCATTTGCAAAGATGTCAGGATTATTCAGGAGTTTAACAGGACTCCTGAGGTGCATGTAAGTGTGGCTCCGTCTATTTCCTGAAATGCCCACTTAAGCTATAAAGTCCAAGCATGTAGTTGACGCGTGTTTCAATAAAACTCCGTAGTCCATGTTCTTCGTTTCAACCGTTTACTGAAAATCTTTAAGTCTTCAGATACAAAAATGGTAACAAAATATCAAAAACATAAGCAGTAAAAAAGGCAAGAACAGGTCTAATAAGCACGGTCAAAGACTAGTGTGCTCTCCAGTCTCCATAGCTTCAACTGAGTCGTTTTTACGAGCACATGCAGCATAATTTAACTTTCAACCAATCAGATGCCAGGGCTGGCTTAAGTCACAATTGGTATTAATTTAGCACACTGCAGAAACCACAGAGCCCTTATCACAGGCAAATAAAACAAAATGTAAGTTAACCACAGTTATTTCTCTATTGTACAAATGGCTCTAACAGTGCAGTCGTTGGTGTAGAGGGAGAAGAGCAGTGGGGAGAGCACACATCCCTGCGGGACGCCTTTGGTGATAGTCCAGGTGCTGGATGTGATTTTCCCCAGCCTCACCTGCTGCCTCTGGTCTGTCAGGAAGTTAGTGATCTACTGACAGGTGGAGGCTGGGACAGTGAGCTGGGTGAGATTGGAGCGGAGGATGTCTGGGATGATGGGCGACCAACGGTACAATAACCTTTTATTTTGATGTTAATAAAATGTACCTGAATTCACGAATACGTAGGATATTACTACTGACATTCCTGTAATATTACGTCACAACGTCTGCTGTATTAGCCTTGTGTTTACTACGTGTTTATTTGCATATAGAGCGGGGAAGTGAGATCGGATCACGAGTGGCCACTGGAGACGCATTCTAATACCAGGTGTGGACAGACGAACTTAAAGCTGTCCACTTGTGATCGGATCACTGAGGACGCATCTTAATACCAGGTGTGAACAGGGCCATACAGTAAAACACATTCAGCAGTGTGGGGGGGGGGAAGGTCTCCTGTAGTTACTGATGTCCTTCCCTTCCACACTGACGCAAGGTCGTTGGCTGAAAACTTGTTTTTCATCTTTTCAGAGCAGCTCTTCTTCGCTCCCCTGATCTCCTCAGTCAGTGTGTTCCTGGCCTGGTTGTTCAGGATCCCATCCCCTCTTCTGTAGGCCTCCTTCTTGGAAGTTTTGCAGTAAATGAGAGTTAATTGTTATCGTATGTGCAGAAGGTTTTTGTCGGCACACACATGTCTTCACAAAAACCGATGTAAGACGTCACCGTGTCAGAGAATTCATCCAGGTCTGAAGTAGCAGATTCAATAACTCTCCAATCAGTGCAGCCACAGCAGGCATGTAACTCCAGTTTTGCCTCGTTGGTCCATCTCTTCACAGTCTTTACTACAGGCTGAGCAGATTTTAGTGTCTGCCTGTAGGTCAGTAGAAGATGAACCAGACAGAGAGTCCCAAAGCTGTACGGGGAACAGAGCGATATGCGTCCTTTAATGTAGTGGAACACTGGTCCAGTGTGTTATCGTCCCTGGTGGGACGGTTCTATGCTGTCTGTATTTAGGTAGCTCTTTGCTCTTTGGTCTGGATGATTTTTCTCCACGTTAGTAATCTGGTCAGCAAGGTGTTGTAGCGCCTCACTAATGGTTTGTGCCCACAGGGGCGTTTTTTATCGCGAGAGGACGCGACGCTTCCCAACATTGGACGCTTGGTGGGCGTGCTACTCGGCGGTGACACGATAGATGATTGATCAATACTGGGTGGTGACGTTTTCCCGGCTTTATTTCAAATTCTTCCGGCTGCACCTGATTGGACGAACACTTTCCCTCCGTGGGCTGCTGCTCCCAGCTTTCAAACCGGAAACAGTATGGAGGCTCGTTTGGAAACTTTCTTCTCTTATTTCACGAAAACAGTTCACCGAAATGTGTTTCTGAAAACATTTGAGGCGAGAGATAAGCCACGTAGTTGCTAAATCTGTCTTTATTTTGGATCGACAACGTTTATTTTAAAAGATTCTCGGGAGTTTCGAGAGGCGGCGAGTCGCGTCGGACGCCCGTGATTTGCATAAAGTAGACTAGCCCTCAACTTTATGCAAATGAAGAACGGGCGTCGCGACGCTCCGTTTCTCGAATCGCGCCGCCACGCTACCAGAATGCATTGCACGGCTGCTTACATAGACAATGAATGGCAAGCGTGGAAAGGACGGAGCCTGTGGACACGTACCATAACACAGGCCTGAGGTGGGATAATTTAAAGTGGTAACGCCTTTTTTGAAGTGGAGGCTGGTATCTTCAATCACCTTTTCTGACAACAAGACGTATAAACCCGCTCTCTCCAGGCTCTTTCCTGGTTCCCTGCTTCCCTCCAGATATAAAAACACACATACGCACATCCATGCTCATCTGCCACTGAGAGGCAAAACGCCAGAGCAAGTCTCATGCCAGTGGATTTATACTCGATGCTGGCAATATAGTCATTTACTACATCCCACATAGAACAAGCCGCAATACATCAAGTATATTCGAAATATTGCCCGCCCCTGGTCCTGGGTGAAGAATTCTTGTTAAATATATCCACACACTGAACAGAGGTTTTGAGACTGACCTGACACAGCACTCCACAGCGCGGTAGCAGTGGAGGACCTCGCTGTGGAGCGTGCACAGCTGCAGGCACGACAGAAACACTTTCTCTGCATCTCCATACCAGCCTGCATCAGACAAGAAGCCACCTAGAATCAAAAGACAAGAGATTAATCCAACCGTTTCCAAATCAGAGGGGAGATGCACTCAGAATTACCCGTGGTAACTGGTGGTTAAAATATATTATCTATATCAAATATGTGCTGTATTCAAAACAAATCTTACAGGGCAAACTAGGTGTGGAACACATCTTATGGTATCTTACCTCACAGGTATTTGTTAAAGGCAGAGAAACTAATCTCTAGAGTTCTAACACCAAACAAACATCAAGTGCTTCATTTAGATGATAATAAAGAGCTAAAAGATGTGCCACTGGTAGTGTTGTCACGATACCGATACTGAAACGATACCACGGCAAAAACCTAAAACATCAAGAAAAGTAATGGAATAGTAAATGAAAGAGCATGGGACTTCAAATATTTTTTTTATCAATTAAAAAATGTTAAAATGAATGAACATGTAAATGAAATGGTATGCAGTAATCAGATGTCCCCTATACTTAAGTTTATGTGACACGCGGTAAAATAATACTTTAACACTTTACAGAGATGCGCGGTAAAATAATACTATAACACGTTAGAGTGGCACGTTGTAAAATAATACTTTAACATGTTAGAGAGACACGCGGTAAAATAATACTATAACACGTTACAGAGACACACAGTAAAATAATACTTAAACACATTACAGAGACACGCGGTAAAATAATACTTTAACACTTTACAGAGACACGCGGTAAAATAATACTTTAACACGTTACAGAGACACGTGGTAAAATAATACTTTTTAACACGTTACAGACACGCGGTAAAATAACACTATAACACGTTACAGAGACACGCGGTAAAATAATACTTAAACACGTTACAGAGACACGCGGTAAAATAATACTTAAACACGTTACAGAGACACGCGGTAAAATAATACTTTAACACGTTACAGAGACACGCGGTAAAATAATACTATAACACTTTACAGAGATGCGCGGTAAAATAATACTATAACATGTTAGAGGGGCACGTGGTAAAATAATACTTTAACATGTTAGAGACACGCGGTAAAATAATACTTTAACAAGTTACAGAGACACGCGGTAAAATAATACTATAACACTTTACAGAGACACGCGGTAAAATAATACTTAAACACTTTAGAGACACGCGGTAAAATAATACTTTTTAACACGTTACAGAGACGCACGGTAAAATAATACTTTAACACGTTAAAGAGACACGCGGTAAAATAATACTTTAACATGTGCTCTTCGGTGGATTATGTGTTTACAGAATTACAGGAGATGCTTGGACAGATTTGGAAAAGATGGTGAATGGTGAAATTTTAACTGTACATTTGATCGGTGTCGTTCATGCTGATACAGACACCAGCTCAGAGCGGGACTGTGCAGCTTTAATCTTCTTTTCCACTTAATTTGCTGACTCCATCCTTCTCTACAGTTTATTTTTTGACCGTTTGCTCCCACCAGCAGTGAAGTTATAACTGTCTGCTACCGCGGGATCCCAATCCTAACGGCGTCCTCTAAAGCAGAGCGCTGCACACGCACGCGCGCACGCACGCACGCACGCACGCACGCAACTCACGGATCATATTAAAACTGTCATACTTAAAAGTACAGGTACTAATAAAACGGAGTATTGTACCGTTTTTAACGGCAGGGTATTGCGATACCTTTCTAGTATCGGTATACCGTGCAACACTAGCCACTGGCTCATCTTCTGACAAGTTACTGCTCAACAAGCATCCAACCAAGATGTAAAGGAAAATGAAAACATATTCCAGAACATCCGAGATTAAAAATCCTCTCCAGAACCTGTGCTGGCTTTGGAAACAGAATGAGAAAAGCTTGGCCAGGAGTACCTTTCTAGGATAAACCAACAGGACTAGTGAATATTTTTTAATATCATCACCATTCACCATTTTACATGTAATGTCTTGAGGAAATGTGTCTATTCTACTAGTGACCACAAGGACTGTGAGGAGGTGGTCACAGGAAGCGCACCAGATTCTGCAGAGGTGTTTTGAGGACATAGACTGGGATGTACTCTGTGAGCCCGTGGAGATGACATCAATTCCATGACTGACTGCATAACACATGAGTACATCAACTTCTGTGCTCATAGCATCATACCCACCAGGACCATGCGATGCTTCCCTAATAATAAGCCCTGGATCACCAGTGACTTGGGGACAGAGATCTGAAGGTGAAACCAGCTCTCTCCTGCTCATACACTGCAGCTGGCGCACCGCTGCATGCGAGGCAAAAATCTTGTCGATAAACGGTTAATAATCGGTTAACGAGGGTCGGTTATTGATTAAGAAAATTTTTCAAAATTAGCATTCCTAGTCAAATTTCATGTATGTACCTGTATGACAATTCTAATAAAGTTTAAGTTGTGTGTGTGGCTGTGATGTTACGGTCTGTGTCGCTGTGTGCGACGTAAAACCATCGGATATATGAGACTGATCGGCCGGTCACCGCTCTTGGCCGATCAGCTGACAACCGGCCAGTTCCAACCAGTAGCCGATCGATCGGTGCATCTCTAATGGCCTCTACCCATAATTGGAGATAGTCTGTGAGATACAGGAACAGAGAGTGTGTGAAACCTTTCGTCCCCGACCCCCCCCCACCATTTACCCAGCACGAAGCCGAACTGGATGGCCTTCTCTTTGACGTGGGCATCGGACTCTGCGATGTAGGAGCAGCGGCGGCTGAAGGAGTTCGCCAGAACTGAGGCCACTTTCACACCGTGGTCCATTAGCGCTTGAAAGCAGTGGTGCAGGAGGTGTCTGCAGTGGGTAGGACAAAGGAATGGACCACGTCAGTGGAAGGCATCACTATAAATGATTAATATATTGTTTGTTACATTTAAGCCTTTACTAATAAAAAAGACATCACAAACATCTGGCTGATCAGTGAATAACAATGCTGATGACTACTGCTATTGTATTCTCATCAAGCTCATCAATGAAGGTTGAAAGCACGAACACACACCACAGATAACATTGTATAAAGAACATCAATAATGTACCTTAACCTTGAATTTCCCTCGGGATCAATAAAGTTACTATCTATCTATCTAACCTAAAGGGTACATTTTACCAAGCTCTTATACCTGTGTTACATTTTTCTACCTTCACAAATGTTTGAACGGCAGCGTTGCAGAGTGTGATACGACACTTAAAATGGCTTCGCTAAACTGATGGAACCAACTCAACAGATCCCAGCAGGAGGATGGGGCGTACAAAGCACAATCACAAGCGATGTGCACTTAATAGGTTAGATAAAAACAGTAAATGACTGATAGACTGGGCTGAATAAAACATGATAAGAAAGACAATGTGGCCAAAAGTCCAGTTCTGCACAATAACGTCAATGTCTAAGAATGCATTCTTCTAAAAGAAAATCATTATATGTAATAGATAATGTACAGTGAGCCGGTCATTGTTGTGAAAGAATCCCTGACATAAAGGCTGAAGGGGATTCTTTCACAACAATGACCCGCTAGCTGTACATTATCCCGCTTATTACACAGCTACTTACTGAAGAAATCAATATTTTGACACATAAACTGTCCCCCAGAGTCCGAAATCTGAACTGTGTCCATAGCAACGGTCTGTTATACAGAAATTACAGACCACAGAACGCTGTGATTGACCAATCAGAATTGAGTATTCAACACAGCCGTGTAATAAACTAGGGATAACCTGACCTGCCAGACAGTTGTTACACAGAACCATCTGATTCATTGGAAACTGTTTGGAAAAGGGCAGGCACTTTAAAAAAAATACTTGGCAGGTGATTAGATGAACCATCTGTCAATCAAACTCTTGCCGAAGCCACTTGGGAGAAGAGCGAAAACATCTTTTCCACTTGATAAGTAACGGATAATGTACAGCGAGCCGGTCATTGTTGTGAAAGAATCCCCGACAGAAAGATTGAAGGGGATTCTTTAACAACAATGACCCGCTAGCTGTACATTATCCCGCTTATTACACGGCTACTTACTTAATAAATCAATAATTTGACACATAAACGGTCCTCCAGGGTCCGACATCAGAACTGCGGCCATAGCAACTGTCTGCTATAAAGAAATAGCAGAATGCCGTGGTTAACCAATCACAATCGAGTATTCAACAACGCCGCGTAATAAGTGCTAATAAATAACCTTCAACCACACAAGATGTGTTTGGTAACAGATGAAACCGAAACAGAGACTAATATCCTACAATCTAGTGTTAAATATTACAAGTGCACAGAAAGTTCAGACTTTCTACAACACGTGGTGTTTGCTGTCAAAACTAAGAGCCAATCTAAAAACTGCGGCCGCCTCGATCTCATTAGGTCATTGTTGCCCACGTGTGCATGATGTCAGACCAAGTCGGACACAAATCTAACCAGCATGCATTGTGCGGCGACAAGCCTTTTACTTGAAGCCTGACAATATCGATTTTCATGTGATATGTGATCTTGTGACATTACGAGAATCCAGCTGCCGTGCAAGGTAATACTAGGGATGCAACCAACAATTATTTAATTATTATCAAGTAATCTGCTGATTTTCTTATTTCATATTATATTTAGCTTAACATCATATAAGACCAGGAAAAGCATCAAATCCTGACATTTGTGATGAATGATCTGTTATTGGACAGATTGATTGACTAATTGTTGCAGCTTTATAGTGTTCTATGAGAGTTGCTTCATTAGATATGTTTGGTATCAGTGGTTCTGGTGAGGTCCATACAGGAGGTAAAAAATATCCAACCGTATCCACTATCCAGCACATACAGCATAAACTGCTCTGATAACTATCCGTGTAAGGGACCAGTCTACAAAACCAATGTGAACGGTGTGAGGTTTCACCGCTTAGTCCCATTATTATATTCTTACCTTTTGTCTGAAGCCCGCAGTACTTTAGCAAACACCTCCAGCTCACAGAACTCTCCTCCCAGCTGGCAGAGCCGGCCCTGCTGGTAAAGCTGAGAGAAACACAGAGATAAAGGGATAAGATGAGCATGGAGACTCGCTGACAGTAATACAACTCTTCCATTAGGAGCACAATGAGGAGAATATAGTTAATAACTGATCTGATAAATAACAGAGAGAGGTACAAAAATGTCCCATCTGTAACTACAACGGTGGAGTTTCTGGCCTACTTTTCATCCTAGTCTGGTCTGTTTAGGTGATGCTTTGGAAATTGCCGTCTGCTGTTCAGGAGTTTAAACAAAAAAAATTGCTGATGTCTGGCCTGTCATCAAACTGCGCTGAGCTGGAGGTTGTTGTATTCAGTGGCTCTCTGTGGTGCTGTCTATAGGGGACACTACCAGCTTTAGCTGTGTCTCTTCAACTGGGTGAAATCTCACTTAATGTCAGAGCGATGTGAGATTATGTGAAACACTGGTTATTTTAGTCCAAGCCACAGATGGAGGAAGATACATTTTCTAGTGCTGAAATGACAACTCAATGAACCAGGGAGTTTTGAGGACAATTTACTGTGTGTCATTGTTTTGTCATCATTGTATAGTATATGAAGTTTTTACTCCATACGCTTGTGGCATGGCTCGATGGATGGAAATGTCAGTTGGTCCTCCACTTTGGTCCTTAATGAAACATTCTGAACAACTATCGAATGAATTGCCGTGAGATTTTGTACAGACATCCATGGGACCCAAGGGTCAAAGCCTACTGACTTTGATGATCCCCCAACTTTTTCTCTAGCGTCACCATGAGGTTGAAATTTGCAGTTTTTGCGTAAAATATCTGGACAATTATTGGATACATTGCCATGAAATTTTCTTTCAGACATTCATGTTCCCTCTCAGGACGGGACGATATATTATTACCTCCGCCAAGGCCGAAGGCCTAGGAAGGAGGTTATGTTTTCACCGGCGTTGGTTTGTTGGTTTGTCCGTTTGCAGGATTACTCCAAAAGTCCGCGATGGCTTTGAATGAAAGATTTTTGGAGGGATGGGGTGTGGCACCATGAACAATCCATTAGATTTTGGTGGCGATCCGGATCATGATCCGGATTCAGGAATATTTTTAAGATTTCCGATCAGCCTGAGCATTAAGACCACAGGGTATATAACACATACGCAGTGTAACTGATGACGCGTTGATGACGAGTGACCCCGCCTCCTTCTGAGAGCAGAGAGACATGTGTGGATGTGTGTGCGGAAGCTGCTGGCCGTCCGCGCTGAGAAAGAAAAAAGCGGTAGCTGATCATCATTCAAATCCATCGCGGACTTTTGGAGTAATCCTGATAACGGACAGACAAACAAATAAACCAACCAACAAACCAACAAACCAACGCCGGTGGCCTTCGGCCTTGGCGGAGGTAATTAAGGATTCCATCAGACTGTAACTGAAGCTAACAAAAATAAGGTCTGCTGGAAAAGCTGGAGATTCAGAGGTCAATGTTCAATTGTCAAAGCCTAAATTCATTTCAGTACATTTCATTGAGATAATAACGGTATTGTGTTGAATACTGACGACACACAGACACATGTCATCAACTCAGCATCGTACTGTAGCCGGCCTCTTACAAGTCCTTTATCTCCGGTCCAAACCTATATTTCTCACAGAACTTTCTTATGTATGTGCTTCATCCTCCTTTTAAAGGTTGTAAATATCGCCACATGCAGTAGCTACCAGGAAACCGGTACCGAGTGATAGTTTAGTGGAGTAGCTCGGGTCTGTACGAAAAACAGTGCAGCGAAACTAGGAGCGCACGAGACAGTCACTCGCAGCACTGTTTAGACGCGCATAAACACACATCTGGTAGAGTGTGTGTGTGCATGTCGTGTGTGTGCATGTGTCAAACTATGACACAGACAGCAGAGGACAGAAGCAGCATGCCCGTAAATGACACCAAAACACAGCAGACTCTCAGCATAGTTTTTTATTACATGACTATTTTGGTACAAACATTTACCCGCCGGTGTGGCTGAAGATTTACTTGCCAAATGAAAAATCTACCAGCATTTGGTGCTTGGTGGGTGTTAATTTCGGACCTTGTTACCGGTACATATATCATATGCAATGTGAATTTAATCGAGCCTAGTTTCACGATCCTCCTCTTAAAAACGTGTGTAGGATTTGTCAATATCTAGTGGTGTGGTTGCAGATTGCAACCAACTGAATAACCCTCCACTCACTCCTCTCTTTCCAAGACTGCAGTAACGTGAGCCGCCCGAGTGCAAAACCGCGGGATTTTGCACAAAAAATATAAATATAAACATATATGTCACAGAAAAGACAGCAAAACGGTTTAACCAACATTCACATTACAAATCAGAAGTGAATGCATGAAAACCAGAGTATCTCACTGTAAATAAAAAGAAAAGTAAAAATGTGCCTCATTACTTTTCCATGTCATGATGACTTTGAGTACATTTCCCAACATTATGAGTGTAACAAAACAAAGATAGGACAGTCAGGAAATGAAACGCCCCGAATAACTGGAAATACCTGATTAAGTATAACTTAAGGGTGATTTAGGATAGTCAGTACTTTCCCTCCGACAGAGAGTACTGATAAATATAGTCAGCAAGCAACACATTGATGTACCATCTTTAAGAATATTACAAAGCGGTTATTAAATTATGACTTCTCCGGGTTTTGACAGGACCGTACTTTTTCCATTAGAATTTAGACGGAGGAGTTTTATTCCACACTGTCAGTGACTGAGTCCTGGGAATGTAATGTTGTCTTGCTCATCAATAAAACCTGCACTCTTTGCAGAGAATTACTTGCTGGGTTTTTTAAGGATAAGCCTAATGACCACAGCAATGCTGACCATTGAAGACACAAAGTTAATGTCCTCTGTTTTACTGCGAATTTGGACATATTAGCACTCGGGGGGGGGGGGCCCACTTTCCATTTTCATCACCACTGCTTTCACCGGGCCTGAAACCAGTGGTATGTCATACAAGTAGCCTACTTTTATTATTATGAATGGGACTGTATGTAACTTTTTACACGTAAAATGCTTTTTTCTTGCCAATGTGTGAACAGGTTGTAATCGAACCTAAAAAATGAGACCATCCGCGACTTTCTGGGTTTCCTCTCTCCGCCTGTAGACTGATTTTAATGTGAAGAATGTGGGATGTTTTTTCCGGGAAAATCCAACGGATGTGACGTCATGCGCCCTCGCGAGTGCTTTAGCCTTCGCTCACGTTTGGTTAGAAATGGAGTCCGCTAACGCCAACAAACGACCAGCCTCCCCCACCACAAACTCGGAGCGAGTAACGTTATCGACTCCGAGCACAAGCGCGAGTAACAGGGCGCCGACTGTCGTTGACTTAACGGCCACAGGTGTCACTGTTAACAAGCTATTTCTGATTCCTACAGAGAGTCCCTTTAATGAATCCAGGTAAATACAATCACAGAATAATCTCTCCTTCACCTTTGTAAATACTGTTCATAAAGATAGTTTGATGTCACCTGGTTTGCTCTAACTTCCTCGTAAACCTGTCCCAACAACAAAATAATTGTGCTTTGGTGTGTGATTAGGGAGGAATGTCTATCTAACCCCTCATAAATGAGCATATATGACCTTACAGGCTGGTATAGTATTTCTAAAATCCTGGCTAATGACCGTGATTATGCCTCGAAAGCAGCACTGTTTTGACATCTAATTTCAATGTGCCATTTAATTAAAAGGGACTGTATGTAAGTTTCCACACATTTTTTTAATTGTTTTTTATTGCCAATGTGTGAACAAGGTTGTAACCTAACTTAAAAAATGAGACGTTCCGCGACTTTCTGGGTTTCCTCTCTCAGCCTGTAGACTGCTTTTAATGTGAAGAATGCGGGATGTTTTTTTCCAGGAAAATTCAAAGGATGTGACGTGATGCGTGCTCGCCTTTATTTTCAGTTCCGCTACAGGGCTAACAGTGTGCAGCGATAGCTAACGTTCGGTTAGAAATACAGTCCCCCCCACGCCAACAAACGACCAGCCCCCACCACAACTCAGACTCCAACACAAACCACAGAAGCACAAAATAAACAAAGTTAAACCCATCTTGCAAAACAGGAATGTGAGCGACGTCGGGGGGGAAAACAAGAATCAGCCAGGCCTTCTATTCATTGGAGGGACCTTCTTTTGGTTTTGGGTTTCATACGGACCCCGAGCTGGTAAAATTCCTATTGGACAGGTAAGCTAACATTACCGCCAAGCGTGTGACATATACTGTATAGTGATATTGTTGTTTTAGCAGAACAATCACGTTCAGTCTAGTGTGTGTCGCTTCACTGTTTTGACCGATGTTCGCTCGCGGTTACGTAGAGCGAGCACAAGCAACAGGACGCTGACTGTCGTTGACATAAAAGCCACAGGTGTCACTGTTAGCAAGCACTTTCTGATTCTTACATAGAGCCCCTTTAAATGTCGAAGGGAACCAAAACTATTGTTTTCAAAGTTACACTGTTAAAATATAGTGCTGTTTTGTGTTTGTTCTCTGTGGCACATTGACAGCAGACTGCTCAAAAAAAGCTCTGATGTGCTGTAGCAAGTATGTTTGCTTGTATAAGAAAAGCTACTTCGAATAAAGTGGGTCAAATCTGATTATTGACAACAACCCCACAAATACACTGTTAGTTTACATTACAACAATATCACATTTCATACAACAGTTAACGTTACTAATCAGCTAACAGTTAAAGCTGCAGTATGCGATATTGGCGCAAATATGATTTAAAAAGGTTATTTTTAGAAAACGGCCGCTATATGGTGACAGTAGTACATGAAACAGGTAACCTGAGTTAAATCCTGTTCCTCTGTGTCCTACTGTGTCCTCCGGTGCTCCTAACGGCATCTGAAGGATTTCACTTACCGGAGGAAAACAAGGTCCGCTGCCAGCTGCAGTCTATGAGAGCCGGCTGTCAATCACTCGCGAACTCCGACCAAACGGTCAAACTAGGCAGCGCTGATCAGATATGAATCAATATTCTGTTACTGTAATGACTATTTCTCTCCTCAGATGTTCTCAGAATCATCTTGTAGTTACTGTTTAAATGTAAAGAGAAAGTTTGTGACGCGGCCGCCATTGTAAAGTCTGTTGAAGGAACGCCACGTTCTGGTCACATGACCGGAGCACAGCCAATAGGAACGCTCTCTCTCTCTGAAATGACCTGTGATTGGTCAAAATCTGCCTTCACGGGCTAGATTTTCTAAAGCCTGAAAACAGAGACATGAGGAGGAGCAGAAGTCTAGTTTTCTCTCAGAACACTTGAATTACAATATGCTGAAAGGTTATTATGGGATTTTTGCCAAATTATGCCAAAAAAGTGTTGCATACTGCCACTTTAATGCCTATTTCTCAACTCAAATGTTTTCAGAATCATCTTGTAGTTCACTGTTTAGCTGTAAAATGAGAAAGTTTGTGACCCGGCAGCCATGTTGAGATCAGTTGAGGAAATACCAAGCACCGCCCACTAGCCGGAGCACAGCCAATAGGAACGCTCTCTCTCTCTGAAACGACCTGTGATTGGTCACGGGCTAGATTTTTCTAAAGCCTGAAAACAGAGCCATGAGGAGGAGAAATACCAAGCACCGCCCACCAGCCGGACCACAGCCAATAGGAACGCTCTCTCTCTCTGAAACGACCTGTGATTGGTCAAAATTTGCCGTCACGGGCTATATTTGTTCTAAAGCCTGAAAACAGAACCATGAGGAGGAGCAGAAGTCTAGTTTTCTCTCAGAACACTTGAATTACAATATGCTGAAAGGTTATTATGGGATTTTTGTCCAAATTATGCCAAAAAATTGTTGCCTACTGCAGCTTTAAAGTTACAAGATAAATGCAGTTCATTGTTATCAAACGTTCATTAACAGATGAACATGCTGGCTTGCTGGTACTTTAGGAGAATGTAATCTAAAGGTCAGTGAGCTGGTAAACAGTTGTTGTCTTCACAGAGCTGCTGATCGTGATGCAGCTAACCGTTAGCATGTAGCTGCTGGTTAAACTCGGTACAGTGTGCTGTCTGTCAGACACACCACAGCCTGGTGAAGCTTACCTTATAGTAGACATCGAACTGTATGTTCTCCGGCAGAGACCGGATGTCCCTCCTGGAGCGGCTGTAGTTGTCCACCACAGCAGAGATAGCGGTGTTGTACAGAGTCTCTGGGATCCACTCCAGCTCCACCGCCGCCATGTTGTTTCCCCTCTCCAGCAGCAGCTCCCTCCCTCACCTCCTCCTCTCCTCTCCTCCTCTCCCTCCCTCCTCCCCTCCTCTCCTCCTCTCCTCCTCCTCCCTACATTCACCACCTCACTCAGATTAAAGCTCTTCTTCCAGGAGTCCTCATGGAACATTCGCTTTTAACATGAGGCCGCAGATATTTGTTTTACTGCCGTTACACTCCTAAACCCGCTGTTCCATCTCCCTCCTTCCTCTCCAGTTACCCGTCGACCCCCCCCCCAGCTCCCTGTCCCCCCCCCCCTCCCGACGCACGCAATCACTGCCGGTGACGCGGTGACGTCATTGTTCAGTCGATGCAAAACAGATTATACTCAGTCATATTTTTTTTTTTTTTTTTTAACAATGTCTTTATTGTTTTTTTGTTATACAAAACATCAGCATTATTATGCAATATGTTCAATACAGGTTTTACTTTAAAGTGGCAGTATGCAACAATTTTGTGGCATAATTTGGCAACAATCCCATAATAACCTTTCAGCATATTGTGATTCAAGTGTTCTGAGAGAAAACTAGACTTCTGCTCCTCCTCATGTCTCTGTTTTCAGGCTTTAAAAAATCTAGCCCGTGACGGCAGATTTTGACCAATCACAGGTAATTTCAGAGAGAGAGAGCGTTCCTATTGGCTGTGCTCCGGTCATGTGACCAGAACTTGGCTTCCTTCAACAGATTTTACAATGACGGCTCCATCACAAACTTTCTCATTTTACAGCTAAACAGTAACTACAAGATGATTCTGAGAACATCTGAGGCGAGAAATAGTCATTACATGACTTTTTCAGGTTACCTGTGTCATGTACTACTGTCACGATATAGCGGCCGTTTTCTAAAAATACTCGTTCTCTCAAGTTAGTAAGGCGTTCTCTCAAGTTAGTAACTCGTTCCCTCAAGCTAGTAAGTCGTTCTCTCAAGTTAGTAAGTCGTTCTCTCAAGTTAGTAAGTCGTTCCCTCAAGATAGTAACTTGAGGGAACCGTTGTTTCTAGGGGGGCTCCATACATTCTTAATAATTTTAGACACATTTCTGGTGCACATGTTTCAGTGCTGCTCGGGTCGGACTCCAGCCTCTAGAGGGCAACAGCTGCGTCGGCTTGCCACGTCGACGTGCTAGAAGAAGACATACCCTGACGTCATCGCGTTTGAGCATGCCTACTCCGCTCGGACATAAACAAAGGCAGGACGCTGCGCTGCAATAAACTCCACTCTGCTGCCTCTTCTACACGCTAACAGAGCCGAGCGACCCATCTCCCGGAGCCATGGAGAACGCCTTACTGATGCGGGTGAGCGTGTTCACCGACCAGGGGGGCAGGAAGTACATGGAGGATGTGACCGAGGTCATCGTGGAGCCCGAGCCGGGAGAAGAGGAGCCGATCCCGGGTGAGCCGGAGGAGAGAGACTGCACGGTGGTTCCTCTGGCTGCGGACCCGCATCCACACCGGACCCCGCAGGCTCCACCGGCACCGTGTGACCCCGCACTGGAACAGAGTGTATCAGTGGAACCGTCTCTACCGGGAGGCCCTTCCCGCCGGTCCGTGGCGTTCTTCGCGGTGTTCGACGGGCACGGGGGTCGGGAGGCTGCGCAGTTCGCCCGGGAGTACCTGTGGGAGTTCATGAAGAAGCAGCGCGGGTTCTGGTCCGACTGCGACCGGGAGGTCAGCGCTGCGATCCGCAAAGGGTTCGTAGCCTGCCACCACGCCATGTGGAAGAAGCTGCGTGAGTTCACCACCACCTCACTGAGTTAGGACACACCGGGGGGGCCGTGTTTACCCCCCTTTACCCGGGTTAGGGTAACACGGACTGTAGGCTGTAGGCTGCGGCCTAACGGGAAAACTTTGGACCGGTTCGCAATGCTAGCTCACAGAGAAGCCCAGTTAGTAGCTCAGTAAAGTGTGTCTCTTTAGGCTGTGTAGCTGTGTATAATGTCAGGCCGACCTCCATCCACTGGTGTTTGTTTCTGTTGCTATTTAAATATAAAACAATGTATAGAGCTAACGGCTTTAGCAGCCAAAGGCTAACAGAGCTAACAGCTTTAGCAACCAAAGGCTAACAGAGCTAATGGCTTTAGCAGCCAAAGGCTAACAGAGCTAACAGCTTTAGCAGCCAAAGGCTAACAGCTTTAGCAGCCAAAGGCTAACACAGCTAACAGCTTTAGCAACCAAAGGCTAACAGAGCTAACAGCTTTAGCTACCAAAGGCTAACAGAGCTAACAGCTTTAGCTACCAAAGGCTAACAGAGCTAACAGCTTTAGCAACCAAAGGCTAACAGGGCTAACAGCTTTAGCAACCAAAGGCTAACAGGGCTAACAGCTTTAGCTACCAAAGGCTAACAGAGCTAACAGCTTTAGCAACCAAAGGCTAACAGGGCTAACAGCTTTAGCAACCAAAGGCTAACAGGGCTAACAGCTTTAGCAATCCAAAGGCTAACAGAGCTAACAGCTTTAGCATTCAAAGGCTAACAGAGCTAACAGCTTTAGCATCCAAAGGCTAACAGAGCTAACAGCTTTAGCATCCAAAGGCTAACAGAGCTAACAGCTTTAGCATCCAAAGGCTAACAGAGCTAACAGCTTTAGCATCCAAAGGCTAACAGAGCTAACAGCTGTAGCTACCGAAGGCTAACAGAGCTAATAGTTTTAGCAGCCAAAGGCTAACAGAGCTAACAGCTTTAGCAACCAAAGGCTAACAGAGCTAACCGTTTTAGCAGCCAAAGGCTAACAGAGCTAACAGTTTTAGCAGCCAAAGGCTAACAGAGCTAACAATTTTAGCAGCCAAAGGCTAACAGAGCTAACAGTTTTAGCAGCCAAAGGCCAACAGAGCTAACAGTTTTAGCAGCCAAAGGCTAACAGAGCTAACAGTTTTAGCAGCCAAAGGCCAACAGAGCTAACAGCTTTAGCAGCCAAAGGCTAACAGAGCTAACAGCTTTAGCAGCCAAAGGCTAACAGAGCTAACAGTTTTAGCATCCAAAGGCTAACAGAGCTAACAGCTTTAGCATCCAAAGGCCAACAGAGCTAACAGCTTTAGCAGCCAAAGGCTAACAGAGCTAACAGCTGTAGCTACCGAAGGCTAACAGAGCTAACAGTTTTAGCATCCAAAGGCTAACAGAGCTAACAGTTTTAGCATCCAAAGGCTAACAGAGCTAACAGTTTTAGCAGCCAAAGGCCAACAGAGCTAACAGCTTTAGCATCCAAAGGCTAACAGAGCTAACAGTTTTAGCATCCAAAGGCTAACAGAGCTAACAGCTTTAGCAGCCAAAGGCTAACAGAGCTAACAGCTTTAGCATCCAAAGGCTAACAGAGCTAGCAGTTTTAGCGTCCAAAGGCTAACAGAGCTAACAGCTTTAGCAACCAAAGGCTAACAGAGCTAACAGTTTTAGCAGCCAAAAGCTAACAGAGCTAACAGTTTTAGCAGCCAAAGGCTAACAGAGCTAACAGTTTTAGCAACCAAAGGCAATAGAGCTAACAGCTTTAGCAGCCAAAGGCTAACAGAGCTAACAGTTTTAGCAGCCAAAGGCTAACAGGGCTAACAGTTTTAGCATCCAAAGGCTAACAGAGCTAACAGCTTTAGCATCCAAAGGCTAACAGAGCTAACAGCTTTAGCAACCAAAGGCTAACAGGGCTAACAGTTTTAGCATCCAAAGGCTAACAGAGCTAACAGCTTTAGCATCCAAAGGCTAACAGGGCTAACAGCTTTAGCAATCCAAAGGCTAACAGAGCTAACAGCTTTAGCATCCAAAGGCTAACAGAGCTAACCGTTTTAGCAGCCAAAGGCTAACAGAGCTAACAGCTTTAGACACTATTTTCCTCATACTGTCTGCTTGAATATACCTGTATTTACCCTCTGTCTGAAACGCTCCGTTTTAGCGCAACAATGTCTTTATTGATTTTTTGTTATACAAACATCAGCATTATTATGCAATACATTCAATACAGGTTTTACTTTAAAGGTCCCATATTATGCTCATTTTCAGGTTCATACTTGTAGTTTGTGTTTCTACTAGAACAAGTTTACATACTTTAATATTTAAAAAAAAACACTATTTTCCTCATACTGTCTGCTTGAATATACCTGCATTTACCCTCTGTCTGAAAAGTCGTTCCCTCGAGTTAGTAAGTCGTTCCCTCAAGTTAGTAACTCGTTCTCTCAAGTTAGTAACTCGTTCCCTCAAGTTAGTAAGTCGTTCCCTCAAGTTAGTAAGTCGTTCTCTCAAGTTAGTAAGTCGTTCCCTCAAGTTAGTAAGTCGTTCCCTCAAGTTAGTAACTCGTTCCCTCGATTAAGTAACTCGTTCCCTCAAGTTAGTAAGTCGTTCCCTCAAGTTAGTAAGTCGTTCCCTCAAGTTAGTAACTCGTTCCCTCAAGTTAGTAAGTCGTTTCCTCAAGTTAGTAAATCGTTCCCTCGAGTTAGTGAGTCGTTCCCTCAAGTTAGTAAGTCGTTCCCTCAAGTTATTAAGTCGTTCCCTCAAGTTAGTAAGTCGTTCCCTCGAGTAAGTAAGTCGTTCCCTCAAGTTAGTAACTCGTTCCCTCAAGTTAGTAAGTCGTTCCCTCAAGTTAGTAAGTCCTTCCCTCAAGTTAGTAAGTCCTTCCCTCAAGTTAGTAAGTCCTTCCCTCAAGTTGGTAAGTCGTTCCCTCAAGTTAGTAAGTCGTTCCCTCAAGTTAGTAAGTCGTTCCCTCAAGTTAGTAACTCGTTCCCTCGAGTTAGTAACTCGTTCCCTCGATTAAGTAACTCGTTCCCTCAAGTTAGTAAGTCGTTCCCTCAAGTTAGTAAGTCGTTCCCTCAAGTTAGTAAGTCGTTCCCTCAAGTTAGTAACTCGTTCCCTCAAGTTAGTAAGTCGTTTCCTCAAGTTAGTAAATCGTTCCCTCGAGTTAGTGAGTCGTTCCCTCAAGTTAGTAAGTCGTTCCCTCAAGTTATTAAGTCGTTCCCTCAAGTTAGTAAGTCGTTCCCTCGTGTAAGTAACTCGTTCCCTCAAGTTAGTAACTCGTTCCCTCAAGTTAGTAAGTCGTTCCCTCAAGTTAGTAACTCGTTCCCTCAAGTTAGTAAGTCGTTCCCTCAAGTTAGTAAGTCCTTCCCTCAAGTTAGTAAGTCCTTCCCTCAAGTTGGTAAGTCGTTCCCTCAAGTTAGTAAGTCGTTCCCTCAAGTTAGTAAGTCGTTCCCTCAAGTTAGTAACTCGTTCCCTCGAGTTAGTAACTCGTTCCCTCGAGTAAGTAACTCGTTCCCTCAAGTTAGAAAGTCGTTCCCTCAAGTTAGTAAGTCGTTCCCTCAAGTTGGTAAGTCGTTCCCTCAAGTTAGTAAGTCGTTCCCTCAAGTTGGTAAGTCGTTCCCTCAAGTTAGTAAGTCGTTCCCTCAAGTTAGTAAGTCGTTCCCTCAAGTTAGTAACTCGTTCCCTCGAGTAAGTAACTCGTTCCCTCAAGTTAGTAAGTCGTTCTCTCAAGTTAGTAAGGCGTTCTCTCAAGTTAGTAACTCGTTCCCTCAAGCTAGTAAGTCGTTCTCTCAAGTTAGTAAGTCGTTCTCTCAAGTTAGTAAGTCGTTCCCTCAAGATAGTAACTTGAGGGAACCGTTGTTTCTAGGGGGGCTCCATACATTCTTAATAATTTTAGACACATTTCTGGTGCACATGTTTCAGTGCTGCTCGGGTCGGACTCCAGCCTCTAGAGGGCAACAGCTGCGTCGGCTTGCCACGTCGACGTGCTAGAAGAAGACATACCCTGACGTCATCGCGTTTGAGCATGCCTACTCCGCTCGGACATAAACAAAGGCAGGACGCTGCGCTGCAATAAACTCCACTCTGCTGCCTCTTCTACACGCTAACAGAACCGAGCGACCCATCTCCCGGAGCCATGGAGAACGCCTTACTGATGCGGGTGAGCGTGTTCACCGACCAGGGGGGCAGGAAGTACATGGAGGATGTGACCGAGGTCATCGTGGAGCCCGAGCCGGGAGAAGAGGAGCCGATCCCGGGTGAGCCGGAGGAGAGAGACTGCACGGTGGTTCCTCTGGCTGCGGACCCGCATCCACACCGGACCCCGCAGGCTCCACCGGCACCGTGTGACCCCGCACTGGAACAGAGTGTATCAGTGGAACCGTCTCTACCGGGAGGCCCTTCCCGCCGGTCCGTGGCGTTCTTCGCGGTGTTCGACGGGCACGGGGGTCGGGAGGCTGCGCAGTTCGCCCGGGAGTACCTGTGGGAGTTCATGAAGAAGCAGCGCGGGTTCTGGTCCGACTGCGACCGGGAGGTCAGCGCTGCGATCCGCAAAGGGTTCGTAGCCTGCCACCACGCCATGTGGAAGAAGCTGCGTGAGTTCACCACCACCTCACTGAGTTAGGACACACCGGGGGGGCCGTGTTTACCCCCCTTTACCCGGGTTAGGGTAACACGGACTGTAGGCTGTAGGCTGCGGCCTAACGGGAAAACTTTGGACCGGTTCGCAATGCTAGCTCACAGAGAAGCCCAGTTAGTAGCTCAGTAAAGTGTGTCTCTTTAGGCTGTGTAGCTGTGTATAATGTCAGGCCGACCTCCATCCACTGGTGTTTGTTTCTGTTGCTATTTAAATATAAAACAATGTATAGAGCTAACGGCTTTAGCAGCCAAAGGCTAACAGAGCTAACAGCTTTAGCAACCAAAGGCTAACAGAGCTAATGGCTTTAGCAGCCAAAGGCTAACAGAGCTAACAGCTTTAGCAGCCAAAGGCTAACAGCTTTAGCAGCCAAAGGCTAACAGAGCTAACAGCTTTAGCAACCAAAGGCTAACAGAGCTAATGGCTTTAGCAGCCAAAGGCTAACAGAGCTAACAGCTTTAGCAACCAAAGGCTAACAGAGCTAACAGCTTTAGCTACCAAAGGCTAACAGAGCTAACAGCTTTAGCTACCAAAGGCTAACAGAGCTAACAGCTTTAGCAACCAAAGGCTAACAGGGCTAACAGCTTTAGCAACCAAAGGCTAACAGAGCTAACAGTTTTAGCAGCCAAAGGCTAACAGAGCTAACAGTTTTAGCATCCAAAGGCTAACAGAGCTAACAGCTTTAGCAGCCAAAGGCTAACAGAGCTAGCAGCTTTAGCAGACACAGGCTAACAGAGCTAACAGCTTTAGCAGCAAAAGGCTAACAGAGCTAACAGCTTTAGCATCCAAAGGCTAACAGAGCTAACAGTTTTAGCATCCAAAGGCTAACAGAGCTAACAGCTTTAGCATCCAAAGGCTAACAGAGCTAACAGCTTTAGCATCCAAAGGCTAACAGAGCTAACAGTTTTAGCATCCAAAGGCTAACAGAGCTAACAGCTTTAGCAGCCAAAGGCTAACAGAGCTAACAGCTTTAGCATCCAAAGGCTAACAGAGCTAACAGTTTTAGCAGCCAAAGGCTAACAGAGCTAACAGCTTTAGCATCCAAAGGCTAACAGAGCTAACAGTTTTAGCATCCAAAGGCTAACAGAGCTAACAGTTTTAGCAGCCAAAGGCTAACAGAGCTAACAGTTTTAGCATCCAAAGGCTAACAGAGCTAACAGCTTTAGCATCCAAAGGCTAACAGAGCTAACAGCTGTAGCTACCGAAGGCTAACAGAGCTAACAGTTTTAGCAGCCAAAGGCCAACAGAGCTAACAGCTTTAGCAGCCAAAGGCTAACAGAGCTAACAGTTTTAGCATCCAAAGGCTAACAGAGCGAACAGCTTTAGCAGCCAAAGGCTAACAGAGCTAACAGTTTTAGCAGCCAAAGGCCAACAGAGCTAACAGCTTTAGCATCCAAAGGCTAACAGAGCTAACAGTTTTAGCAGCCAAAGGCCAACAGAGCTAACAGCTTTAGCATCCAAAGGCTAACAGAGCTAACAGCTTTAGCAACCAAAGGCTAACAGAGCTAACAGTTTTAGCAGCCAAAAGCTAACAGAGCTAACAGTTTTAGCAGCCAAAGGCTAACAGAGCTAACAGTTTTAGCAACCAAAGGCAATAGAGCTAACAGCTTTAGCAGCCAAAGGCTAACAGAGCTAACAGTTTTAGCAGCCAAAGGCTAACAGGGCTAACAGTTTTAGCGTCCAAAGGCTAACAGAGCTAACAGCTTTAGCATCCAAAGGCTAACAGAGCTAACAGCTTTAGTAGCCAAAGGCTAACAGATTTAACAGTTTTAGTAGCCAAAGGCTAACAGGGCTAACAGCTTTAGCATCCAAAGGCTAACAGAGCTAACAGCTTTAGCATCCAAAGGCTAACAGAGCTAACTTCGTTAGCAGTAGCTACTGGTTCTCTTCACTCCAAACAAGGCCTGCAGCGGACACAGGCAACATGTTACCTGTTCACCAATATAATATATACCAATAATGTAGGCGGCCAATATTTTATTGTTTTCATGTACTATACGTTTGTATATTTTGTTACATTTACATATTTCGTTATAACCCATTATAAAATCCTATCCTATCCTAACTCCTCACAGACAAGGAGGGTTTAACTAATTATAAGTCAGTCACACTGCATTATGCACTACTATATCATACTCTATAATATACTCTGCTATATATTAATATACTCTGCTATATTTGCACTACTATTTGCACGATTGGCACACTGTCAGTTCACTGCTGTACTTACATATGTTATCCTATTTTTATTTTATTTCACTTTATTCTATTTGATTGTATCTTTTTTAAGGTGTGTTGGTGTTTGGACTTGTTGTCTAAGCTACTGGATGCCTAAATTACCTTCGGGATCAATAAAGTATCTATCTATCTATTGAATGGTGAAGTAGCCAGCTGTGTGTCTGGATATGTCCGGACATGTCAGCTGCTTTACAACAGTGGTATTTACACACAGTGTCTGTGAAGCGCATGACTGACTGTGATTACATTGTAAAAACTTGCTCCAGGACAGACTGCCTCCAGTAAAGTAACCTAAAGGTCACAGTGTTATCATCAGGTTCAATACATAGAATAGTCTTTGATGGAGATTAGCAGTAGATATGTGTACTTCAGGGGAATAAGCAGTTTATAAGCAGTACATATATACATTTTCTCTCTCTTCTATCTTTCTCAGCTGAATGGCCAAAGACACTCACAGGCCTTCCGAGCACGTCGGGCACCACAGCCAGCGTAGTGGTCATCCGAGGAAACCGCATGTACGTGGCCCACGTTGGGGACTCGGCGGTGGTTCTAGGGGTCCAGGATGACCCCACGGACCCGTTCATCAGAGCCGTGGAAGTCACACAAGACCACAAACCAGAGCTACCCAGAGAGAGGGAGCGTATCGAAGGTCTGGGAGGGAGGTAAGGATTAACCCACAAAGCGCCTTTACACCTCTACATTGTATTGAAATATAATATTAACTTTACTTGTGTTCTCTGGTGTACTGTATTTCCTACATTGGAAAGAGTATTTTTGCAGCCAGGCCAACACTTCATTGCTAAGAACACAAAAATCTACTTTTAAGTTTATTCCTGTCAAAATGTGCCAAACAGCGATCGTAACCAAGAAGCACCTCTTTTGCACAATAGCAGATCAAAGTGTTATAAATGTCCTTTAACCTGTCTGTGGTGTCTCTACTGATAAGATGTTGTTGTAGTGATAGGCCCCTGAATGGCGTGACAACAACCAAACTTTTATGCTTACATGACAGGGTAAACTCCACAGCTTTAAAGGGGATTTATAGTTGCGCGTTAAAGTGGTGACTGCATTGCAATGGACCTACGCATGTAGCTGCAGGTAATCCAGCTTTACTGCATAACATAACATAAGATGTAAAGATGGTGCATTTGATTTATTCATGTTGTTGGGAATGCCAGCATGCTGTGCAGCACCAACATGTCTGCAAAGTCTATTAGCTCTCCCTCATTGGGAGCACAAGAGAGGTCCTTCACTGCATTTCAAGTTTGAATATTATTACAGGATATATTTTGGTAACAAAGCATTAACCGTTTTCACTCTGCCAGATGTTTATATTATTGCCGGAATCATATTATATGTAATAACCAACTATGGCAATGAGAGGGAGCCTTTATTTTCTTTCACTTACTCAGTAGTACTGTTGTAGGAAAATCAGATCGTGGATATGGACATATTTGTTTGTGACTTTTAACTATAAAGCAAGGAATCTCTAGCTCCTTTCACACTGCCTGTTCAAGGCGGGAATGTTGCGCCGTTATTCCAGCTTGCTGTTCTGTATCAAAGTACGGAGACTGAATAGGGGGACAGAGTTGTTCCGCCGCTGAGCCGGCAGCGAAGGTAGCCACAGAGCTGAGCATCCTTGTTGTTGCAGCCCACCAATAATGTCTGAAATGTGTGGATACTTTGCTCCAAGTCAGTGGCAGCTTCTCTCTTCTCTCCCCTCCTCTATATGCTAACAGTGTTATCAAGAAGTCTGGAGTGAACCGGGTCGTCTGGAAGAGGCCGAGGCTGAGTCACAACGGGCCGGTCCGTCGGAGCACCATCATCGACCAGATACCGTTCTTGGCAGTAGCCCGAGCTCTAGGTAGGAGAAGTAACAGTTATCTCAGTGAATAACCTGAATGACTAGAATAACATTGTTTTTGTCTGGTCATGAAAAACTGGCCAATTATGAAACAATTAAACCTCAGTTTAGTAAAAACGTGATTATTAGAAGAAGCTATCAGTTATCATCAGAGATGTAAGAGAGTTCAGAAAGTTTTTGGGCCCCACTGGTCAATAATTTTGTCTTCAGTCAAGTTCTAAGGGCTAATCCGTTCAGGAAAACAGGGATTGATTGCTAGAGACACTTTATTACTGACTTTTGATTTATTTGCATTCATAAAAAAATCTGCTGAAAGCTTTTCATCGTCCAGTTGATCAAACGCTCTGCAGCCAGTTTTATAGAAGTGTTTTTAAGTTTCTCTTCTCTGCACAGGTGATCTGTGGAGCTATGACTTCTACAGCGGGGAGTTTGTGGTTTCTCCAGAGCCAGACACCAGTGTGGTGACCCTTGACCCAAGAAAACACCGCTACATCATCCTGGGCAGCGACGGTCTGTGGAACATGGTGCCACCTCAAGAGGCTATCTCCATGTGTCAGAACAACGATGAGGCAATGGTGAGTGGAGAGCTACTTGGATTGTGGTCTGTTGTAGAGTAAAGGATAAGTAAACATGATCAAAAGGCCCTATAATCATATTTATATAATGTCCACTTCATATCAGACCATGTCAGTGTAATAAAAACCTTCCATGCTTCCAGGCACCGTGCGGGGTATCGAGTGCACGGCAGCTGGTCAGCCACGCCCTGCTGCGGTGGCGCCAGCGCATGTTACGAGCCGACAACACCAGTGCCATTGTAATCGCCCTGCAGGAGCCCGGGACCCCCCAGGACACGCTGCATCACGAGGAGGTGCTGCTGGACCTGGCCAAGGTGTCCCAGTGTCCTCCCACCTCCTTATCCCGCGCTGACACTCCTCTCCTTCAGGTGAGGGAGGGCAGGATGAGAACTGATGTATCCTGCACACGAGAATTCCCAAATAATGAACCACAATGTGGCATATTAAAGGGGCTATATGTAAGAATCAGAAATTGCTTGTTCACAGCGACACCTGTGGCCGCAATGTCAACGAAAGTCGGTGTCCCGTTGCTCGCGCTCGCGCTTGTGCTCGCTCTACATAGACATGAACGAGCATCGGTCTAAACAGCGAGGCGACACACGTCAGCTAACACACAATATCACTCTATATTGGGGGAGGGGGAAGGGGAGGGGAGAGAGGAGAGAGGAGAGAGGAGAGGAGAGGAGAGGAGAGGAGAGAGGAGAGGAGAGAGAGAGAGACAGACAGACACCGACACCCGGTCGGGACGATAACGTAACTCACTGTGGAGCCCCGACACTTCACAAGACACGGGAAACCTCTGTTGGTCTGGAGGAGCTGCAGAATTTATTTCTGCAAAAACGTCCACTGCACATTCACTAGATATTCTCAGAGCTAAACTAACTCTTCTGCAGTGTGTGCGCGCGTGCACGTGGAGTTGGAGCGAGCCGAGCGGGTGAGAACGAGCGCGGTGTGCAAGCAGGCAGCAGGCAGCAGGAGCAGCGCGTACCTACACGCGAGCGCGCATGGGATTCCGACCCGTTAGGATTTATGCGCGTGATAAGTTACAAATAGTCCCTTTAAGGCATTATTGGGTTGAGTGTAACAAAATTAGGGCTTTTAATTTAGAGAAGTTTCCTGGTTAAATTTATACATTTAGAGTTTATCCCGTTGGACGAGAGGGTCGCCTCCCTACGCCTTCGGGTTATGGGGGGGAAAACTCTGACTGTTGTGTGTGCATATGCACCGAACAGGATTTCAGAGTATTCGGCCTTCTTGGAGACCCTGAATGGAGTCCTGCATGGGAATCCAGTAGGGGACTCCATAGTTCTCCTGGGAGACTTCAACGCGCACGGTCCGCGCACGTGGGCAACGATGGAGACACCTGGAGAGGCGTGATTGGGAGAAATGGCCCCCCTGATCTAAACCCGAGTGGTCGGTTGTTACTGGACTTCTGTGCTAGTCATGGACTGTCCATAACAAAAACCATGTTCGAACATAAGGATGCTCGTAAGTGTACGTGGTACCAGAGCACCCTAGGCCGAAGGTCGATGATCGATTTTGTTATCGTATCGTCTGATCTGAGGCCGCATGTTTTGGACACTCGGGTGAAGAGAGGGGCGGAGCTGTCAACTGATCACCATCTGGTGGTGAGTTGGGTCAGAGGGTGGGGGAAGACTCTGGACAGACCTGGTAAGCCCAAACGGGTAGTGCGGGTGAACTGGGAACGTCTGGAGGAGGCCCCTGTCCGAGAGATCTTCAACTCACACCTCCGGCGGAGCTTTTCTGGCATCCCTGTGGAGGTTGGGGGCATTGAACCCGAGTGGACGATGTTCAAAGCTTCCATTGCTGAAGCTGCGGCAGTGAGCTGTGGTCTAAAGGTCTTAGGTGCCTCAAGGGGCGGCAACCCTCGAACACCGTGGTGGACAACGGTGGTCAAGGAAGCCGTCCGACTGAAGAAGGAGGCCTTCCGGGATATGGGATAAGGATTTTCGGTCGGCAACGAGGTGCTTCTGGAAAACCGTCCGGCACCTCAGGAGGGGGAAACGGGGAACCATCCAAGCTGTGTACAGTAAGGATGGGACACTGCTGACCTCAACTGAGGAGGTAATCGGGCGGTGGAAAGAGCACTTTGAGGAACTCCTGAATCCGACTAATACGCCCTCTTTTGTAGAGGCGGAGCTGGAAGCTGATGGGGGATCATCATCAATTTCCCTGTTGGAAGTCACTGAGGTAGTCCAACAACTCCACAGTGGCAAAACCCCGGGGATTGATGAGATCCGTCCAAAAATGCTGAAAGCTTTGGGTGTGGAGGGGCTGTCTTGGATGACACGTCTCTTCAACATTGCGTGGAAGTCGGTGACAGTACCTAAGGAGTGGCAGACAGGGGTGGTGGTTCCCCTCTTCAAAAAGGGGGACCAGAGAGTGTTTGCCAATTACAGGGGTATCACACTACTCAGCCTCCCTGGTAAAGTCTACTCCAAGATGATGGAAAGGAGGGTTCGGCCGATAGTCGAACCTCGGATTGAAGAGGAACAATGCGGATTCCGTCCTGGCCGTGGAACGACGGACCAGCTCTTCACTCTCGCAAGGATCCTGGAGGGGGCCTGGGAGTATGCCTATCCAGTCTACATGTGTTTTGTGGACTTGGAGAAGGCGTATTACCGGGTCTCCCGGGAGATACTGGGGGGGGTGCTGCGGGAGTACGGGGTGAGCGGAGCCCTTCTTAGGGCCATCCAATCCCTGTACGCCCAAAGCGAGAGCTGTGTCCGGATCCTCGGCAGTAAGTCGGACTCGTTTCCGGTGGGTTTGGCCTCCGCCAGGGCTACGCTTTGTCACCAATCCTGTTCGTGATATTCATGGACAGGATATCGAGGCGTAGTCGGGGGGGGGGGAGGGTTTGCAGTTCGGTGTGCTGAGGATCTCATCGCTGCTTTTTGCAGATGATGTGGTCCTGTTGGCATCATCGGTCTGTGACCTCCAGCACTCACTGGATCGGTTCGCAGCCGAGTGTGAAGTGGCTGGGATGAGGATCAGCACCTCTAAATCTGAGGCCATGGTTCTCAGCAGGAAACCGATGGATTGCCTACTCCGGGTAGGGAATGAGTCCTTACCCCAAGTGAAGGAGTTCAAGTACTTCGGGGTCTTGTTCGCGAGTGAGGGGACAATGGAACGTGAGATTGGCCGGAGAATCGGAGCAGCGAGGGGGCGGTATTGCATTCGCTTTACCGCACCATTTTGACGAAAAGAGAGCTGAGCCGGAAGGCAAAGTTCTGGATCTACCGGTCAATCTTCGTTCCTACTCTCACCTATGGTCATGAGGGGGGGTCAGGACCCAAAGAACTAGATCGCGGGTACAAGCGGCTGAAATGGGTTTCCTCAGGAGGGTGGCTGGCGTCTCCCTTAGAGATAGGGTGAGAAGCTCAGTCATCCGTGAGGGACTCGGAGGAGAGACGCTACTCCTTTGCGTTGAAAGGAGCCAGTTGAGGTGGTTCGGGCATCTAGTAAGGATGCCCCCCCCCCCTGGGCGCCTCCCTAGGGAGGTGTTCCAGGCACGACCAGCTGGGAGGAGGACATGGGGAAGACCCAGGACTAGGTGGAGAGATTATATCTCCACACTGGCCTGTGAACGCCTCGGGATCCCCCAGTCAGAGCTGGTTAATGTGGCCCGGGAAAGGGAAGTTTGGGGTCCCCTGCTGGAGCTGCTGCCCTCTCGACCCGACCCCGGATAAGCGGTTGAAGATGAGTGAGTGAGTAAGAAAATTGAGAAAGTGTTGAATTCCCACAGTCAATGCTGGACGAAGGTCACACTGTCAAAGTTTTATTACCTGTACATTTATACATGCAAGATTAATATACTGTTGTAACATGACACATTAACCCACACTCGAGATGAATTCCTTCTCTGTCCTACTGTTCAAACTGTAAGCCTTTTGCCTGATTAAGTAGACATGAATTGTTTTGTATGGTATTGTGAATATTTAAAGTTTGTCCTCACTGTTTGGTCTTTAACCTGCAGCGGACTCTGGAGGAAGACTCTCCCTCTGCCATGTGTGAGCTCCTCCCTACCTTGGAGCGACGGGACGGACTGTCAGGAAGCAACAGCCTGTACCACCTGAATCTGTCTGACCCGTTCTCTTTGACTCCGCTGTGTCCAAAAAGTAGTGCCGAGTTGCCCGGTCAGTCCGGTCCCACTGACAGGACAGTTGGCAGCAGGACGCCCAACAGCAAAAGGACTATTGACGGATCATCATCATCATCGGGCCGGTCGGCTAAGAAGGCCCGACGCAGGACAGCTCACAGGCCGCCTCTGGTCCAACACAACGCGGAGGAAAAACAGTCCAATAACGTGTCCCCCGTCCTCCAACAGCATAACAAGACCACAGTGTGTGTGTGCTGAAACGCACACAGAGACACATCTAACCTGCTGCCTTCTACTGTCAACCTTGTCTCCGGAGGCGTTTCTGTTCCTTGCGTTGTCGTGCACATTGTCACGGTGCAAACCAGCCTTGCTGTAGAGGTTGACATGTCTTCTTGTTCAGCACCAGTACAACAGTACACATCTGAAAATTTAAGCTCATTTTTCACAAGACATTTTCTGTCAAATTCCTTCCTGATTGTATTTGTCTTAATGAGTCTTCTTTCTGGTGACACTTCTACAAAATAAGTATGACTAATGATGCTGGTGTAAATGTTATGCATTTTATAGTTGAGTATTGAGTGTTCATTTAAAACAAATATATATTTTTTATACATTCTTTTATTGTATGATGATAAAACACAAACATTTAGATGAGCTCCACCACAGCTTTCATCTCCTCTTCACTCTCTCTCTCTCCATATACCTGTGTTTAAACATATTTATGTAGTTTTATTATTCTCAGCATTTTATTTAATCACTGGAGATTTGTCTTGAATATAAACTGAAGGTGCTGCTACAGTCACAAACCAGTAAGCTACTACATTGTGTATATTGATATATAAATATATGTAATAAGTGTCTGTAGCATTTTGTTTTTCTTTTGAGAGTTTGCATTTGACACAACACATCTACCCCCTGTGAGCTTTCAAATAATGGAAGGTGTTTTAATTTGCACAATGCATCTCTCTTAATCATATTACAATGTTGTAATTTGTAATGAAGCATTAGAGTGGTGGTGTTGTCTAGAAGGGATCCCACGAGATGGTTAAGGTTAGGCATTGATCTGGAATAGTGAACGTGAGGATAGGTTGAAAGCTTTTGAAGATCTCAGATAGGTTCCCTTCTAGACACGACCCATTACAGTTGAGTTTTTTGGTGTCTTCATTTCCCCTGAGCCAGCTCTGCCCATTCATACATCAGGTAGTGATTTTCTATGTTTCCTACTAGAATGCCTTTCAGCAGCTCTCCGCTGTGCTGAAGCTTTTTGCAGAAGTCGGTACGTCCGTCTCTACAACGATGGATTCCTCCCTCTGCGTTTGCTTCGCCCAGGTGACTTCCTTTGGTGCCGATGGACCGACACAAAAAACCTGATGTTTACAATCAATGTTGATGATTATTTTGTTCTGCCAGACTTCCATTGTGGCTGCACTGGATGTATCAGTATCAGTGATGTCCCGTTGTTTGACCAAGCATGTTGCAGACGGGGGTTACCTCGCATCACCAGTCCATCCTGCTACCTTGTTTTATCTTATCTACGACAAGGCGATAGCTGTTTTTTCTGTTCCGTTGAGGCTGACTGAGGTTTCTTTGCATTCTGCTTATACAAGCCAGTGTCCCTCCATGCTGCAGCTTCAGTTGTAGTAGTTACTGATGTATGCACAAGGCTCATTTGTGAGTAAAAACACAATGCATGGACTTTCTAAGAGAATATTTTTGCACTATTATGGTGACCTTTGAGAAGAAGGTTTTTCTTCTTTGAAAATGATGCAGCTGGGAATGGATGACATGATTGGAGTCAAATGTAGGATATTTAAACTTTAATAAGTAGAAGGCAATCCTCCTTAATCTGAGTAGAGTTTGCAGAACGTGGCTGTGCCCCCTTTTTAAGAGATTCAGATGAGAAATATTCACTGCGAAAAAAGAATAGACCATAACACAAATTAGATGGACGTCTTTGTAAAAATTTGTTACATGATGATGTATTTTCATTGAACTAAGTGCAATTTGTAAGTAGCATTATGGATTAGTTCAAAAACTATTGTACAAGGAGTGATAATGTTACTGTTACTTTGCTCTGGATCCCTGTGTGACTTCTATTTATGTAGTTTTTGTTTTCTCATAAATCTTAGTATACTCGTTTACTCTGTTTAATAATGACATCTCTGAAGTGCATGTGTACAGTGTAAATGTAAAAAAAAAACACTTCTCCGGAAATGAACCTATTTAAATAAAAAGCTCTCTGAAGTAAAGCGATTACTAAGCTTTGCAAGTTGATTGCGGCTTATTTTTGAATTGTTAATGTCTTTTGCTTGTTTTTGCTCTTTAATAAGACTGTAAAACATAAAAGCCCTCGACGGTCTCATACTGAGGACATCACTTTAAATTTCAGCGGTTTTCTTTGAATACTTAATGTTACATTTTGATTCTGCCCTCTCATGATACCCATATTGAGAATTATAATATTTCTTTCAACATTGCATCTTACAAAAATATGCTCCCTGCTCCCTTTTTTGCTTTTGTAACACATTTTTTTTTTTTTGTTGGCATTTTCACCTTAATTCTGCTGCTGCCAATTTTATACACCGTCTCAATGCTTTACAAAATATATATAGTTTTTCTCATCACTGTCCCATTACTATGTCATGAGGCAAATATGCATTTTTCCATTGAGATCCTTAACATGAAGGTAAAACAATCAGGAAACAGAGGTATAAATTGGACCATCCTGTGAAAACAGAAGAACACTGGGACTGACTGGGATGGTCCCTTAAAGCTGAAGTAGGCAGATTGGAGCAAATATGATGAAAAAAAGTTATTTTTATAAAACGGTCGCTATATCCTGACAGCAGTACATGAGACAGGTACCCTGAAAAATTATGTTCCTCGGTGTCCTCTGGTGCTCCTAACGGCATCTGCAAGATTTCACAGACCGGAGGAAAACAAGCAGTCAGAGCTGATCTGAGGTCTACTGTCCAGCTGCTGTCTATGAGAGCCGGAATCATCTTCTAGTTACTGTTTAGCTGTAAAATGAGAAAGTTTGTGACCCGAAAGTTTGTGATTTCTTGAGGAAATACCAAGCACCGCCCACCAGCCGGAGCACAGCCAATAGGAACGCTCTCTCTCTCTGAACTGACCTGTGATTGGTCAAAGTCTCCCGTCACAGGCTAGATTTTTCTAAAGCCTGAAAACAGAGCCATGAGGAGGAGCAGAAGTCTAGTTTTCTCTCACAACACTTGAATTACAATATGCTGAAAGGTTATTATGGAACATTTTTGCCCAATGATGTCAAAAACATACTGCCTACTGCAGCTTTAAGGCGGGATCCATGGGCCGCATGGGGGGCCTAAACGGATGTTTACTGATGTCACTTCCGTTGTGTTTGTCAAGTTGCAGCAACCAGGAGTCCACTCTAAGCATTCAAAATAAAAGCGTAAGAAATTGCCAATTCATCACAAGTATCGGTAACATTACGTACCCAGTGTTAAAAGGCTGAGTCCATCAGTGAAGACTTTGCTCCAAAGTATTTTAGTAAGAAAATACAGAAAGTGTGCTTTTAATTCCAACACATTCCGTCATATTTCACAATCAGGATTTTATTTTGATAGTAGGAAGTCCCACTGTGTGCTTCCTTTAAAGTGGTCCGATGTGATTTTTTAGAGCGGGAAGAATCATGGAGGAAAGAGAACAGTGGACCTATAAACAGCTGGTGCTAAATGAGTCTCTTAAAGCCTGCTGTCGGAACATGTTGGACTCTTCTGGTTACCAGACTAACTATGGGATGTGGACACCAGTAACGAGGCAAAGTAACGGCGGGAAACGTAGCTTTAGCTGTTGCTAGGCAGGTAATAACGTTAACAAGCCTACAAGCTAACCTGCTAACCTGCTAACCTGTCAACAGGTGAGGAGACACCTTTACACAGACAGGTAAAACTAACAGTGTGTTAATCAGTGTGTTAAACAGTGTGCTACAGTACAGTAGCATGTGAGCTAAAGAGCTGCAGTAACTGTGTGATATGAGGTTCATCACACATGTTTCTTGTTTTATTTTTTTTTTATTTTATTTTATTATTTTTTTTTATTATTATTTCAAAAGTTCAATACAATATAATCACATGTTCAGATGTTTCATTACAGTTCTGCAAAAATATCTTACAGTATAAAAATAAATTGTACAACAAATAAACTGTAAAAGAAAAGGAAAAAGAGGAATAAAAACCAAATAAACAAACAAAAAACATTTGGGGGTCTGTTAAAACAATTGGAATAAATTTGAAATGTCTAAACAATGTTTCTTGTTTTTAGATATTTTGCTGTGAAGCAGGGACAGAGGAAACATGGCTTCATCCTCAGTGGAGTACACCATCGGAGGGGTGAAGATCCACTTCCCCTGCAAGGCCTACCCATCCCAGCTGGCTATGATGAACTCAGTGAGTACAAGTTACTTTTATTATTTATTTAGCTTTTATTTAACCAGGAGTAGTTAAAAATCTCTTTTCCAAGAGTGTCCCTGGCCAAGATAGGCAGCAGCACAGTTACACGTTTGCAGACATAAAACAAACAAAGAGCAAATTATCATCATCAGCATTCAAAACATCTGCAGCCAGATGTGCTTGTTTCCAAGTCTTTTAGAAGCACTTTAAAGACATTCAGTGAGACCAGCTCTCCAAGTTTCAGCTCATTTTGTAGCTGATTCCAAGAAGAGGGAGCAGAGTACTGGAACGCCCTTTTATCCCAGTTCAGTACGGACTTTGGGGACAGTTAGTAGGATTAAGTCCTGGGAGCGAAGACAGTAACTTCCTGTACTTTATTGAAGGATGTTGGTCCGTAGGTGAGATGGAAGCAGAACAAGAATAGCCTTATAGATAAGAATACGACAGTGGTTCAGTCTACGGGTGGACAAGGCAGACCATCCTACCCGAGCATACAAAGAGCAGTAAGGGCTTTAAAGTTTGTAATAAATCTCAGTGCTCCATAATAGACAGTATCCAGCATGCGTAGGCTCTGAGAAGATGCATGCATGTATATAACATCGCCGCAGTCCAGCACAGACATAAAGGTGGAAGAGACAAGCCTCCAAAACCATCACCACTTTTGACTTGCATACAGTGTGGGCCTATTATAATTTACAGGGAAGTATTGGCTCGTCACACAAGTAATAATGAGACAATACCACATTTATAAATCTGAATGACGGCGTAAGGAAGTCATTTACATAGTTATGAGACTCAATTGTATTTGTTAAAAGGCCAATTAGTTGTTGTTCTAACCATAAACAAATCAGTGAATAAGGTTCTCATCCTTCCATCCATCATCTATATACCGACAGCTTGCAGCGGGTGAGAGGCGGTGTTTACCCTCGACAGGCCGCCAGTCTATCACAGGGCGGAAGCATATAGGCAAACAACCATTCAAGTCAAGTCAAACTTTATTTGTATAGCACATTTAAAAACAACCGCAGTTTACCAAAGTGCTGAACATGTACATAATAAAAATGAATACAAAGCAAACAACAATATGAACAGAGCAAAAACAATAACCATAATGTGCACATAACGGCAGTAAATGAGCAGTAGCACAACAGAACATAAACTTAATCAAACGTCAGTGAGAAGAGGTGAGTCTTCAGCAGCGACTTAAACGATTCTACGGTCTGAGCAGTTTTAATAAGAGGTGAGCTGTTCCAGAGATTAGGGGCGGCCACCGCAAAGCATCTGATCGGTCGCCTCAGTGCTCTGACCGGCGTATGGAGGTGCAATAGTTCTGATAGATAAGGTGGTGCCGGCCCATTTAAAACCTTAAAAACAAGCAACAAATTCTTAAAATCAATCCAGAAACAGACAGGAAGCCAGTGGAGGGAGGCCAGAACTGGTGATATGTGATCAGGTTTTCTTTTTCCAGTTAGAGGGCGAACAGCTGCGTTCTGTACTAACTGCAGACGGTGAAGAGACGACTGTTGTAAACCCACATACAAAGAATTACAGTAATCTAACACACAATACAACACACACACCTAGAGGCAATTTAAAGTTTTCAATTCACCTAACCTGCATGTCTTTGTGCTTTGGACACATGGAGGAGTCCTGCACAAACACAAGAAGAACATGTAAACTAGTAGAGATGGCACAGATTGATGCAGTATGTGGAAACTGAGTAAAACCCCAAGTTATATGTACTGTAGGTAGAAATGTCTATCTGATTCTTAATGGTACATACAACCTGTTTTGCCTGTTGTGGGGTGTTGTCCTTACATTTATGCACGGTAAAGGTACAAATACCCTCAGAATGAAAAGAAAACCAGCTAGTACTTGAAATCGTGCCGTACTATAAGTGATTGTGTCTGTACCTTGTCTGCAGATCGTACGGGGACTGAACTACGGGCAGCACTGTTTGCTGGAGAGTCCCACAGGAAGTGGAAAGAGCTTGGCTCTGCTGTGCTCGACTCTTGGCTGGCAGCAGGCTCAGATTGGTAAGTCTGCTCTGGCTGAGATCACAGAAACAGAAAACAGTTGTATAAAGGAGTAGGCCTACTGGGATCCTCCAACAAAATGCAAAAGCTGCTGCACTGATTGATTAGAGCAGAAGTCTGTCTTACACAGACACAGATTTTCATAAACTTAAGACAGATGATATATTTTAACAATGTCTATAGTGATGTGAGACTAGATGAGACTTGTTTCTTTCTCACTACCTTTTTGTTAAAAGATATCTTCAGATTTTGTCGATATCGCCCAGATCAGGGGTCGGTAACCTGCAGCTCTTCAGCTCCTCTCCAGTGGCTTAAAAAAATTAGTGGAAATTAATCACTGTTTTTTTGTCTACATTTTCATTTTTATTTTTCATTGTTCTAGGTCTATGGTACGACGGTACGACTACGAGTATTAGGGCCACATTTAGGAAAAAAAATAAATCCGAGATTTAGAGAATAGAGTCATAATATTACCAGAATAAAGTCATAATATTATAAAGTAGTAATTTTACATGTTATTTTCTTTTTTTTCTAGTAATATTACGACTTTATTCTCGTAAAGTTATGACTTTATTCTCGTAATATTACGACTTTTTTTCTCGTAAAGTTATGACTTTATTCTCGTAATATTACGACTTTTGTTCTCGTAAAGTTATGACTTTATTCTCGTTATATTACAAATCTTTTCTCGTAAAGTTATGAATTTATTCTCGTTATATTACAACTTTTTTCTCGTAATATTTTGACTTTATTCTTGAACTCTCAGATGTTCTTTTCCCTCAATGTGACCCTAATACTCCATCGTACATTTGCACTTGGGCCAATCACAATGCTCAAATGTTTTGCGGCTCCAGACAGATTTTTTCTTTTTTTTTTTGGCCTTAAATGGCTGTTTTGATAGTAAAGGTTTCTGACCCCTGACCTACACCATGTACAGGCTGAGAGTCGATGCCACTGATGGTAATATCTGTGTTTCATTGTTTGACGACAGCTAAACTACAAGAAGGAGGAAGCCTTGTGGAGGACAAGTGCCAGTCAGACAAAAACTGTGGAGACTATAAGAAGTCCGAGGTCACCACCCCGTGTCAGTGTGTGTGCCACAGCAAAGCCAGCGTGCCTACAGCTACAACAGCAGCCAAACCTGCGGTGGTGGACCTCACCGTGTCACCCTGCAAAGAGACGACGCAGCCTCTGCATCCAGCACCTGAACACGGTTAGTATCTTTCAGTCCTTCATTTATTTTTGTGGTAACATTGAAACATGCATAACGATTCTTTTTGCCTGAACCAGGCTCTCCTGTAGCACAGTGGTAGTTGGACATTTCAAATAGAGAGACGTTGATTTTATTTGTTGGTTTTGTTTTACTGGATTCACACAACATTTTTAATTTTAGAGTAAGAAAAGGTACTGGTGATATCAAACAAAAAATATCAATTATTTTGTGTTTTATATTTCTAGTTAAGTTTGATCAATTTGTGGAGATTTCTTCATGCTTTGACATAAAAAAAAAAAAAATCTGGATTACATCCACTGCGATTTACGGTACACAGAAGTCACGGTTCGGTTCATACCCCCATTTAGGAATCATGGTTCGGTACGGCAGAAAAAAAACAATTGCATAAGGATCAACATCCACAACATCCTCTTGCTGGGGACTGAGCTAGCAGTGTCTCCACCAGCAACTTTGGTTCACTATTTTAATTATAAAATGAGGAACTTCTGTACGTACACTGAACCGCACGCCAATCAGCTTGTTGTGCCAAATGTTGCTAACGGCGTACGGCTATCCGAGCGGAACTTGTGAACATCGTTTCCACATTACGTGCATTAATCTTACTTACTTACTTAGGCCTTTTACCCCTCTTGGGGAATAGTCCGTCAACAAGGCTTCTCCACCCGTCTCTATCCTGGACCTTCCTCTCCAGCTGGTTCCAGGTGTAGCCCGTTTTCTTTTGGTGTCTGCCTCGAGGTCTCGGCGCCGGGTCTTCTTTGGCCTTCCTCTTTTCCTTTTCCCTTGCGGGTTCCAGGATAAAGCTTGCCTGGTGATGTTTGTTGTAGGCTTACGGAGTGCGCGTATCCATCTTCCAGCTTCTGCAGGAAGTTGGAAAGTTCTCTGCCAAAGCTTGTTGTTGTTGTTTCATCGAATCTGGAGACTCTTTCTCAAACATGTGTTGATGAATGTCTGCACTTTCTTGCTGGTCATCACAGTTGTTCTCCATGTATCTGATCCATACAATAGCAGAGATTTTACATTGGTGTTAAACATCCTGACCTTGGTTTGCAGTGAGTTCAAGATGTTGTTCAGCTATATAAATGCTGCTCTTGCTTTGCCGTTTCTTGTTCTTACATCAGCATCTGTGCCTGCCTGCTCGTCGGTGATGCTCCCGAGGTAGTTGATCAAGGTAGTGCATCAATCTGCGTACCGTGTTTTCTGCGTACGACTGCGTGAACCGGACCATGACCCCCCCCGTACTGAGACGGTTCGACACGAATACACAAGCCATTACAGCCATAACTGCGATGCGGTGAAATACAAAACATGTAAAAGCTTGGGGTGGGGATGCTAAGTATATATTAATGTAACACTGTTCTGTTCCTGTGTTGTTGATATTGATTAGATTAGATTCAACTTTGTTTAATAGCGCAGAGTACGGTTACTGAGACAGCAAAATGCAGACGTACAAAGTCAAAACTATTGCGATTCTTTTATTTTGTCACACACACGCAGCTCTGAGTGAGGTGAACTTTCAACCGGAAAAAGATGGACTTGATCTATTGCCTGTTTGCCTTTCTGTCCTCAGAGCTCAACCTAGACATCGTCCTACCTTGACCCTGTTTAGACAGATCAGATTTAACCGAGGGCTAGCTAGCACTAAGTCACTTAATCTCTGTTACTGTATAATATAATATGTCACTCTTGGTGTGTTTCAGTGCCGACACCAGAAGAGTCGCAGCCGAGGAAACAGTCCATAGCCTCTCGTCTGTCTGAGAAGTTCCAGTCTTTCCTCAGCTGTGACCGCGAGAAAGACGACGACTTCCAGCCAGACAGGAAACGCATTCGCGCTGCCGAACACAAGGTAGTCGTAGATGCCTTATATATACTGTTACAGAATTTACTGTATATCAAATTTAAAGGTATATTTAAATTTTTTTGGCCTTAAAGAAAGGAATACCAGTATCTGCAGTGGTTTGATGAGGTCGTTGTTTCATTAGTAATAGAATTGATGGTAGCTCACAGTACGGCGCTGTCAGAGTTTGCTACAAGTGAATAAATATGTAATACTCAATTACTATGATATTTTTATGTCATACTATACTGTGATATTTTTTATGGCGCACTATACTATGATCTTTTTTATGGCATACTATAGTATGATATTTAAACACTTTTATGGCATACTATAGTATAATATTTTATGGCATACTATACTATGATCTTTTTTATGGTTTACTATACTATATTTAAATTTTTTTTGGATATAATATACTAAGATATTTTTATGGCATACTATACTATGATTTTATTATGGCATAATATACTATATTTTTTAATTTTGTACGACATTTTTATGGCATACTATAATATGATATTTAAAAAAAAAATTATGACATTTTTATGGCATACTATACTATGAGATTTTTAATTCATACTAAATTATGATATTTAAACATTTGTATGACATTTTTATGACATAATGTACTTTGATATTTTTATCGCATACTATACTATGATATTTAAACACTTTTATGACATTTGTATGGCATACTATACTATGATTTTGTAATGGCATAATATACTATATTTTTAATTTTTTACGACATTTTTATGGCATACTATAATATGAGAATTTTTATGGCATACTATCAATACACTGCCAGACAGTCATATACAACATATGTCTGTGTAAATTAAGAATAAAAGAAAAGAGAAATTGGTACCAGTTTCTTATGACAACAAAGTATATTGCAGAGTAGCAGGTTATTTTCTGTACTGAGGTTAAGTTTGTACCAGGGACTTCATCAGTTATCAGTGAATAACTGGCATCACAACACATTCCAGATCCAAAGGCTGATAAAAAAGCCCGGTTTCACAAGCCAAAAAGCAGTGAAATTCCAACAGTTAGTATTACTTCTTCACTATACTATTACACATTGATTTCCTTAATTAGCAAACTTAATCCTTTACATTGTAAAATTGGCCCCTTAGTTACGTCAGTGACGGATCATTTTGAGTTAAGTGGAGGTGAAAGGGGAGGTGCTCCGCCAGAGAAACATCTCATTAAACATTATTAAACAAAGTAGAATTAACTTGAATCTTTAGTGTCTACTGAGGTAAGAGCATAAATCAGAATTGTATGCAGTCAGACACTAAATGTTGCACAGTTTAACATGTAGGCTAAATGTTAAAGTGTGTACTATAGTTTAGTTTCTGAACCAAAAAATGTTTGTGCAAAATACTTCGATCACTAATTCAGAGTTTCTTTTCGGTATTAAATCAATACCCTCCTCTCTGTCCTTTTTCAATAGTTTCACAGTGTTTTTGGGGGGGTTACCATGGCTACATCAACACCAACACTTCCACTAGAGAGACAGGGAATGTCCCACTTTCATGACCTCTTCCAGTCGTGTAAATGAAAACCAATAATACCCAAAATATAATAAATGCAGAAAGAGCATTCAAATCGTGATATGATGCATCCGTTACATCTCTAACAAAATGTTTGCATTACTATATCACTTCCCTTGTCAGGCAACCACACTTTATGAAAATGTGTACTGATAATAAGCTAGCTTTCTTGTGAAATAGTTTTTTTTGTCAACTAATGTGCAGCTCAGTGGAGTAAAGTTTGTGTGTTTGTTCCTCAGAGCCGTAAAAGGCAGCGTCTGGAGCAGGGAGTGGTATTCCTCGATGATGAGCTGGAAAATGAGCCTCCAGGTCCACAGAGTTGGACCACAGAGCCGAGCCAAGCAGCTGCTCTGTCCTCATCATGCTGCGTGAGTACATTCAGATGCTGAGTTACACCAGTAATATTACCTTTACTGATACACGGGGCAAGTATTGTGCATACATTTGGATAGGCATGTTTCAGAAGACATTTAGATATAATGATAGTAGGAAAAGCACTGTGGCAACCCAGGGGACTTGGAGGCAAGATATCTCTAATGTTAATTCCGGACAGTCAAGCTTAGCTATTAAATGTTAAAACGTCTCGCCATAGTAAGTCATCTTTCCCATGAAGTGTAAGTAGTTGAGTCAGTGCCTATAAACAGATCTGTAGTAGGAGGGTTTCTCTGTAGCCAGCCTTTGGAAACAGTTTTTTTTACTTTGGTCTGAAAACGGTCCGAAAAAAAAAAAAAAATTCAGAAAAATGTCTTAAAAAAACATTCTAAAAAATATCTGAAAAAAAGTCTTAAAAATGTTCGGTAAGAAATTCTGAAAAATGTTTGAAAAAAGAAAGTCTGAAAAGTGTTTGAAAAAAAAAATTCTGAAAAATGTCAGAAAAAAAGGTCTGATACATGTTCGAAAAAAAATTCTAAAAAAAGACCGAAAAAAAAATCTGAAAAATGTCCGAAAAAAAAAGATTCTGAAAAATGTCAGAAAAAAAGTCGGTAAAATGTTCAAAAAAAAAAATTCTGAAAAATGTCAAAAAAATAATTCTGAAAAATGTCCGAAAAAAATAATTCTGGAAAATGTTGGGAAAAAAGTCTGAAAAATGTTTGAAAAATGTCCAAAAATAAAGTCTGAAAAATGTCCCAAAAAAAGTCAGAAAATTGTCTGAAAAAAAGTCTGAAAAATGTTCGAAAAGCCAGAAAAGTCGTCAGGATGTCGATCTATCATTTTTTCAGTTCAGGCAAAAAAAAGCCTGAAAAATATTCGGAAAAAAGTCTGTAAAATGTCTAAAAATGTCTGAAAATTAAAGTCTGAAAAATGTCAGAAAAAAAAGAATTCTGAAAAAGTACAAAAAAAAAATTCTGAAAAATGTCTGAAAAAAATTCTGAAAAATGTCAGACAAAAAAATTCTGAAAAATGTTGGACATTTTTTTAGAAAAATTTCGGGAAAAAAAAGTCTGAAAAATGTCCAGAGAAAAAGTATGAGAAATGTAAAAAAAAAAAAAAAAAAAAAGTCAGAAAAAAGCTCCCCCCCCTTAAAAAAAAATTCTGAAATATGTCCAAAAATAAAGTCTGAAAAATGTCCCAAAAAAGTCAGAAAAAAAAGTCAGAAAAATGTCCCAAAAAAAGTCAGAAAAAAAAGTCAGAAAATTGTCTGAAAAAAAGTCTGAAAAATGTCATCAGGAGGTCGATCTATCACTTTTTCAGTTCAGGCATATCTCCATGAGACAGAGAGAGAAATGACACATCAATACCAAAGCCTAGTTATTGTTTACATTAAATATCCTACTTTCTCAAAAAAAAGGCTGAATACTGTACATGGGCAATACCAAAATATGTGGGCAGTGTCCAACTGCACTAATCCACATTCCCTCCACAAGGAGTACTGGGTCCTAGTTCATTAGCATTAAAAACTGAATATAATTTATTTTAGAAATATTAATGGAAAATACTCACTACCAGCATCTTTGATACCAAAATATTATTAACAAATCAAAGTATTGAATAGACCTTCCAAGGCAGACACTGGTGGAACTAGTTTTGTTAATGATTCCTGTGAGGCAGCATGCACAACATCAAGCCTCGGTAAACTGGACTCCTCAGTGGAATGCAGTCATCATTATGTCATCATTAATGGTGTTAGTTAGTTACACCTGTGCTTTTCCTGCAATGACATGTCAAAATATATCTGCTGTGAAAAAGGTCCATTGTGCATCCTGCCAGTACGCTGGTACGGTTTACCAAGACATTTAAATGGAACGGAGCCATCCTTATTAGTGTGCTTGTCCTGCTATGGGATGTCAAAATGTTTGTTGTGAAAGAAGAAGAAGATTTACTTTATTAGCCCCCTTTGGGAGGACATGTCTGTTGCACCCTATCAGTAAACACAGATTGGTTAACCCTCTCATGGATTTTGCTGGTACAGTAGGGTAGATTATAGCTACTTTTAGACCACTTATATCAACAACAGGTTAAATATTACCTTCACTAACTCCACTGGGTGGCGGTATACTCCACCAAATTGACAGACTGTGGTTAAAACACTTTCATTTCTTTAACATGAAGTCAAATGATCCCCCCCATGTTTTACAAAATGGTAAAATACAAAACTAAATGTATAGTAAAATTCATTAGCACCATGGGGTTAGAGCCAGAGCTTGCAGGAATTTATATAAATTTATTTCAAACTCAAAAGCACCAGCTTGCTTCAGTCATCAGGAGGGCAGTGGAGCATTCACAAATCTTTGTGCCACCAAAACATATTGACATAATATTATATTGACATTTACATAGTTCAGTCTGCCACCTTTCTGTTGTAAGTCACTGGAAAGAGACATGCTGGCATACTTGAACAAGGAATAGCCTGGAACCACTGACAACATAATGGCATTTGCATCAGCTCAGTGTCATTTATTTATTTTATTTTAAGATTATTTTTTGGGCTTTTATTCCTTTATTGATAATGACAGATAGCACCCCATTTAACACAAACTATAGCCTCCAAAATGATCATAAAATTGGATCAACGCCTCTCTAAAACTGAAAGTATCACCTTCGTGAATTTAACTGACAATTATGTTCATTATTGATTAATCTGCTGATTATTTTCTTGATTAACCACTTCTTGTTTTGGTCTATAAAATGTCAGAAAATGTTGAAAAATGTCCTAATAATAAGAATTACCTTTATCGTTTCATCCGACCTTCAATCCAAAACCCAAAGATCAGTCAGTTTACTGTCATATAACAATGAAAAGGAGCAAATCCTCACATTTGGAAAGCTGATAATGTTGGGATAATGAGCATGATTTATGATTTATTTTCTGTGGATCTTCAATGAATTGACTAGTTGTTTCAGCTGTAGATTTATTACGGGGCGGTTTATTAGACTGCGTTAGTTTTAGTTAGGTGGAGCATTGGGCACATTTGCGTTGCCGCAGTCAGACGCAACCGAACTAGGTGCATCAAGTAACACCTTGTTCTTGAAGGTATCTAGAGGCTGTTTCTGGTGAATAATCCATGTTCCCGAGTTCTCTCCGGGTCGCAGAGACCAACAGGTTAGCCATAACCATTAGACATGCTCAGCCATAGATTGCTGTTCAGAACGCAGCTCACAGGAATGGCTGAACTCTCACGATTGCGTCTTAACTTGCCACAGGTGTGTGGCTTGGATTTAGAGCCGCGGATGGTCGGGAGGTGGAAAAAGAGGAGGAGGGAAAGTGAAGTCGAAAAAGCGCGTCCATCTCTGGTTTCCCTGCAGCTACATGACCCTGGCTCTTTTGTCCCGCGAGCGCTGACTGACGGCCTGAATGGGGCCCTTTGAAGCAAGCTCCAGTTTTAATTAAGAGGGTTTGCCTCGCCTGGACCGCTGATCTGTGAAAGCCACGGGGATAAATATTGAATGGGGTTCACCCGCTGGTTACTGCGCCCGAGGGATAAACAGGTGCTTTGGAGGGCAGATATTTGCCAGGGCCCCCCCCTACCTGCACGGTGTGGTCATAATGGGAGGGAGGGAGTGTTCGGTGTCATGTCTTCCGAGGTATTGGCTATTGAAGCCCACCCTTATTGGAGTGAATTCCAAGCCCTTGGAAAGCTGTGGAATGAGGAGCAAATTGGCGTCCAGTGAGAGGCGCCAGTGATACCTAAGTGATCCGCTGCCGGCGGCCCCTCGCTGCCCTCTGACTGGCCCCCCCGGAGTGTGAGATTTCCATCTCTCAGGTGTTGGCAGCGAGCAGAGCAACAGAAGCCTACCTGTGAATATTCGGAGGTGTTCAGTAACACCGCTGACCTCTGTTCTGTCAATTCAAGAAAGCTTTAGCTGTTGCATACACTTACACCTGGTAGTGTACCAAGGAAAGTAAGCTTAGTATACGTGAAGAAACTCAGCACACCTAAAGAAACACCTGACCTATACAGTGTACCTGTACATGTTAAAACAGGTTACATGTTGTTTGAAACGGGCGTTCTCACGGCTAGCGGCACCCAGAGAGCAACACCAGTTGTGTTCTTGTTGCGAGCGGAGCCGGCGTCCTGTTTGCCCGTTTTGCCAGTTATCTGCATTCCTTTCTCGGGGGTGTCTGCTCCGGGCTGCGGGGCCAGGCTCGAAACCTTGTTGTCCTGGCATCTCGGGAGGCAGGCGTGTAAAAGGATACTCTTGTGTCAGCTGTTTCCTGCTGCAGCTTTTGACAAGGGCCTCTATTCATCAGTAAGCCCTTCTACACTGCCTCCCCCCCCCCCCCCCCCCCCCCCCTGCCAATGAATAAGTAATTATTGGCCATCTTGGGGCAGGATATTTGGATGGCTCTATTTAATGTGGCAGCAGCAGGTAAGGTGATCGGGCTCAGGGCCCGGGCTGCGGAGCGTAACTGTTCCAGAGCAGAAAGGTAACCTGAACTGGTGTTGGGGCCCAGCAGCACCTCTATTTATTTTTCACATGGGCTCAGGGCTCGTTATCCCTCTTAACTCTGAGAGACGGCTCTCCGAAGGGCTCTCTTCGGACTACACTCCATCACACATTGTAATATTTGATGGGCAAACACGCTCGGAAAAAAATCTGAGCCCGCCGGGTAACCGGAGCTGCTCGTCTGTCATCAGAAGTGCTACCTTCTGATCCCCATCATAAGTTGCGATGCGTGACAACACACATACCGTTCATTCTTACCTGGAGTCATTCAGGTAATTTGTTGAGGATTTAGGGATAAAACTTGTTTGCCAAGCTTATGAATTATGTTTATTCAATTAACAAATATATTGTAATCTCTGAAGAAAGAGGCACTTTTTTTTATGCCTTCGAGAGGCGTTATGATTTTAGGTTGTCCGGACGAACGTCCAGAGAAACGTGAATATCTCAGGAACGCCTTGAGGGAATTTCTCCAAAATTTGGTAGAAAACGTCCTCTTGGATTCAATGATGAATTGTTTAGGTTTTTTTAAGTTTAGTTCTGGTTTTTACAAATTTCTTAACACCATGCTGTGGTGACAAGGTGTGAATATCGATGTTGACCTCTAGGTCTGATGCCAGATCTTTCTCAAGGCTCACCTGACAGTAAAACTGCCTTTTGGAGGGTTAATTCCAGGAGGTCACCAACCTGTGGTTATTTCAATCAAAACACAATGACTGTCTTTACCTTTTAAGTTACATACGGTAGATTGTAGTGGAAACGGATACAGAAGAGAGAAAGTTCAAGACAAGAAACTCTGTCACTCTGCTACAGAAGTGGGCAACGTGGATAAAATCCTCTTTAACCGGATATGCAATTTTTTTATTTCAATATCAATATAAATCATACTGGCATGGACTCCACTAGACCTCTGAAGGTCTGCTGTGGTATCTGGCACCAAGCCGTCAGTAGCAGATCCTTTAAGTCCTGTAAGTTGCGAGGAGGAGCCTCCGTGGATCGGACTTGTTTGTCCAGAACATCCCACAGATGCTCCGTTGGATTGAGATCTGGAGAATTTGGAGGCCGAGTCAACACCTCCAACTCGTTGCCGTCCACATGATGTAAAAGAAAACGTGATTCATCAGACCGGGCCACCTTCCTCCATCGCTCCGTGGTCCAGTTCTGATGCCCACGTGCCCATTGTAGGTGCTTTTGGCGGTGGACACGGGTCAGCACGGGCTCCCTGACCGGTCCCCATACGCAACAAACTGAGATGCTCTGTTTGTTTTGACACCTTTCTATCAGAACCAGCATTAACTCTTTCAGCAGTTTGAGCTCCAGTAGCTCTTCTATTGGATCGGACAACACGGGCCAGCCTTCGCTCCCCACGTGCATCAATGAGCCTCGGGTCTGACCCTGGTTCTCCTTCCTTGGATCCCTTTTGGTCGGTCCTGACCACTGCAGACCGGGAACATCCCACAAGAGCTGCAGTTCTGGAGATGCTCTGACCCAGTCGTCTAGCCAGCACTATCTGGCCCTTGTCAAAGTCGCTCACATCCTTACGCTGGCCCATTTTTTCTGCTTCCAACACAAAGTTCAAAGTGTCAAAATGTTCACTTGCTGTCTAATATATCCCCCCCCCACTGCCAGGTGCCATGGTAACGAGATAATCAATGTTATTCACTTCACCTCTCAGTGGTCATAATGTTATGGCTGATCAGTATATATTACTGCTACTACTACTGATAATCTTGATAATAATATAATTTAGACTACAGAATTTTAAATTTTGATACAGGATTTGAGAAGCCTGTGATTGGACGGCGTCTGTGAGCCACTGAATGGTCAGAGTGTTCACCACTTAAAAGAGCTCAACACATAAAGCAGGATCAGTTTCATAAGCGTCGCTGGCTACACTTCACCTGTGAGGCGGGGGGGGGGGGGGAAGCTGCTACGTCAGTGGACGGCCAATTATGAAGCAGCTAGATTTTCTCAGCTTCCACAATGGTGTCCTATCGTCTTTCAGACCTAAAAGGTCACCCGGTGGAGAGTGACAGGATGCCTTATGTATGGATGCAGATTCTTTATGCTTCTCCGTGTGTGTTTTTCAAAAGACTTTACGAGACTGTCTGTCAGAGAGTCTATTCAGCCGGTGGATAACAGTGATGAGTCGCTAGCTTTTTGTATCATAACACCGCTGAAAAGCTAAATGTAGTTTAACATTCACAAAATACTAACAAAATAACAATAGAGAAGAACATTTCTGTGAGTTGCAGACCTCACACGACGTGATGCTTGTGTTACGTAGTGATCAATGGAACATTTATTTGAAACTCTGAAATCCAGCGTTGACATAAAAAGACGACATTTAAGATGATAATTTATTAACAGTGGCTTTATAAATAAATAAGTACCACTGTTGGTCAGGCTTCAGAAATAGATGGCCAGCCAACCTCATCATTAATTAAACAATGTGCCATGTGCACGTAGGTGTTGTTGCCGCCGTAGTGTGGATTGGTATCAGATGCATGCCCATACATTTAATGGCACAACGAGCAGTGGAAAGATCTAGGTCTTGGGTGTCACCTCCAAATGTTTCTGCTATTTTCGATCATGCAAAAAGACGGGGATGGGGACAAATAAATATAGCCAATCGCATCACTGGTCTCATACCAATCAGAGTGAAGCCTGACGACCACGATTCAACAAAATGGAGAGAGAGGGCTTCTTCAGGGAATCACATTGTTGTCTTTACGGTGCAGTGATCTAAATAATTAATCTACATAATAACCACTATATGCATTTGAACTCATGTCGAGACTAAAACATGAATCGCAACTTTTGCCAGAAGCGTTGGACAGGAAGCTGAGACGCATATGATTAATAATCCTCAGTAAATCTAGTGACTCCTGCACAAATAGACAGAATACTGAGTTATAACTGACCCAGTCCGAGAGATGCAGAGGTGTGTAGTGTATTAAAGCTGCAGTGGTTAGAAATGGAGCGAATATGATTTAAAAAAAAAAAAGTTATTTTTATAAAACAGTCACTATATCGTGACAGTAGTGCATGAGACAGGTAATCTGGAAAAAATCATGTTCCTCTGGTGTCCTCCGGTATTCCTAATGGTATCTGTAAGATTTCACAGACCGGAGGAAAACAACCAATCAGAGCTGATCTGGAGCCTCTTTCCCTGTTATGACATAGGCGGAAATGTGATTGTATCTTTGTCTGTCTTTTTAATTTTAATTTATTTATTAATTTTAATTTTTTTTTTGCATGTGGTGTTGGTATGTTTGTGAGTCTGTCTGTAGATGTTACTTTTTTTGTTTGAAAATTAAAAAAAAAAAAAAAAAATGAGAAAGTTTGTGAACCGGCAGCCGAGTTGAGATCAGTTGAAGAGATACCAAGCACCGCCTTCCAACCGGAGCAAACTTTCTCATTTTACAGCTAAACAGTTACTACAAGGTGATTCTGAGAACATCTGAGGAGAGAAATAGTCATTACAGTAACAGAATATTGATTCATATTTGATCAGCGCTGCCTAGTTTGACCGTTTGATCGGAGTTCACGAGTAATTTACAGCTGCCTCCGTTGAATGAACAGCCAATAGGAACGCTCTCTCTCTCTGAAATGACCTGTGATTGGTCAAAGTCTCTCGTCACAGGTTAGATTTTTCTAAAGCCTGAAAACAGAGACATGAGGAGCAGAAGTCTAGTTTTCTCTCAGAACACTTGAATTACAATATGCTGAAAGGTTATTATGGGATTTTTGCCCAATGATGCCAAAAACATTCTGCCTACTGAAGCTTTAATTTTGTAGCAGCCTGGTGTTGTTTGCTCATGATTTAATTAAGTTAAACACGCACAACAAAGATGGCTCCAGGGATGTAATAAACTGAGTATGAAACAGATATTGTAAAAATTACTTGTCGAGTTATAGATCAATGCAGACTGCTTCACCAATGTTACTAATTTATTTATACTTAACTATACTTTAATTTCATTCACCAATTTAAATGCATCTACTAGTTGAGGAGTGTTATCTTTGATTTATTTATTTACATTTTTAACAATTCCATATTTGTGTCACAAATGTTACACATTTCCTGCAAACAGATGTTGGTTCTGAGTTATCTATTCTCAGTGCAACATATAAGATCCAGTTTCCAATTACCCAACTGTTGGCTCCACAAAAAAACAGCATCCAATTAGTCGTCTGAATTTGGGAGGAATGGAATTTATAGTCAGCATAACTGTAAAGGACTGTTTTATCAGCAGAAAACAAGATCTGGGACTCGGCAGCAGCACTGAGATGTTGAACTTGATATCCAGCTGTGAACTACCTCTCAGTATCTGTTTCTTTCTCTCCATCCAGTCCGCTGAACCCTGCTCCAGCTGCCCGTGTGCTTCAACCAAAGACGCTGTGAAGGACAAAGACAAAGGTGTTAAAAAGAAGATTCCTAAGATTTTCTTCGGCACTCGGACACACAAACAGATAACTCAGATCGCCAACGAGCTGAAGCGCACCGTTTACTCCGGCGTGCCCATGACCATCTTATCCAGTAGAGGTCACACCTGTGTCAACGCAGAGGTCGCGCCTCACGCCAACCGCAACGAACGCTGCAAGGATCTTCTGGAGGCCAAAGACGTGAGGATGAACACTTAACTTACACACATTAAACCTATTTTAACTTGAGCTTTAAAGAAATACTCCACCTGAAATCTGTCTTTTTGATATCTAATAGTCACTCCGTCATAAAGAACAGCAGCTGTGGTGAACTTGAATACATGCAGTATGGGTCACAATCTAATGCTTTCCCTGCAACAAGTATACATCTGGAAAGCTTCCTTTGTGTAGAGGTCAATTGTTAAAATTTGAAATCATCTCTAAGGTCAAGATGAACATTGCAAACAACAGGCCAGAGCTAATTAAACCCCTTAAATCAAAACATTTGATCATTGTGATGAAGGTAACACAGTTTATAGTCTAAGTATATAGTATATAGGTCTAATGCAGTGAGGGCCAAAGTACAAATGTACTACGGAGTCGTACATTTGTACTTAGGGTCACATTGAGGGGAAAAAAAAAATCGGAGATTTCGAGAATAAAGTCATAATATTACTATAAAAAAGTCGTAATATTACGAGAAGAAAGTCATAACTTTACGAGAAAGAAGTCGTAATATTACGAAAATAAAGTCATAACTTCACGAGAAAAAAAGTCGTAATATAACGAGAATAAAGTCATAACTTTACGAGAAAAAGTCGTAATATAACGAGAATAAAGTCATAACTTAACGTGAAAAAAAGAAAATAACACGACTAAAATAATAAATTACCAAAATTAAAATATTAATAAAATTAGTACTTTGCAATATTATGACTTTATTCTCGTAATATTATGACTTTATTCTCGAAATCTCAGATTAATTTTTTTTTCCTCAATGTGGCCCTAATACTCCGTCGTACCATAGACCTACAACAATGATAAATAAAAATGAAAATGTAAACAAAAATACAGTTATTCATTTCCACTAATTTTTAAAAAAAAATCCACAGGGAGCCACTGGAGAGGAGCTGAAGAGCTGCATGTGGCTCCGGAGCCGCAGGCTGCTGAACCCTGAGCTCGACCAATAAATCTGTGAAAATACATATTATACAGCTAAATCTGTATGTCTGCTCTAGTCCATAATTTAGACCAGTTCAAGCCCCCTATTTGTCTGCACCCTCTTGCCTCACAAAGAACTGTACTGGACCTGAATTGGACTCTTTTGAACCAGGATTGACTCTGAAATCCAACACCTCACGACACACACTTTCTCCATGGAATCAAACTTTCATCCAGCTGATGAATGACAACATAACCTAAAATTTTATTACAACTTTTTGATCCTAAATTGACTCCCTCACATGTAATACTCTCTCTGTAACAAAAACCCCCCACAGGTAGCTACCACTACCAGACAAAACTCCTCAACAATGTCGCCTCGGAGCATCAATTATGCTGCTGCAACATCCACAATCGGTCCAGTCGGCTCTTTTTGACACACTAAAATGTCAAGAACTTTTTTTTTTTTTTTTTTTTTCGAGACATGAGACACTTGTAAAGCCCGTACTGTCCTGAAGTCGAGGCTCCTGCTGCAGCGAGGACAATTACGCTGTCAACGGAGGTGTTTGCCTCCCATGGCAATTGTCTCACTTTGTCATATGGAATAGCCCGGCCCAGTATTAACCCCTCACTGGAACGGGTGTTACTGACGCTCTGTGTCTTCATCACCTCGGGGTCCGGTCTAGTCAGCGTCAGGTTACCGTGCTGTATAGACACACAGTGATTCATACACAGGAACGCACATCGTCTTCAGTCAAAACACCTGTCGAGACTTTCCTAATCGTGGCTGTTAATCCCCCCCCAACTCCCCTTTCACTGAGCAGACGGAGGTTCAGTGTCGGCAAAGTGTCCAAGCTTAGCACATGATAGTGAGAAGTAGACCATTTCATGCAGAGATTATCTTTGTGTCTGGAGGTTACCGAGTCCAGTACAGTATTTGACGGTGTCACCTGGAGCTGTTAAACCCTTCAGAACAGGGTGGGACTTCTGAAGCTGACACCTCTGCTGACAGTGTAATTGGGGGCTTGGTACATGAGATGCTGCTTCTTTACACTTCTTCTACATTCACTGTATGAGTGTCAGGACTTGTAAACCACTACAATACCTGGAACACCTGATCACAGGCAGCCGCTGAAATACTGTACGTCACCTCTGGTTAAATCTGAGACTAGAGAGAAGACCGTCTGGTCACGGCCTGGACTTCTAAGTTAGTCCAACAAGCGTTATTCTTTTGTTTAAGTACTGTTGGGCTTATTGTAGTAGCGTAGTCGGGGGGAGGAGGGTTTGCAGTTCGGTGTGCTGAGGATCTCATCGCTGCTTTTTGTGTGGTCCTGTTGGCATCATCAGTCCGTGACCTTTAGCACTCACTGGATCGGTTCGCAGCCGAGTGTGAAGCGGCTTGGATGAGGATCAGAATAAAATAAATCTGAGGCAATGGATCTCAGCAGGAAACCGATGGATTGCCTACTCCGGGTAGGGAATGAGTCCTTACCCCAAAGTGAGGGAGTTCAAGTACCTCGGGGTCTTGTTCGGGAGTGAGGGGACATTGGAGTGTGAGATTGGCCGGAGAATCGGAGCAGCGGGGGGGCGGTACTGCATTCACTTTACCGCACCGTTGTGACGAAAAGAGAGCTGAGCCGGAAGGCAAAGCTCTCGATCTACCGGTCAATCTTCGTTCCTACTCTCACCTATGGTCATGAGGGGGGGGTCATGACCCAAAGAACGAGATCGCGGGTACAAGCGGCCGAAATGGGTTTCCTCAGGAGGGAGGCTGGCGTCTCCCTTAGAGATAGGGTGAGAAGCTCAGTCATCCGTGAGGGACTCGGAGTAGAGCCGCTACTCCTTTGCGTTGAAAGGAGCCAGCTGAGGTGGTTCGGGCATCTAGTAAGGATGCCCCCCCCCCCTGGGCGCCTCCCTAGGGAGGTGTTCCAGGCACGACCAGCTGGGAGGAGGACATGGGGAAGACCCAGGACTAGGTGGAGAGATTATATCTCCACACTGGCCCGGGAACGCCTTGGGATCCCCCAGTCAGAGCTGGTTCATGTGGCCCGGGAAAGGGAAGTTTGGGGAGCTGGAGCTGTTGCCCCCCCGACCCGACCCCGGATAAGAGGTTGAAGATGAAGATGAGTCAAGTCAGCAAAATGTGTTGTGCAAAGTCATGTGAAGGTTTGAAGTTTGACCTTTTCACCTTTTATTTTGAAGCCACCGGACAAGGGGCTCATTTGGACATCATGCTGCTGTGTACGGCTCCACTGATGGAAGCAAATCAACCACAAGTTGATCAGGATGTTTTGGGGAAAGTAAATGATGTGGAAGGTCCCTTTGGTTTCTACCTGATGCTGCTTCATAGTTGAGGACGATGTCCTGACCTTGTCCTGAAATCAGACTGGTGGCTTGCTTGGTGTGGTTCTGTCTGCTGATCTGAAGCAGCATCAGATGTGACGATACATCTGCTTGACCGTTCACGATTGACAACACTGCTTGCAACCCTTGAAAGTGCCTGGAAGTTGCATTCAGTATCACTACTTGAGCGAAGCCCAGATTTAGTTTCAGGAACTCGTCCCCAAAGCTTGTAGAGATCGATGGATGTGGCGGTGGCTACATGTTGTGTTTCGTGCATTGAAAAAGGGACTATATGTGATCAAACTATGTGTTCCACTGAGTGAAATGTCTGTATATTGCAGGGTAAGTCATGCCGCTACTACCACGGTGTCCAGAGGATGCGGGACCAGCACACACTACAGCGGGTCCATGGACTCCACGACGCCTGGGACATCGAGGACCTCGTCGCGCTGGGCAAACGGATCCGGTCATGCTCCTACTATGCTGCCCGGGAACTCATGCAGGACGCCTCCATCATCTTCTGTCCATATAACTACCTGATGGACCCGATGATCAGAGAGAGTGTGAGTAGAGTTTGGAAGAGAGGGGTGAAGGAATTATTAGTTTAGATCTTAACAAAAGACCAGATCATATATATATAGAGTTTAACCCTTCCCTCTCCTCTGCTCTTCATCTCTTGCTTTTAATCTACATTTCCACCAGATGGAGATCGACCTGGCGGGCCAGATCGTGGTGCTGGACGAGGCCCACAACATCGAGGACTGTGCGAGGGAGAGTGCCAGCTTCACTTTGGACTACAACAGTCTGCTGCTGTCCAGGGACGAGCTCGACGGCATGGTCAACAGCAACATCAGACGCTCCAAACACGAGCCGCTCAGAGACTTCTGCTATAGCCTGATCAAGTTAGTGATGCAGCGACCTAATTTTGCTCATCTGTGGTTCTCATAATTTGAGTAGATATTTTTCTAAGGATGTCTTTTTTGTCCGTGGTGTAGCTGGATCCAGGAGAGCCAGAGCCTGATGTCTGAACGGGGATATGAGAGCGCCAGTAAAGTCTGGAATGGAAAGGACGTCCTGGGTATCTTTCACAACCTGGGCATCACCGCTGACACCTTTCAAAATCTGAAGGTGCACCAAATATCTTTGCTTTACTTGTAGAGATTTTGAGGTTTACCCTACCCTTACACTGCTGCTGCTATTATTATTTGGTCCATTTCAAATGTCCACTCTAAGCCTGAAGCACTGAACCCAACTGTACGATCAGTGTAAGTGCCTCAGTGCAGGTGTAAGGGCCCACTGTATGTGTAATGGGTTTATATTATTGATTACATTAGTATTTGTTGTTTGCTACCTGATAAGCAAAATAGCACAGTTGAACCAAATCAACATTTGGAAATGTTTTTCTGGAATGTTTCATTCAGTGACTCGGTGCGTCAAAGTCTGTGAGGACATTAGAATAGTTTGCTGATTTTGATTGGTGCAGTTTCCAATTGTTTGGCTCAGTTGATCCCAGTGGATGTTTACCAGACTAAAATGTCGTATTTATACTGTAGTTTGGAAATCCTGACTTTGTGAGGTTATGTGTGTGTGTGTGTGTCACATTTAGTGGTAAATCTCAGGGAGAAAAATCATACAGTCTTGTCCTTGCCTGGTATTTGCAGGTAATTAAAACATGTTTATCACGCCATCCAGTCATTTTGCACTGTGATATGCATGTATTTAAAGTTTGACACCTAAAAAAATAAATAAATGAAGGCCTTTGAAGATTTCTGTGCCTATACTGGTAACTTAGGACAACATTAGTACCACAGTTTGCACATTAAAGATAGGGTCGACGATGTTGTAAAGCTAGCATAATGTGAAAGTAGCATCGCCTCAGGAGCTCCGGTCCTATTTCAGAGCTCATCAGTAATGGATCGCTGTCGGGGTGTAAAGACCATTTCAACCAATATAACAGATAGTGTCTACTGGAGAATATCGTCAACCCTGCCTTTAAGTTACTTTTTCAGTTTGTCTCTGCACCATAAGTATTAAAAATGTGTAAAGATTAAGAAAATGAATAATGTCCTCCCCCGGCCTTTTTACTAATCCCTTTGTCATGGATGGGAACGGAAAATAAGAACCAGCTCATGGGAAGAGGAGTCTTAGTACTACTACCACTAATGTGAATTCATCTCCAATTTGGTCTCATTTATTTATGGTAAAATTACCAGGGTTTTAATATTTCTTGTAAAAAAATAAGAATATAATAATAAAATAAGTTCTTTATTGGTTTTAGATGTTCTATAGTAATCAACAGAGCTTTTTTTTGTCTTTCTTTGTGACAGCAAAACCTGGCTGCAGTGTTGGAGAAAGAAGAGCGTGTCGGTTTGGTAAATGGTAAAGAAGATATGGTTCAGATCCCAACCATCAGCTCCGCTACCTCCATCGTCCTCAAAAACCTCTTCATGGTGCTGGGCTTCATGTTCTCCTCCGACGACACCTACAGGTCAGAGATGAACCAAAGAAGTTAGCTAAACCCAAATCCTCAGATGAACTACTGTACAGGGTGTAGGTCAGAGGTCAGCAACCTGCGGCTCTTTAGCCCCTTTCGAGTGGCTCCCTGTGGATTTTTAAAAATGGGTCACATTGAGGGAAAAAAATAAATCTGAGATTTTGAGAATTAAGTCATAATATTACGAGACTAAAGTCATAGGTTTACGAGAAAAACAGTCGTATTATTATGAGAAAAAAGTCATAATATCATAAAGTAGTAATTTTACGTGTTATCTTTTTTTCTTATTAAGTTACGACTTCATTCTCGTAATATTACGACTTTTTTTTCTCGTAAAGTTATGACTTTATTCTCACAATATTACGACATTTTTTCTCGTAAAGTTATGACTTTATTCTCGTAATATTACGACTTTTTTTTCTCGTAAAGTTATGACTTTATTCTCGTAATATTAAGACTTTTTTTCCCGTAAAGTTATGACTTTATTCTCGTAATATTACTACTACTTTTCTCTTAAATTTATGACTTTATTCTCGTAATATTACGACATTTTTTTTCTCGTAAAGTTATGACTTTATTCTCGTAATATTAAGACTTTTTTTCCCGTAAAGTTATGACTTTATTCTCGTAATATTACTACTACTTTTCTCGTAAAGTTATGACTTTATTCTCGTAATATTACGACATTTTTTTTCGTAAAGTTATGACTTTATTCTCGCAATATTCCAACTTTTTTTCTCTTAAATTTATTACTTTATTCTCGTAATATTACAACTCTTTTTTCTCGTAAAGTTATGACTTTTTTCTCGTAAAGTTATGACTTTATTCTCATAATATTACGACTTTTTTTCTCTTAAATTTATTACTTTATTCTCGTTATATTACAACTTTTTTTTTCTCGTAAAGTTATGACTATTCTCGTAATATTAAGACTTTTTTTCCCGTAAAGTTATGACTTTATTCTCGTAATATTACGACTTCTTTTCCCGTAAAGTTTTGACTTTATTCTCTCATTATTACGTCATTTTTCTCTCGTAAAGTTATGACTTTATTCTCGCAATATTCCGACTTTTTTTCTCTTAAATGTATTACTTTATTCTCGTAATATTACGACTTTTTTTTCTCGTAAAGTTATGACTTTATTCTCGTAATATTAAGACTTTTTTTCCCGTAAAGTTATGACTTTATTCTCGTAATATTCTGACTACTTTTCCCGTAAAGTTATGACTTTATTCTCGTAATATTACGACATTTTTTCTCGTAAAGTCATGACTTTATTCTCATAATATTACGACTTTTTTTCTCTTAAATTTATTACTTTATTCTCGTAATATTACAACTCTTTTTTCTCGTAAAGTTATGACTTTATTCTCATAATATTACGACTTTTTTTCTCTTAAATTTATTACTTTATTCTCGTTATATTACAACTCTTTTTTTCTCGTGAAGTTATGACTTTATTCTCGTAATAATACAACTTTTTTTCTCGTAATATTACGACTTTTTTCTTGTAATATTATGACTTTATTCTGGAAATCTCAGATGTTTTTCCCTCAATCTGACCCTAATACTCCGTAGTACATTTGCTCTTTGGCCCTCACTACATTAGACTTATATTCTATATACTTAGACTATAAACTGTGTTACCTTCATCACAATGATCAAATGTTTTGCGGCTCCAGACAGATTTCTTTTTGTTGTCTAAAATGGCTCTTTTGATAGTAAAGGTTGCTGAACTCCGGTCCAGGGTATTAGAATCAGTAGTCTGTGTGTCTGTAGGTTTGCTGAAGACTACCGGATAGCTCTGCAGAAGAACTACGCTTGGACCAACCAGGTCCCACCCGATGTCCCCGATGCCCAGGGATATATCGTTCGGCCTCGCCACAGGCAACGCCAGAGCGTCCGAGTCAAGACCGAAGTCCTGACGCTCAGCTTCTGGTGCCTCAACCCGGCTGTGGTGAGTGCTTAGAGATGGCATAAACGTATGACTTATTACAGGGTCTGAAATTAAGGTTACCTGCCAAGTGCTGGTAAAATATGTCACTGTGCCACCCTTTGATATTTTTATGTTTTGATATGTTGATGGAATAAATTACTCTGAGGTTCATCGTGTCTGTATCTGTGTGTCGCAGGCTTTCTCTGACTTGAGTAAGTCGGTGCACAGCATCGTGCTGACGTCAGGAACCTTGTCTCCCATGGGCTCCTTCTCCTCTGAACTTGGGGTGAAATTTTCCATCCAGCTGGAGGCCAACCACGTTATCAACAAGTCCCAGGTCAGTAGGTTTACCCGGCTCACTGACAAAGTGTGGTGCTGTTTAAGAAGATATTTAGCTGGATGATTCCTGGATGTCTAATTTAATAATATGACTCTGATTTATGACTTCCAAAGTCTTCAAAAGGTTGATCAAAGTGGGGAAGTAAAGCTGTGTCTATCAGCAGGTAGAACTCAGTAGAGGTCGACCGATATGGGTTTTTTATGGCCGATGCCGATTTTTTTTTTTTTTACAGAATCAGGACAGCCGATGGCCGATATATGATGCCGATTTTATTTGCCGATATATTTGGCTGGTTTTCTTGTTTTCCTCCATCTGATAAAATATAACAGCTTAATAATAACAAATAATACACAAAATGTCTTAACTTAAGTAAACATTTATTGAACAACACTTATGGTCTGTCTCTCCAATCTGCATTTTGTGTCTGCACTGCAGTGCATATTTTATTTTGTGCATGATGGTTAATAGTAGTAATAGTACAGGGCCCCAAACCTTTTAAGCACCTTTCCAAACGGTTAAAATATATATTAATAATGAATTACAAAGCTGAGAAAAACTCAGAGGAGCGGCTCGTCTCTTTAAGCAGAAAAGCTGGTCCACCTTAAGAGGCGGAGCCGGAGTTACAGATACAGGAAGTTGTCTCCGGTCTCTGGCTGAGCAGAGCGAGTTGTAGCCTCGTAGCATTTATCCACCGACAAATAAACTATACACACACTGTCTCCTACACTAACGTTCACACCACCAACAAACCCCCCCACCCCCCCCCCCACTCCCAAATGTCAAAAAAATCGGCCCGATTAATCGGCCGACCGATTAATCGGCCGACCGATTAATCGGCCGACCGATTAATCGGTCGACCTCTAGAACTCAGGCATATCAACAAAAGATGGAAGCTTTGACCCCGTCTGTGCTCCACATCTATACCACTCTTGTCCAGCAGATGTCACAGTCTGACCATTTGATTGCAACAACGTTGATGATTGAACTCCTGGCAGTGCACATGAGAATGATGTTTTTCAAAAGGCTCATAATGATACCAGGAAATATTTGTGTTTGGGCCTCTGATAACTAGTTTTTGGGCCAACATGATAATGTATAATATCTCTCCTTCAGGTTTGGGTGGGCACTGTTGGTGCCGGACCACAAGGCAGAAAACTCCTCGCCACCTTCCAACACACTGAAACGTATGCCTTCCAGGACGAGGTGGGCGCGCTGCTGCTCCACGTCTGCCAGGTCGTGGCCAAGGGCGTGCTCTGCTTTTTACCTTCTTACAAGGTAAATATACCACTAAGATATACTATCTACTAAAACAGGAAACACAGGCTCTGAAATTACAAGAGCTTGATATGTATTAAGGTGTCATGTTAGATACTGTTAATACACATCTCACCACTACATGTTCTGGTGTTTTCAGAATTACATTGGTTAGCTGTGTGTGGTGTGCAGTATAGATAAAAAAAAGGTTAGAAATTCAAGTTTTGACTCACATTTTTATCAGATGTAGTCCCAGCAGTTTCAAAATCTTTGCCACAAAATTAATTTTATAAAACACCTGGACCGTTAACACATTTTTTTTTGAGATTGGATTATCTCTCTTTAGCCTAAACATTATTATTTTTACTTTTTTCTCTGTAAAGCACCTTGTACTCCTTGCTTGAAATGTGCTATACAAACTTTATCAGGTGTCACAGCCCAGGCTCAGCGAGCTAGAAAAAGAGGGAGGATTTAAAGTAATTTAAACAATATATTTTTTTAAACGGAGACAAACGCAACATAATAAATTAATATGTAAGTTAGTGGTGTTTGCAGTGTTGAATGCACGTGTGTTATTGTGAAGGCAAAACAAAGAGGGGAACCAAACCAAAAGGTGTATGATGCTGTTGGTGAGAGGCAGCCAGCCGAAATATCCGGGTGTAAGACGTCAGGTTAGATGTCCCCGTCCATCTCTACCTGCAGGCAAGCTGCCGTGGAAAAAACACAAGCCAGCAGGAGGAGCTCAGATAGGGACAGCACATTTTATTGTTAACATTAATGCAGTGTAAACGAGTCTGACCTGGGCAGGTTGGTACGACGGAGTATTAGGGTCACATTGAGGGGAAAAAAAATAGGAGATTTCGAGAATAAAGTCATAATATTACGAGAAAAAAGTCGTAATTTAATGAGAATAATGTCCTAACTTTACGAGAAGAAAGAGTCGTAATATAACGAGAATAAAGTGATAACATTATGAGAAAAAAGTCGTAATTTAAGGAGAATATATTCATAACTTTACGAGAAAAAAAGTCGTAATATTACGAGAATAAAGTCATAACTTTACGAGAAAAAAAGGCGTAATATTACGAGAATAATGTCACAACTTTACGAGAAAAAAAGTCATAATATTACGAGAATAAAGTCATAACTTTACGAGAAAAAAAGTCGTAATATTATGAGAAGAAAGTCATAACTTTACGAGAAAAAAAGTCGTAATATTACGAGAATAATGTCACAACTTTACGAGAAAAAAAGTCATGATATTACGAGAATAAAGTCATAACTTTACGAGAAAAAAAGTCATAATATTACGAGAATAAAGTCATAAGTTTACGAGAAAAAAAATCGTAATATTAGGAAAATAAAGTCAGAAGTTTACGAGACAAAAAGTCATAGCATTGCGAGAATAAATTCAGAAGTTTACGAGAAAAAAAGTCGTAATATTACAAGAATAAATTCAGAAGTTTACGAGAAAAAAAGTCGTAGTATTATGAGAATAAATTCGTAATATTACGAGAAAAAAAGTCGTAATATTACGAGAATAAAGTCATAACTCTACGAGAATAAAAGTCGTAATATTATGAGAATAAAGTCAGAAGTTTACAAGAAAAAAAGTCGTAATATTACGAGAATAAAGTCAGAAGTTTACGAGAAAAAAAGTCGTAATATTATGAGAATAAAGTCAGAAGTTTACGAGAAAAAAAAGTCGTAATATTAGGAAAATAAAGTCAGAAGTTTACGAGACAAAAAGTCATAGCATTGCGAGAATAAATTCAGAAGTTTACGAGAAAAAAAGTCGTAATATTACGAGAATAAAGTCATAACGTTATGAGAAAAAAAGTCGGAATATTACGAGAATAATGTCATAGCTTTACGAGAAAAAGAGTCATAATATTACGAGTATAAAGTCATAACTTTACGAGAAAAAAAGTCGTAATATTACGAGAATAATCTCATAACTTAATGAGAAAAAAAAGTCTTAATATTACGAGAATAAAGTTATAACTTCACGAGAAAAAAGAGTCGTAATATTATGAGAATAAAGTCATAACTTTACGAGAAAAAAAGGCGTTATATTACGAGAATAAAGTCATAACTACGAGAAAAAGAGTTGTATTATTACGAGAATAAAGTCATAACGTTATGAGAAAAAAAGTCGTAATATTACGAGAATAATGAAATAACTTTACGAAAAAAAAAGTCGTAACATTACGAGAATAAAGTCATAACGTTATGAGAAAAAAACGTTGTAATATTACGAGAATAAAGTCATAACTTTACGAGAAAAAGAGTCATAATGTTACGAGAATAAAGTCATAACTTTACGAGAAAAAAAGTCGTAATATTATGAGAATAAAGTCATAACTTTACAAGAAAAAAAGAGTCGTTATATTACGAGAATAAAGTCATAACTTTATGAGAAAAAGAGTCATAATATTACGAGAATAAACTCATAACTTTCGGATAATAAAAGTCATTTTCTCCTCCTCTAAAGAGTCAGTTTCCCCATCAGGTCCGTGTGGTTCTTTCTTCAGAATAAACTCAGTTTCTTTCACAAGCTCTTCCAGGTCCTGATACTGATGATAATCTGGTGCTGATGAGCCAAAAGATGAAGTATTTTTTGTTATTTGTGAAACCTAAACTAAAGTATAACTTCACAAGATGCTCCACATTCCTCATTTTCACACTATTCACCCTCTAAAATAACACGTAACATTACTACTTTATAATATTATGACTTTATTCTAATAATACTACGAATTTTTTCCTCTTAAACTTCTGACTTTATTCTCATAATATTACGACTTTTTTTCTCGTAATATTATTACTTTATTCTCGAAATCTCAGATTATTTTTTTTTCCCCTCAATGTGGCCCTAATACTCCGTCGTAGGTTGGTGTTTCACAATATAAGCAAAAATGAGACATAAAAAAAACATATAGGATACAGCATAAATAACAGGAAGCCGAATAAAGCCATTATAAAACCAGTACATACAGGAGGCAGTAGAAAAACACTACAGAGGATCCTCAGAAACGGAACAATCCCAGTAAGGTGGTAACGTGTTGGAGGGGTATTGTACTGCACTGCATGGATATAACAATAGAAGTGTTGGTGTATATCTCAGTGTATACATCAGTAGGTTTATTTTTAGAGGATTAGTGATTGCATCATCGATACAGATGATTTGCCTTGTTCTTGGTTGTGCAGCTCACTCCCAGCATGCATCTGAATTTACTCTCAAAATGATTAATTCCATTGTATTGAAGTGGTGGATTGTTTGTAGTTAGAACATTAATTTCCACTTTCTACCACTGGGAGGAGCTAGAGACCACAGATTGGAGTCATGGCCGGTGTTTGAAGGTATTTATATTAATGTGCATTGCAAAACCAATAGATTCCAATAGATCCCACCGCTAAGAAGAAGCAGCTGCTGCTGGTGTCACATGTTACAATAGATCACTACTATTCAATAGAGGTACTTGTCAAGTACTTGTTAACCTCCGTCATCCTCCTCATGGAACTGTATCCTCTTTCAGTTAATGAGGGGAGCTTCTTAGAGCGCTCTCATAGACACTTTGTCCCCCTTTGTTTGTCATGCGTTTTTACTTCATGAATAATTAATGTGGACTGTAGCTCGGCTGTCACAATAGTTTACTCAGGGCCAAGTGGATTTCATTTATCATTGTGTGTTTGTTACACATTACACATGAATATACTTACTGTGGGAATTATAATACATTTGAGTTTAAAGTCATTATGAAAAAAGATCCTTTTAAATGCATGTATTAATTATAATGTTGAGATTCCTAACATTTTTGGCTTGCAACTGCTTAAAGGGATAGTTGGGATGTTTCTCAGTGGGTTTGTATGAGGTACTTCTCCATAGTTAGTGTATTACCTACAGTAGATGGAGTCTGGAGAGCAAAGCGATGTACTGCTGTGGATGGAGGCAGCAGCAAAACGCATTTAAGACACTGAAAGAAATCAATATCAGTTGAAGTGTGCACTATATTTAGAATATTTTCAGCGCTTCACCTCGCCGTGAGACAGCCGTTTCCGACGGGGAACTGAAGCCGCTATCGATGCTCTCTTCAAAGCCACCAGACTCCTTTGACTAAAACAGTAATTTTACCTCTCAGAACACGGGGAGTCGCTGGTCTACCGCTGCACTGATCGGTTAGTTTTTTGATGTTATTGTGTAAAAGGTCTTTTTTATTAATTGTCAATAATCAATAGAACAGTCACTATTCAGGGAAAGATAATTTTTATGTTTTTCTGAACAACACTCACCCGTGACACAACACATCAATCATACCTGACAACAACATGCACACAGACAGACACAGCTGGCCACAAAAGACATAACTCAGTCATGGATACATCAAATTTAAATTGTAGAAAATACAGGGAGAGTATCCACAAATAAGTCATGGAATAAGAAGAAGAAGAAGAAGAAGAAGAGAAAAAAAATAAAAAATAAAAAAATTATAATAAAGAATAAATAAAGATAAAAAATGTATATATAATAATAATAATAATAATAATAATAATGAATAAAATAAAATGAAACAATAATAATACAAAATAAAACAAATAAATAAATAAAAAAATATATATAATAATAATAATGATAATAATGAATAAATAAATAAAATAAAATAAAAAAAGGGGAAAAAAAAGTTACTGTTACTGGCTACTCAGAGATTACTAGTTTTATTAGTGGATTTCTCAAAAAAATGACAAAAAGCAAAAAAACACTTTGTAAAATTTACTCTCTGTTCCCCGGGTAGTATAACGGATTTCATAAAAATTCATAACTTTGGTGTTTAAAGGGTTAGTTCACACCGACTGCCATCTACTGTAGGACTATGACTATCGATAAGGACCTCATACAACCCCACTTAAAGAAACTATAATATACTCCCTTTAAAATGAAGCACTCTCTACTTTTATCCCATCGCCAGCGGTCGCAGTGTGTATGGATTATGATTATGACCAGTTTAACCTAAGCGTGGATCCAATCTTCATTTTTTAGAGGTAACGTTTTCCAGTAATTCACAGGGACAAAGAAAAGAGTCTGAAAATGTAATATTATTTATGAAGCGTACATTGTTTTTCTGCTTTCCAATATATAAATATGGTTAAATCATCTCGCAACCCCTCAGATTTATCTTGTGATGGTGTCTACTGTCTACATATGATTTTAAGTTCATGAATATATATATATATATATATATATATATATGTGTATATGTATAGGGCATTTTAAACTTCTGAGTGGCCTCTCATGCTGTTATGTTTTACACTCACATCCTGTTTCAACTGGAAGTACACTGTATGATTGAAGCCAGACATCTCAGCTGTAATGAGTTAATGTCTTGATGAAGAGGAAACATCATCCTCCATCAGACGGTGGACCTTTACACTTGTGTGTTTTGTGCCCTTGGAAAATTTATTTTTTTGCCTTTTTGCATGTTTGCGTGGTTTGTGTTCAACTTGTATTTCAACATGTCACATGCAGCGATCATTGGGTTGATTTCTCTGCAGTTCCTTGTTTGCTTGCTATCCAGTTGCGTTCTCAAACAGCTGCTGATGACACCGCCATCCAAACTGTGAGGGGGGAAGCTAAGACTCCGGGCCTTGTTGTTTTCTCAGTTTACCTTCCTTTTCGTCAGCCTTGTGATGCCAGTCGAGCAGCGACTATGAGCTGTGGGATGTTTTTTTTTTTTTTTATATTATTGATAGCCATGTAGGAGTCTTCTATCTCTCTCTCTCTATGCTGATGCATAAATATTTAATCTGCAGTCAGCTCTTAAAGATGAGGAGATGAGGGGATATGAAGGGCTGGGGTATTAATTGGAGCCCGTGGAGGCCTCGTTGGTGCCGCTGAGTCCCGTCTTCCCTGTGATGTGTGTGTGTGTGTGTGTGTGTGTGTGTGTGTGTGTGTGCAACACAGAGAGGATAGGTCATCTTCAGACATCCCTGTTCAGTGTGTCTATGTGATGGCTATCAGCTCCTCATACACAGCTGGTTCAGTGACAGACAGAGAGAGCAGTGAGGCGAACGGGCCTGCAGGGTCACACAAAGCCTGTTCACTCCAACGTTATTATCTTTATGTATTTATTATCTTCTTAAAGCAGGTAGAATGACAACACAACCAGTAAGATTAGCAATAAAAATCAAGACTTTTGCTCTCAGTAATGAGTCTCTTTTGGTTCGGCGTTGCTGTGTTCATGTTTCTGTAGCTGATGTTGTTTCTCAGCATCGGTGCGTTGCAGTCAAATGAGTTCAAAGAAAACTCAAGAGAATGTTGCGCATTAGCCCACAGCTCAATAAATTTCTTTTTTAAGATACACGGACACACAAAGTCTGCCTGTAATCATGCTCACACACACACACTTTCCCAGAGAGCCTGCCTGCACCAATGCTGTGGTTTTGTAGCACTTTAGCCTCAACATCCCCCCAGTTAATGCCCATTAAAACCACAGCGGGCCCTGCCGTCTGGTCCCAGCCGCCAAACGAAGGGACCGATGCTCCACTGGGGAGAAGGGGGGGGACGGGACTGATGGTTTATTAAAAAAAGCGGGGGGGTTTGCAGAGGTTAAAAAGATGGCGGGGAATACAAGATGCTTTTAAAGGAGATTGAGATAAGGGCCATTAGGTGATGTCGCCTCGCTGTCTGTGTGAAGACGCATCCAGCGCTGGCGCCTCGGCTCAGTGTGTGTGTCAAATCAAAGTCAAACCGGACTGCAGGGTGAACGCCCGCCAGCACACACTGTCCTCAGCAGCTCGGAGCTGGATCTGAAGCACCAATCACACAGCTCCAGAAGTCCTGGTGTCTCTTAAGTGAGACTGTTTCTGTCTGTGTTAGGGAGCTTTTTAGATTCATGGGTCAATTTACCCAGTGTAGCATATCCCTCCTGATTCTTTTAGAGCTGAGGTGATGTTTTATATGAGTTTTTACAGTGGAAACTTCAGGATTACTGCTGTGTGACTAAGCTGGAGCCTTTTTTTTTGGGAGGCTTAGAGTTTCAGACTTAACAGGTCAGATGTCCTCTCCTTGTTCTGATACCTCCTTCAGCCACGGCAGCAATCTGTGGCTGTCAATGCGTTTAAAATATAATTAAACATAATGTGGAAACTTTAGAGATGATATAAGAATGAATGAAGGGCTGCAACAATTTATCACTTAATCATTTAATTTAATAACAGTGAAACATCTCAACTTCCCAGGGTATACGTAGCAACGGTCTGCTATACATAGCAACGGTCTGTTATACATAGCAACGGTCTGTTATACATAGCAACGGTCTGTTATACATAGCAACGGTCTGCTATACATAGCAACGGTCTGCTATACATAGCAACGGTCTGTTATACATAGCAACGGTCTGCTATACATAGCAACAATCTGTTATACGTAGCAACGGTCTGCTATATATAGCAACGATCTGTTATACATAGCAACGGTCTGTTATACGTAGCAACGGTCTGCTATATATAGCAACGATCTGTTATACATAGCAACGGTCTGTTATACATAGCAACGGTCCGCTATACATAGCAACGGTCTGTTATACATAGCAACGGTCTGTTATACATAGCAACGGTCCGCTATACATAGCAACGGTCTGTTATACGTAGCAACGGTCTGCTATACATAGCAACGGTCCGCTATACATAGCAATGGTCTGTTATACATAGTAACGGTCTGTTATACATAGCAACGATCCGCTGTACGTAGCAACGGTCCGCTATACGTAGCAACGTTCCGCTATACGTAGCAACGATCTGTTAGACGTAGCAACGGTCTGCTATACGTAGCAACGGTCTGCTATACGTAGCAACGGTCTGTTATACATAACGACGGTCTGTTATACATATCAACGGTCTATTATACATAGCGACGGTCCGCTATACATAGCAACGGTCTGTTATACGTATCAACGGTCTATTATACATAGCGACGGTCCGCTATACATAGCAACGGTCTGCTATACGTAGCAACGGTCTGTTATACATAACGACGGTCTGTTATACATAACGACGGTCTGTTATACATATCAACGGTCTGTTATACATAGCAACGGTCCGCTATACATAGCAACGGTCTGTTATACGTAGCAACGGTCTGCTATACATAGCAACGGTCCGCTATACATAGCAATGGTCTGTTATACATAGTAACGGTCTGTTATACATAGTATCGGTCTGTTATACATAGCAACGATCCGCTGTACGTAGCAACGTTCCGCTATACGTAGCAACGATCTGTTAGACGTAGCAACGGTCTGCTATACGTAGCAACGGTCCGCTATACGTAGCAACGGTCTGCTATACATAACAACGGTCTGTTATAAATATCAACGGTCTGTTATACATATCAACGGTCTATTATACATAGCGACGGCCTGTTATACATAGCAACGGTCTGTTATACATAACAACGGTCTGTTATACATAGCGACGGTCTGTTATACATAACAACGGTACAATATGCCATGATGGCATATCAACATCTCTTTGAAACAGGGCAGGTGTGGCTCTATTATTATTATTTTGGGGATGTGGTGAGAAACATATTGTTCCTATTGGGGAGTCAGCTGGGTTTATCCCTACTTTCTTATTAAGCAGTAAAACAACATGTTACAAGATTTCTAATAAACAATCACTGCAGTCTCTGTGTGGGGATGAACCGTGCATTATAAAATAGAGGAGGAGCAACCTCCTCTGCCTCTATGGACCAGCCTCCACTGATATATATATATTTATATATATATATATATATATATATATAGTTAAGGACAATTTGCATCCAATCAAATAGGTACGCCACATGAAAATGTCTCAAAATATACACTTTATATTCAACATTTTTTTTTGAAAGAGGAAAAGGAAGGTGACTGTCTTCTTCTCCAGGCAGCAGCCGGTGTTTCTGCGGCGTCCTGTTGTCACCACCCGGTGTGACCGGGATGTGTAGAGCAGACGACGAGGGGAGAGTGGCGGGCCAGAGGTGGCAGGTGGCTTCTTGCCACCCGTCTTGGCGTGATGGTTACTGTGATATTTTGGGGCTGAATAATTTACGCCGCAACAACACGTCTCCCCTCGCCACCGCGAAATGTGGCTCCCGGCTGCATGTTTCATTAATGCCGTCGCCTCCAAACCCCTTCCATAATTCAGCAGGCACTAGAGGAGCTGCGATGTGTCGCCACACAGCTCACTGACACCGGGGACACAGGAGATAGAGAGAGGCCGGATGCAGAGGAGGTGAAAGATGGAGGAGATAGTAACGGGGGGGGGGGAAGAGAGGGCAAGTGTAAAAGTGCGAGAAAGACTACAGTTCACTGCTTCTAGCTAGTTGTTTCACCACGTTGTCCCAATTGGCAGAAAGATCTGGCCCAACCTACCGTGTCACTGGCAGCGGCTGAGCATAGCACCTACCGTGCCTGGAAGAGGCAATAAATTATTCACTCTTTGTTGTGCCCTCCTATGTGCTAAATACTGCTCATTCCCATTTATGTTGCCTGGGCATCGTAACTGTGCTCACTTTAACAACTGCTGGGCAACAAATAAAACTTTACTGTCTTTTGAAGACAATTAGTTGATGTTTCAGACAAGCACTGAAATCCTATAAAGCTAAGAGAGCTTTAATGTAATTTAATTTAATGTAATGTATCTGGCATATTAAAAAGGTGCCATACTTGTTTTTATGTTGGTTCTCAGAGTGTTAGTTTACAGGCCTTAAATAAGTGCTACCTGCTATTTTCAGATTTGTGTTGAAGTGAAACAAAGAGGTTGATTCTGTGTAGATTGACATTTTATAGCACGGCCCAGTCTGCCAACTAAACACCAGCTCTCTGTCAGATGTTGTCCCTAAATTATTCACGAAGGTGCTCATGTCTAATCTAATTTTTGTGTCTGTAATTTCTGTGTGGAGTGTAACACTCGCGTTGCTGAAAGCCTTTGCTGAAGGTGCTGCAGATCCGTTTGACTGCAGAGTAAAACGGATCTGCTTCACACCTGCATCCGTGCAGTCTGATTTATCAGACCAGGCTTGTGATGTGCACGGCCTGCACCAATGCTGAACATAGTCTAATATGAATGGGTCAAACACAGTTTGAACCAGTGTTTCCTGTATGAGTGTTGAGTTGAAATATTGGACGATAATTGTTGTCCTGAACAGCTGTATGTAGTCTTGGACTTTTCAAACCAATCATTTCAAGATTTTACCAAGAATACTGTAACAATTAGTAATGATTTATGATCTTGTGAATGCAAACAACACATGGCTCGGCCACGGCGGGGCGGCTGTGGCTCAGAAAGTAGAGCAGGTCGTCCACCAATTGGAAGGTCGGTGGTTCGATCCCCGGCTCCTCCGGTCACATGCCGATGTGTCCTTGAGCAAGACACTTAACCCCAAATTGCTCCCGAAGGCTGAGCCATCGGCGTGTGAATGAGTATTTAGATTAAGTGGTCGGAAGACTAGAAAAGCGCTGTATAAATGCAAGTCCATTTACCATTTACATGGATCAGAGTGGTCAAAGAACAGTGGTGATAATCATTTAGACGATCATCACCAAAAGAACACATCCTGATTCAACATTGTTGAACAGAATGTCATCTGAGATGCTCCAACTTTTATTACAACGGCCAAAGATGAGTCAAGTGCCATGCCAACGTTTCCAGCGATGAACAAGAGGCTGCGGCTCCAGTGATGCATCAAAACTTTACTGTGGAAGAGTGGAAAGCATTTTCCTGCTCGGAGAAATCAAGATTTACAAGAAATTCCAACCTAATGTGCAGGGGTTTGTGTGCACCTGTGATCCATGAAGCTGTGGTATCTGTTGTGTTTACACTTGTATGACATTCAAAGGCGTGGGGCTTTGCCATGCTGACCCACTAGCAAAGGAAACTGACTCTTGGGGGCGTTGAGTGGCACTTCTCTGGTGGCAACGGTGCTGTAGTTAGTGCAATACTAACTACATACGTAGTTGAGTTTGCCTCTACACACAGAAGTGGCCTGCTTGATCTGAAACCAAGTTACGCTTTATTATTGAACATCTGTGCTTATCAAGAACTGTCCGTAACATCCACTAGGTCCGAAAGAATAATGATGTAGTTGTATCAGTTTGCCTTTGGGTGGAGAGAGGGGCAGAACTGTCATTTGATCACCACATGGTGGAGACTTGGATCAGGTGATAGGGATGCTGCTGTTCAGACCCGGTAAACCCGGTAGATTACGCAGCAAGGGTGAACTGGGAATGTCTTGTGTGCCTTGTCTGTACGTTTTCCAACTCCTTTCTCTGGAAGAATTTGTGCTGCATCCCAGGCAGATAGTTTATAGTAGAGCCAAGTGAAAGCATGATAATTGTAGTACTGTCAAATAAAGTTCTGCAGATATGATTACGTTGGCTGCAAGTATGGGCTGCCCCCTTTTAGTTGATTAGTAGGCTAATCAGTTGTTTTGGTCTAAGGTTTCTTTAATCGATTATTTTTTATGCTTTTTTCATGCTGAATGACTACAGTATTTCCAAGAAACTTATGAGCACATCTCTGGTAAACACAAGATTTAAAGTGGTGCTTTTGTGTGATTCTTTGTGGACAACCTCAGTTTTAAATCAACTAATCGATCACTCGTCAAACTCGTCGACTGAGCATATCTCTGGCGGAGGACAGCCCTATAGCTGCAAGATACTTGATTTTGTCTTTGCATTTTTAATAATAATAATAATAATACATTTTATTTGGTGGCGCCTTTCAGGACACCCAAGGACACCTTACAAAGATAAAATAATAATCACACAGATAAAACAGCCAGACATGACAGAGATACATTTAGGGAAACACATGTGATGATTGCGTTGCACTAATCGATCCGAGATGTGACGAATGCGTGGACCAAGACTTCTGTGCTGGAATTGGACAGGGATGGGCGGAGTCTGGAGATGTTGCAAAGGTGGAAGAAAGCAGTCCGGGTGACGTTTTTAATGTGGGGTGCAAAAGAGAGGGTGCTGTCCAGGGTGACCCCAAGGCTCTTGACATGGGTGGAGAATGGGATGGAGAAGCCGGCAATGAAGAGGTTTGGGGCGGTGGTGTTAGGCTTTGGAGAGGCTGTTTTTGGAGCCGATGAGCAGGGCCTCTGTTTTGTCTCCATTGAGCTTGAGAAAGTTCCTGCTCATCCAGCTCCTGATGTCCTGTAAGCAGGTGGTGAGGGAGGAGGGTGGCAGGGCGGCGGTGGGTTCTGTTGAAATGTAGACCTGTGTGTCGTCGGCATAGCAGTGGAAGTGGACATTGTGATGACGGAGGATAGTGCCAAGGGGAAGGAGGTAAATGACTAATAGGAGTGGACCCAATACTGACCCCTGGGGGACACCCTGTGAAACAGTGGAGCACCTTGACCTGTGGTTGCTCAGTTGTACATATCGTTGTCTGTCGGTGAGATATGAGGAAAGCCATGTGCGTGCAACACCAGTGATTCCAATATCAGCCAGACGATTGATGAGTAGTGGGTGGGAGATGGTGTCAAAGGCAGCAGTGAGATCGAGGAGGATGAGGATGGTGAGCAGTCCAGAGTCAGCTGCACGGAGGAGGTCGTTAGTGATTTTGACCAGGATTGTTTCAGTACTGTGTTTGGGGCGGAAACCAGATTGGAAAGATTCATGGAGGTTGTTTGAGTCGAGGTGGGACTGAATTTGAGCGGCAACCACTCTCACGAGTGTTTTAGAGATGAAGGTGAGGTTGGAGATCGGCCTGTAGTGGTTCAGGTCAGCTGGGTCAGTACCAGGTTTTTTGAGCGTTGGTGTGATTGCAGCGATTTTGAGGGTGGGGGGTACAATACCGGTGGTGAGAGAAGAGTTAATTATTCTTGTGATCATGGGGGAGATGGAGGGCAAACAGGCTTTGACGAGGATAATGGGGAGGGGATCGAGCTGACAGGTAGTGGGTTTGGCCTTATGGATGAGCTCGGAGATGGTAGATTCTGTTGCTGGTGTGAAGTTGGAAAGGGTTCTGATGAGTGGTTGGCAGGAGGTAACCATCCAGGGGGGGTCACATGGGGAGGTGCAGGATGAGGCCAGCTGTTGGTGGATGGTTCCCTCCGTACTCTACGCCTTGTGGAATCAGCTCCTCTCCGAGTGCAGCCTGGCAGATAATGGCTGTTTTGTTTAGTAGTAGATCAAGCCTAAAGTACATAACATGAATAATTCATATCCCGCTCAAGATTGCACTGGAAAGCTATTGGAGGACAAACAGTTTGCTGAGTTGAAGACGCACGTAAGGGGGGGGGGGGTCCTCGTCGATGTAACACTGCATATTTAGTGAATGTGCCATGTTTTATTGATGCTTCACTTGCTTTAGGAGGCACAAACATGACGAAATCCTCCCCCATGCTTCATTTCACCACTATGAGGGAATCGCACTGGCATGCAAGAGATGATCAGCGCTCTCATCCCGTCTCATCTCCCTGTCTGCCTTTTGTTGTTTTCCTCTGTTCTGCACAGAGTACGTTTCACTTTGTGTGGTGTTCTTGAGGAGCACTTGAGTTCATGCAGGTAAATAGAACAGGTGGACGAGGATGTCAGTGAATACTCCCCATCTGGCTCAGGCTTTACAGCTTAGTTAGCCTGTTGAGAAGTATTCTGCTGTCTACAACGAGAAGTTCTACTTGACCTTTTTCTAACACATTTCCAAGCCAGTGAAGCTGCTCTTTGATTGTGAATCCAGGCTTATTCAGGGATATAATCTGCACAGCACATACACTAGTGGGGGCCATGCCAGGGTGAGGGCTTTTAGATCAATGTGCCTCTCCTCAGAACTGCTGACTTTTTGCCCCAACAATAGTATGGAAACAGTGATTTCATTACAGATCTAAACACATCCGCCTTCTAGCAAAGTCCAAGTAAAGAAAATACTTCGAAGCTGTGTGAGGACACGGGACCAAACCTGGGTCGCTAAATGCTTCCTGTTCTTTGTTTCAAGCTTTTAATATATTTATGCTTCAAAGTATATTTTCCGTGCGTTAGTAGAGATGGTGTCTTTGTGAAATTTTGACCTCATGATGGTGCTATGTGGTAAGTTAAGGGATCACCAAAGTTATGTTATGATGTTTCACTGGATGAGTGTAAACGTGGACCTAGATCAGGGGTGTCAAACTCGTTTTAGTTCATGGGCCACATGCAGCCCAATTTGATCTCAAGATCGGACAGTTAAAACCATTGCATAATAGCCTATAAATAACAACATCTCCAAATTGTTCGTTTTCTTTTAGTGCAAAGTACATTCTAAAAAAACGTTCACATTTAATAAACAATCCATTTATAATACAGATGATGAACAACCTGAGATGTCTCGCTGATCTCTCAAAAGACAAGACACAAAAAACAGACGGCTGTTTCCTCAAATCTGCCAACAATTAGTTCTTCTTCTCTGTTCTCAGCTGTCCTTGCAAGTTCTTGTATTTTACGAGAATAGGAACTGGTCCGTTTCTCTTGGAAAACCAGACACTCTGTGTCCTCTTTTCATTTACCACCGACGTCTCCTGCATGAACAGCAGCCAACGCTTACAGTGTTGTGTTTCATAGCCTGTACGTAAACACGTGGAATCTATAATAGGAATAGCAGTGCATTTTATTGAAAAATTTGAATTAATGATTCTCTGCAGTTTTCACACTTTGTAAAGTCATCCAGTTGGCCGGATTGGACCCTTTGGCGAGCCGGTTCTGGCCCTCGGGCCGTATGTTTGACACCCCTGAAACTAGATGAAAAATCAGGGGATCACCAGAGACCGTAGAATTCATCTTCCGGGAACCGTGAATGTGTTTGTGCAACATTTCATGGCAATCTATCCAGTAGTTCTTGGGATATATTACAGTCTAGACCAAAGTGATGGACCGACTGACAGACTGATATTGCCATCCAGGTTTATTCCAGTTAGTGTAAAAGCTAAATGAAGATATACACTGATCATTTACTATATTATACACAGAAGTAGTTGCAGGTTAACTAAATATTTAGTCTTTCCTTAACTACAGCATCATCTATGAGAATCTAGAGAATAGATGCTGCTCTCAGTTCGCCATATTGTAGGTTCACTCTCATGTTTCGGATTCTTTGTGATCTATATTTACATGATAAGCTCCTGTGATTTGATCAGATGCTGGACAAGCTGCGAGACCGATGGATCAACACCGGTCTCTGGGAGAAGCTGGAAGGACAGAAAGCTGTGATCACGGAGCCCCGTGGTGGAGGCAAGGGGGAATTTGACGAGCTGCTTCAGACGTACTACGATGCCATCAAGTACTGCGAGGGAGAAAGAGGTAAAGGAGACTGGTAAACATCAAACTGACCTTCGGACCTGCTGATGGTTTTATTATATCACTCTGTATAGCTCGATGGCTACGACAGCGTATTCGGGCCATTGTAGGTAAAAAATAATAATTACGGAGACGGGGGAGGGGGGGTAATATTCTGAGAAAAAAACTTTAAAAGTCTTTGGTAGACACATCGCTCATTATTTCAGACATATTCCTCATCGGGTCTCATTAGCTCCGCCCACCCGGAAATCGGCCATTTTTAATTTTGTGCGTTTTTCATGTATTTTATGCATACTTTTACATACTCCTCCTAGAGAGTTTATCGGATTCACGTCAAATTCGGGTGATATAACCCTCAAACTAATGTGGCGCTAAATTGCGAAGGAATTTTTGATCGCTTGAACGGTGATGTCATAGGTCATGTGAGAAGACGCCATTTTATCACTTTACAGGTGTGGAACTTTACTCCTCGTAGAGGATTCAAGAGATACATCTCAAAGTCGGGCAGCAGAATCTCAACACCTTCACGATGCTAAAATTGCGACGCTTTTGTGTTTTCGCGAAACAACGTTGTTGTTGTGGCGGCGCGGCGAATTTCGATGTTTTGACATGACACAGGAGGCTGTTGTAACTTGACTTTACATCGTCAGATCTGCCCCAAATTTCACAAGCTGGATAAGAGTCCAGACCTGAATACATATACGTGTTACTTTGAGTGATAGTCATAGCGCCACCTACAGGAAACAGGAAGTTGTTGTAAATTGACTATACATTGTCCAATCAGCCCCAAAGTTGACATGTTTTATAAAAGTCTTTAGCTCCACGCAGAAAATACCCTATAACTGTCGCGTGCAGTGTCTGACTTTCATGGAAATGCACGTCAGCGGGCAACCCGACATGCACAAAGGGGCGAGGGCCCGTTCAACGCTGCTCACAGCTTTAATTATTATTTTTTTTCCTACAATGGCCCTAATACACCGTCGTAGATGTTTGTTCATTAGTGCAGAAATACATTATTTTGATCTCGTCTAATGCTCACACAGTGAGTCTGAACTTAAGACGTCATATGTACAGCTGCACCGGTGCTGACATCATCTTAATTTAAAATAGAATAGTTCTAGTAATTGTTTGGAGTTCTACTTTATATTGTATACAGTATATATATTTATACTGTATGTGATTTCTTTGTTCTAGATGGTGCGCTGCTGATCGCTGTCTGTCGGGGTAAAGTGAGTGAAGGACTAGACTTCACTGATGACAACGCCAGAGCGGTGGTCACCATTGGAATCCCCTTCCCAAACTTTAAAGACCTCCAAGTAAGTCGACTCACAATACGGCTGCTCAATTATGGCAAAAAATAATAATCACGGTTCTTACGGTCAATATTTAGATCATGATTATTTAACATGATTACTCATCGACTTTGGAAACATCATGGATTTAGTTTTTTTTTATTTAAATGCATCAATCTGGTGCACTTTGAGAGCAAAATTAAGAGGCTAGATCTATGAAGAACTTTGTGCTCTAGTAGGCTAACAATTTAATCATAAACACATTCGTTGTATAGATGTGAATGGTGATGACATGGCAAAAAAGTCACACCCAGGGTCTGAAATTAGCACCCGCCACCCGCCAAATGCAGGTAAATTGTTGGCAGTAGCGGTGAAATCATCAGGACATCCACCACTTTGACAGACAGTGAAAACTCTAGTGATGGAATAGAGAACAGCAGTTGTCCACTTTCCTGGCATCTCATGTCTCCGTGACTATCGATTCCTCTTATTCAATTATTATTATGAGGCGTTCAAAGTCTGCTCAGGAAAAATGACTATTGGGTGAAGGTAAATTACAACGTTATCATGATGTGTTCAAATTAAGTTTTTGGTGAGAAACTTGAATAAATCCAGTTGTTTGAAGGAGATGTTTTCACATCAATATAAAATAGATATTAAAGAGAGAATTATGACCTGTTTAACTTCATAACAACTTACCAAGATTTTTTTTAATCAAAGCAAATATTTAAATAATCATAATCATTTGTATTGTGTGTTTTTATGGAAATAATCACTACAGATGACAATAACAAAGTACAGTACTGTGTACACACCATGTATATAATGTTTTTTAGTAAAATATATCAAACATTGAATGACATCAGATCTAAAATGTTATTCCTTTATTTAGTGCTGAGATTTCAAAAGTGGCAGATAAAATTTTTGAGTGGCAGAAAAAAAAACAATACTTTTTTGCTGCTACAGTGGCAGGAAGTGAAGAAAGTTAATTTCAGACCCTGTTTCCGGTATACAAGAGAGGGAACAAATATCCGTATGGCATCAGGCAACCTATACTGATATAAATGGGTACTAGACATGTATCTTCTCACTCATGCTTGTTGCAGCTAAGTTGTGCCTGACATCACCAAATGTTATACACTAGATCACCTACTGTAGACCAATTATGATTCGTATCTTAACCAATAGAAATCACCAGATGCTCTAAAGGCTCGCCATGGAACCTTTGATCTTTAACAATACAAATGCATCATCAAATAGAACAGAGGTTGGATTATAGATCTCAGTTTATCCCCGTTTGCAGATCGAAGCTGCTGCCTGTAAAAATGTTAAAACCATGATAACATTACTGTCCAAGCTGTATCTGGAAGATGTCCACCTCTTCAGCTTTTTGGCCAAGATCCAACATTTTGAATACCACGAACACAAAAATATATCTCACAGACGTGCACACACACACACATACACACACACAAACCCACACCAAATAAGAGCATCTCCTCTTGGTGATCCGTAAAAGAAAAATCCCAAAGCGATGTTGCTGTGTGCGCCCCGTCCTTAGCAGATAAAGTTGACCTTTAAGTTTGACTGTCTCCCCGCATCCCCACCTCTCCTCCTCTCTTCTCCTCCCCTCTTCTCCTCCTCTTCATCCCCCTGTCAGAGCACGACGAAGCTTTCACTAACCTGTTCTGTCAGTGTGGTGAGACGTGCGGGTGATTGAAGCTTCCCGGACCCTTTCACCTTAGCCAAAGCTGTCAGTTTCACCACCGTCAGCTCTCAGGGCATTGCTGCTTCTTTTTGTATCAGATTTATTTTTTATTTTCTACTCTGTGTTAGCTCTGGTGTTTGGGTACAAAGTAGTGCATAATTTAAATAAACAAATTAATAAGAAAATAAAGACAATAGAACAAAATGCTTTTCCAGATGAAACAGTTTGGACTGAAGGAGCGGCGTCTTTACCTGATCATACCACGTCCATCTGAATGGGCCAAAGGTGTGTTATTACCAACCATCCTCCCAACCAGGGCAAGGATGCAAATGTCATTCAATGTTATGACGTTTAAACAACATATGTAAAAAAAGGATAAGGAAAAAAGTTACACAGTGCAGCCATGACAGAGAGAACTTAACCCAACCTAACTTAACCTCCTGTTGTTGTTTTCACCGGTGTTGGTTTGTTGGTTTGTTTGTCTGTTTGTCCGCGATGGATTTGAATGAAAGTTTTTGGAGGGATGGGGTGTGGCACAATGAACAATCCATTAGATTTTGGTGGCGATCCGGATCATGATCCAAATTCAGAAATATTTTTAAGGATTCCGATCAGCATGAGCATTAAGACCACAGGATATAACACATGCGCAGTGTAACTGATGACGCGTTGATGAAGCATGACCCCGCCTCCTTCTGAGAGCAGAGAGATACGTGTCCAATCCAATCCAAATTTATTTATAAAGCACATTTAAAAACAACAAAAGTTGACCAAAGTGCTGCACAATTATACATAAAAACATCACAATAAAACAACTAAGATCAACTTAAAACCAACAGGACATTAAAATAATAAAAGCGTTAAGACCAATAGGAAAGGAAAAAGGATTAAAATAGTCAACTCTCATGCCGAGCCAAAAGCCGAGAAATAAAAGTGTGTGTGCGGGAGCTGCTGTCCGTCCGCGGTGAGAAAGAACAAAGCTGTAGATGACGGGATGAGAGACAACGTAGTGTAACGTTATACAGACATAACAAGGCTGCTGGATGAGAGAGGCATCCTCCGATACGTTACACAGAAACACACCGTGTTAATAACAAGCCGAACACCTCACGGTACCGCCAGCTGGGAGCTGTGATCTTTTTTTAAAGTCACGCACGTTGGAGGAGGTCTGCGCTCTCCGAGTGCCATTCTAGTTATTTGTAATTCTGTGCTTTAGTGCTGATGTGTGTGGAACTGCTGTTGCAGACTGGAGTCTTTGTGATGGTATGTGTCCACAGGGGCGTTTTTTTTATCGCGAGGGGACGCGACGCTTCCCAACATTGGACGATTGGTGGGCGTGACACTAGGCGGTGACACGATAGATGATTGAGCAATACTGGGCGGTGACGTTTTCCAGGCTTTATTTCAAATACTTCCGGCTGCACCTGATCAGACAAACGCCTTCCCTTGTGGGCTGTCCGCTCCCGGATTTCAAATCAGACCAACATGGCGGCTCGTTTTGGAAACTTTCTGTTATTTCACGAAAATAGTTCACCGAAATGTGTTTCTGAAAACATTTGAGGCGAGAAATAAGCCACGCAGTTGCTAAATCTGTCTTTATTTTGGAGCGTTTATTTTTTTTTTTTTTTAAAGATTATTTTTTGGAGCTTTTTATGCCTTTATTTATAGGACAGTGGATAGTGTAGAAATGGGGAGAGAGAGGGGGCGACATGCGGAAATGGCCACAGGTCGGATTCGAACCCGGGCCTACCGCGGGACTCAGCCTTATGGGCGCCCACACACCAGCAGCGCTAGCGGGGCGCCCTGGAGCGTTTATTTTAAAAGATTCTCGGGAGTTTCGAGAGGCGGCGAGTCGCGTCGGACGCCCGCGATTTGCATTAAGTAGACTAGCCCTCAACTTTATGCAACTGAGGAGCGGGCGTTGTGACGCTCTGTTTCTCAAATCGCGCCGCCACACTACCAGAATTTAAATCAGTTAAACACCCTGTCAGGCTACAAAAGTCTCTAAACTTGTGATAAATTTTGCCCCATCCTGCCTTCAAACTTGATTTGAATATGATTTGTCTGGCGTTCAGTGGAGATTAAGACATTATAACCTCCCAAAGGCACTGCTGTTTTGGATTTTATTATTTGAGAGGTGTTCATGTTATTGTGTCCACCTAACAGACTCCTGGTAACATCCTAGATTCTAGTCTCCGTTTTCTCTGATTTTTCTTCTCTCTAGTTGTCTTTTTTTCCTCCTCCTGTTATCTCCTCTTTCAATGGCGGAGGCAGGTTGGCCCCCCAGAGAAGCCCTGGGGGGCCGTAAAGGTCTTTGAGCTAACCCCATTACACCGCTGAGAGGATGGGGACACTGACACTAATGACTGTCAGAGCCATGCAGCTAGCCCTCGTAGCCCTCGTGTTAAAGGAGCACATACTGTATACTGACTGCTGCAGCACTGTGACACACACACACATAGACACACTATTGGATAGTCAATACAATTACATGTTATGGTCAATTCCAGTGGAAGAGGGATTCAGTGTACTCTCTGAGTAATGATGCATGGTCATGGTTCTCTATTGACATGCAGTGATCTTTACTACGGTTGTTCCAAACAAGTGTTGCTGAAATAGCTGCAGAGCAACATTTTTATAACATAATGCTGCTCATTGGGCTCGCTGACTTGTGCTGAAACGGTTTGTTGCTATTTATTTTCTATTTATTTTGCTTGTTAGTTAAGCTGCTTTTTGTAACACTGGAAGGCGGAAGGGCCTACGGTAGTGTTTCAAGGATTGGAAATGGATTGTGCTTTATTACGATTCAATACGAACCATTACTTTTTCCTCACACATCCCCATCCTGATTAAGCTCTGTGCTACTACTGTTCTTCTTTCATAACTTGTAAACACTTGGAAGGTTTTCTCTCTTACCGACGTTGTCTTATGTCGCTCTGATTGCTTCCTGCAATGTGATTGTCACCTTGCTGAGCTGAATCAGAGATTGATTTTATTTTAAGTTAATATGTGGAAACACAGAGCCGGTCTTAACCAAACAGTAAGGTCTAGATAGCCAAGCTCTCTCTTTCCATGTTTTTTTTTGCTGACATTGGAACCTTGTGCTCCAGTACAGACACTTTATTTACCCAGTGGATGAAAACGCACCTAAAATTACTTCCTATTTGTGGCCACATTTGGAACACTGGCTTTAAATTCCCCTTAAGAAAGCAATAAAAGATACAATGTATTTAAGATAATAAAAGAGAAATAAAATACAAGGAAATATTGACAGGCATCATGTTGATAAACGTTTGCAACATTAGCAGCTAAAACCACAATATCACTCTATGTTTCACATGCACGGGCAGTAATGTTAGCTCACCAAACGAAGGTTCCTCCATGAATCGAACGTCCAGCTGATGTTGATCCTAGTTTTCCCCCCGACGTCGGTCACATTCCTGTTTCACAGACGGGCTTCACAAAATATAACTTTGGTTTTTTTGTGCTTCCGCAGAGTTTGTGTTGGAGTCTGAGCTGTGGTGGGGGCTGGTCATTTGTTGGCGTTAGCGGACTCCATTTCTAACCAAACTTTAGCTGTGGTTGCACACAGTTAGCCCTGTAGCTGAAAATTATGAAGGAGTATTAGGGCCACATTGAGGGGGAAAAAAAATTTGAGATTTCGAGAATAAAGTCGTAATATTACGAGAAAAAAAGTCGTAAGATTAGAAGAATAAAGTCCTAACTTTAAGAGGAAAAAAAGTTGTAATATTACAAGAAAGTCATAACTTTACGAGAAAAAGTCGTAATATTACGAGAATAAAGTCATAAATTTTCGAGAAAAAAGTCATATTACGAGAATAAAGTCATAACTTTACGAGAAAAAAAGTCGGAATATTACGGGAATAAAGTCATAACTTTAAGAGAAAAAAAAGTTGTAATATTACGAGAATAAAGTTATAACTTTACGAGAAAAAGTCGTAATATTACGAGAAAAGGTCGTAATGTTACGAGAATAAAGTCATAACTTTGCGTGAAAAAAAGTCGGAATATTACGGGAATAAAGTCATAACTTTACGAGAAAAAAGTTGTAATATTACGAGAATAAAGTCATAATTTTACGAGAAAAGGTCGTAATATTACGAGAATAAAGTCATAACTTAACGAGAAAAAAAGTCATAATAATACGAGAATAAAGTCATGACTTTACGAGAAAAAAGTTGTAATATTACGAGAATAAAGTCATAACTTTACGAGAAAAAAAGTCGTAATATTACGAGAATAAAGTCATAACTTTACGAGAATAAATTCATAACTTTACGAGAAAAAAAGTCGTAATATTACGAGAATAAAGTCATAACTTTAGGATAATAAAAGTCATCTCCTCCTCCTCTAAAGAGTCAGTTTCCCCATCAGGTCCGTGTGGTTCTTTCTTCAGAATAAACTCAGTTTCTTTCACAATCTTTTCCAGGTCCTGATCCTGATGATAATGTGGTGCTGATGAGCCAAAAGATGAAGTATTTGGTTATTTGTGAAACCTAAACTAAAGTAGAACTTCACAAGATGCTCCACATTCCTCATTTTCACACTATTTCCCCTCTAAAGTAACACGTACAATTACTACTTTATAATATTATCACTTTATTCTCATATTACGACTTTTTTCTCGTAAACTTCTGACTTTATTCTCATAATATTACAAGAATAAAGTCATGGGTTTACGAGAAAAAAAAGTCGATTTTATTCTCGAAATCTCAGATTTATTTATTTTCCTCAATGTGGCCCTGACACTCCGTCGTAGAAAATAAAGGCACTCGCGAGCCCGCATGACGTCACATCACATTTTCCCGGAAAAAACGTCCTTTATTCTTCACATTAAAAGCATCTACAGGCTGAGAGAGGAAACCCAGAAAGTCGTGGAAGGTCTCATTTTTTAGGTTAGGTTACAACCTGTTCACACATTGGCAATAAAAAACGTTTATAAGTGTAAAAACTTACATACAGACCCTTTAACAATGTTTTCTTTAAACACATTTCCACCGGCATAAATACTTCGTATTAACACATTATTATCATATTTACACCATATGTCTCAACCGGTTCCCTTAGTGCACACATACACATGCGTGACATGTTCTTACATTGTCACTTCCATGCTCCAGCGTTAACGTGCACATTCTCTTAAGAGCACACATGGACCCAGACATATTAATTCATTCATTCTATGCCACGCTCACACGGCAGCACCCCATTGCTAGGATAAGAGGTGTAAGCTCAGCTTCTCTCCATTTAAACTACTCCAACACTTTAGATGCCTGCACGGTCTGCATTCCCAGACAGGCATAACTCTTAGAAGCTACACTCTAAGCACATAGCATGGCATTTAACTGTTGTGTTATTGTGACCAAAGATCAAAGGTTGAACTTGAAAAGTCCTCTGCGGAGAAAAAGGCCTGCCAAAGGTGGTATTACATTTACGTTGAGTTTTTTCCAATGGCATGTTTTACAGTGAACAGTCACGTCCTGCGTGAGTGAGTCAAACAATAAGTGGCTTTAACAAGCAATAAAAAGACACTTACAACTGATAAGGCATCTCTCTTAGTTTAATGAAGGGCTCGGTCGACCTCTCGCTGCTGCACTTTATTAAAGACAACCACGAGAGCATTTTAATTCTAAGGCCTGCGAGCATGTAAAACGGATGGATAAAGGGGATTCTGGAGGAATGTTGAAGAGTTCATGGAAATCATCAAGAAGAGGGGGTGATGGATGCTCCAGACACACTCAGGACTGAACATATGGCTTTATCATCAGCCACTGAAGGAAGGCTATATAATACCTGATCACCACTTGTACCGTCCTTGTCAGCACCACAGGCCGGCTTTAGAAAGACGTCTTAGTCTGCATTCTTTTTTTGTTAATGCACATTCAACCCTTTACCCTTTAACAAAATGTAGACATTTTCTCACGATACATTGCTATGGCTGGCTAGAATAGAAAACGTTATTGTCATCGTATTAAATACAACGAGATTCAGAGTTGCCACTCCTGGTCAGTGCTTTAAAACAGATACTTGACAAGATTAAACGAGGCAGGTAAAACATACAACAGGTAAAACACACATACCTATAAAGCCAATAAAACAGGAATAAAACAGGCAAAGTAGATGTAATAAATATATATAAACAGAGGTATTACACTTGAGGAATAAAATAGGTAAAGTAGATGTAATGTAAACAGAGGTAATTGCACTTTAAAAATAGGTAGAGTAGATGTAATAAATAAAATTTAAACAAAGGTAGTTGCACTTGAGGTATATATGGCATCAAAGGATATATTGCGCAGTCAAATGTTAAAACATGTTTGTTATACTATTATCGGTGCAATACAAAGTTTCAATACCTTTACCGAAACAATACTTTATAACAATACCTTAGTTTGAGAGATATAAACCCCATTTTTTAATTGACAAAAGACGCCAAAGTTCTCAAGAGTAAATGCTTTTGAAATACAAACAGCCATACACAAAAAATTTCATTAAATCGGGATCTATCTGAACAGCTTTCTGCATATAGCTTGGTTGGTACAAAAAAAAAAAGATAAGTCAAAGCAGTTTTGAGATCAAGTCAAGATCAAGATAGGGCCCAAAATGGGAGTCGAGTCAGAATAAAGACTAATAAAGAGTCTAAACCATCTGAAGACAAAGAGCAATAAAACTAAACAGTGCCATTCAATGTTGATCACGTTGTTGTCTTACAACATTGTCTCGTTCGTGATGACGTTACTATAGTTTGATCAAATCAAATGCAGTGTGTGCTGAGTAAACTGTACTTGGTCGAGAAAGTCTATAGATGAGAGCGCTGGTTGAGGCCTCAAACACTCACGGGACTGAGAGTTAAAACAAGTCACACAAGTCAGAGGTCAAAATAGCCACACCCGTGAATTACTCAACCCCCCACCAGAAAAAGTCCAAAACCCTAAGAGACGAGACAACTTGATGTCAAAACACCCACCAGACTGACTCAAGTTCAAGTCAAGTCAGTTTTATTTGTATAGCCCAAAATCACAAATCACAAATTTTCCTCGGGGGGCTTTACAATCTGTACAGGATACGACACCCTCTGTCCTTTACAGTAAGACCCTCTCATCAGATGAGGAAAAACTTAACCAAAAAAAAACCCTTTTAACAGGGAAAAGAATGTTAGAAACCTCAGGAAGAGCAACAGAGGAGGGATCCCCCTTCCAGGATGGACAGACGTGCAACAGATGTTGTGTGTACAGAGTAACAACATAATGAAAACACAACATAGACAATTCATGACAAAAATGAATACATATAATGTGAATATATGTGAGAAGGTGGATCCAGGAGGATGTCAAGCAGCTTCCAGGCGTCACCAAATAGATAGAGCCAGAGCAACACGACCTCTTCTCCACGCCAAACAGATAGATCCAGAGCAACATGATCTCCTCTCCACGCCAAACAGATAGAGCCAGAGCAACACAACCTCCTCTCCAAGCCAAACGGATAGATCCAGAGCAACACGACGTCCTCTCTACGCCAGATATATAGAGCAAGAGCAACACAACCTCCTCTCCACACCAGATAGATAGAACCAGAGCAACACAATCTCCTCTCCACGCCAAGTAGATAAAGCCAAAGCAACACAACCTCTTATCTACGCCAGATAGATAGAGCCAGAGCAACACGACCTCCTCTCTACGCCAGATAGATAGAACCAGAGCAACACGACCACCTCTCCACGCCAAGTAGATAAAGCCAAAGCAACACAACCTCCTCTCTACGCCAGATAGACAGAGCCAGAGCAACACGACCTCCTCTCGACGCCAAACAGGTAGAGCCAGAGCAACAGGACCTCTTCTCCACGCCAGAAGATAGAGCCAGAGCAACACGACCTCCTTTCCACGCCAAATAAATAGAGCCAGAGCAACCAAGACCAAGTCAAAACACCCACAAGACTGAAACAAGTCTGAGATAATAGAACATTTTCTCAAGACTGAGACCTACTGCTGCCCTGTTCCACACTGATCTCTGTTCATCATTACTGTTCAGAACTTAACATAAGTCTCAACCTTTATATATAGAAATAAAATCTAGAAAGTTTCACATTAATTTATGTTGTAAACAGTTAACACTTTAGTGGAACATAAGACGGCAACTATCAAAGAAAGTAGGACTCTGTGTGTGTGTAGCCTCACTGTGAGCTGATCCATGAGCATGTTGGAAAGCAGTGTGATAGTCTGTGCACACACACACACACACACACATGTGGACACTGTGTCCAGGATCAGCCACTCAGCTGTCAGCTCAGCCTTATGTGGCAGACGAGGCGCTCAGCAATCTCAGTGACAAGCACAAGATGTCCCGGACCGCCAGAGGCGTGCACGCTGACACTGATGCGCACACATACACACACACCCTGCGTAAAATGTAGCTCAAACAGATGCGCTCAGCTGCGAATCATGCCTAGTGGTCAAATATATGTTTTTAGGGATGAACAGGTTGCTGTAGAGGACAAGGCCAAAGCAAGCGAGTGATCTCTTGACATTTTAACTAATCCCTTCTAGCTTGTGGTTTCTTGCACATTTGGGAGATTTGCTAGCAGCCAGAATTGGCTTTTTCACATATGCAACCTGTCACGTTAGATTGGACGGTGACATGGTACAGACCGGGGATGTGATGGCTCGAACGCTGAAGTGGACTGTGATTGGATTTAGATGACACCGCCGGCTCGAGGCTACTGGCCTTTCTGTTCACGCTGTAGGTTTAGAAGTGGATTCTTTAACTGCTCTGGTGTCTCATGCATACAGACAAATCTCACCATGAAGCCAGCAGCGTTAACTTCCTGTGACTATACGATCTGCCTCCCATTGACAGCCTGCACCACCATTGTATCTTAGCAGATAATACCTGTTATAAGCTATAAAAGTTTTCCAGTGTCAGAGTAGATTTTCCGCGGCGTTGCTCAGTTGTTTGCATGCTTCTTAGGGGAGGTGTTATTCGTCATAGTCCCAACTTTGGGCGACATTTAGGAATTCCTGTGACTCTGCTTGTTTGTTTACGTACACAAGGCCACAGTGGCGTTGCGTGATGCGCGTGAGGGAACAGGCTGTACCTGCCACGGCCCCCGTGTTTGGTGGCTCAGGGCGAACACACGGTACCTGTCAGAAGCAGTTAAAGCCCCGTTCAGCAGCCGGCCCGGCATGGCATCCCGTCAGACGCCAACTGAACTTTTCACTTGTCAATTCTGAAAGGTTAGCGCTAAAATCAGCAGCGACAGATGCAAATGGATGGATGCTTTCCTGGCATTTTTGTGCAGGGATGCTTCATGTCACCTAGGCCACCTTGCCTGCCCCCCCCCCCCCCCTCTCCTCCTACCTCTCTTTAGCCCCTCTGTTACCCTTTCAGAAAACACATCTGTCTGCGAGGGCAAGTAATACCCAACCCCTTCAGGTCCTGAGTAGTATTTGTTTGGTGTTTAGTTTGCCCGAGATCAATCGCCCCTTTAGTTTCCCCTACATATCCAAGATAAACCCAATTAATTCTCTATCGGTAGACGTGCATAAGACCCTCTTTGCCAGGTGCTGCCACAGTTATGGCTGTTCGAGAACAGGTTTTTACTTCAATATGTTCAGTAGCCACCTTTATTTTTTAATAGAATACAATAGACACAGACTGGTGAGAATATAACATCACATTTGTTTTCTTGAGATCACCCCCCGAACAACTGAAAACTGAAATAAACTTAACCGGTTCAGTTCGCTCCAGAACCGGATCAATCAGTCAACTGAGCATTTCTGTTCATTAAATGGTCTTAGAAATATTTTAAAGCCCTGACGAAGACCTACAGTGGTAAAAACATGTTGCCTTTTTAAATGATTTAGCCGCTACATTAAAGGCTTTTTTTTTAAATATATTTCTTTCCTCGTTGCCACTTGTTTTGGTATTTTTTTCCCGTTTTCCAAGAGCACCCGACACGTTTTGTCTTACGATTTAACACACAGAGCAACCGGTTATCTCTCCTTCACGGTCTTAGAAAATATGTTTTGTAAATAATGTTGTGTCACAAAAAAATAATGAGTTCTCAAACAACATTAATAGTTACCAAGATGGCAGTAGCCAAGAGAATAATTCTAAAAGAATGGAAGGCCACCAGCACTCCTTGATTTTCTAGACTGCTGAGGGAACTAGTTTCAGGGATTCACCTCGAGAGGCTTCGAAGCAACACGCACGGTTCTTTTGAGAAAAATTTGAGTGTATTTGGGGCCCAATTATTAGACACCTGTTAGCTGAAGTCTCTACTGCGTGACATCCAGTTTGTTCTATTCTTTTCTGTTCTTTCCCTGATATGACAGAGGCGGAAATGTGATTGTATCTTTGTCTGTCGATTATGGCTTTCTTGTGGTGGTTGTCTTTTTTTTATTATTTTTTTTTTATTTTTTATTTATTTTTTATTTTTTATTTTTCATTATTTTTATTATTTTTTTATTTTATTTTATGCTTGTTTTCTGTATGTGGGGTTGGTATGTTTGTGAGTCTGTCTGTAGATGTTACTTTTTTTGTTTGTGATGAAAATTTAAAAAATAAATAAATAGTTACCAAGATAGTATTGTCTTTGATAGAAACCTTTATTATCTGTCTTTTCCAGGGTATTATCTACTACAATATGACTTCCAAAAACTTTAATTTCTAACTTTAAGAACACACACACTTTTCTTCAATTTATTATATGAGCTTTATTCTCTAAATGTTTTCAGTTTGTCGTGTCCACTATTCTCAAAAGATGATGTTAATGTTGTCGTGTGTACCCAGTATTTATATTATTTATATATCTATTTGATGGCCTAACGGTACAGGAAACATTTGGCGTATGAAGCACGGTGTACTGGAGAACAGTTGTGCAAATATGAATATTGATGGACTTGCATCCCAACACTGTCCCATAGGACACTGACTCATCTTTTAATATATACTGCCCTTTGGTTTCAGGTGGAGCTGAAGATGAAGTACAACGACCAACACTGCAAATCCAGAGGTCTTCTCTCAGGCAGTCGTTGGTACGAGATTCAGGCCTACCGAGCCCTGAACCAGGCCCTGGGAAGGTAAATCTGTCCTCTACAGCTGCTGTGTTATTGAAGGTTTACTCTGTCTTTTATACTTAAAACATTCAAACCTCATTTTACAGGTGTATCCGCCACAAGAATGACTGGGGTGCCCTAATCCTAGTGGATGACCGTTACAGGAATAATCCCAATAAATACATCACAGGTACTCAATAATGTGTATTTAATAACTGCACAGAACCTCGACTTGAACACTAGATGGCAATAGTTATCCACTGTAAGATTTTGATGTGTAATCTTCAGGTCTGTCTAAATGGGTCCGCCAGCTCGTCCAGCATCACGACACCTTCAGCAACGCCATGCAGTCTCTGGTAGCGTTCTCTCGGGTGCAGCAGAAGGTGGAGGTGGCTCCTGCAGACAGTCAGACGCTCAGCTCTACTGTAGAGGGACGGGGTCCGCCTCCGACCCCCCGCCCATGTGTCAAACTGCCTGAATCCCAGCAGGACACGAGCCCCTCCTCCATCCACTCCTTTTCACGTACACAGCTGAGAGCTGGACAAAGTGAGAAAGCAGGTGAGCTAAATTTAAAAGTTGAAAGTAGAGCACTGATGAATTGGTGATGAGAGGTTTGAATCTGGTTTTTATATGTATGGGGAATTATTGGGACAATCTCTTTTTACCTTGTGTACCTATCAGGGTTTCCGTGGGTCCTTAAAAATCCAATAATTTGAATTTTAGGCCTTAAAATGTCTTAAATATGTTTTTGACAGGTCTTAAAAATTAACTGGATTATGAAGTTTACTTTTATAAAGTTGCATTAACTTTAAGTCTCGCTTTTAAGTGTGTTTTTTTGGAAAATAATTATATCGATCACGCTGTAACAAAACTACAAATTAAACCAACATGGAACCACTAATGGGAACTGTGCAGCCCGGTCAGAATTATGGGTATATATGAATATGAGTAACTGCTCATTTACTGTTTGGTTGATGCCGGTAGAAAATAATGAATTCGATGCCCGCTGCACCTGCAAGAAAACGCTCAGATTAGGAACTTTGGGTATAAAATCATTAGAGTAAATCCATAAAGCTGCTGTAAGAAGACACCAGCAAACGCCTGCCGTCACCCAGTATTGTTCTGTATTCACATCGGCAGCATCACAGGCTGAGAGAGGAAACCCAGAAAGTCGCGGAAGGTCTCATTTTTTAGGTTCGGTTACAACCTGTTCACACATAAATATAATATAAAAATAATATAATAAAAAAAACAACGATTTATACGTGTAAAAAGTTACATACAGTCCCTTTAAAAAGGTTTTAAAAAATAATCTTAACTTGTTGAAACCTGTAGAAAACCTGACCTGTGCACGCTCATATATTTGTAAAAAAATTAAAAGCTTTACATTACAGAAAAAAATAGGGTAAAAGATCAGACTGGCATCATTCTGTAGTTTCTCTTATTGTCAACAAACCAAAAAAAGACCAAAATCCACGGTGTTGGTACCTGCGTGCCTGCACCAATACCAAAACAAGAACCTTAGATAACACTCTAAAACAAATTACCCATAAAAACCCAACAATGTGTTGCTCTGTCTCTTAATACTTTGCTCTCAAAATTAAGCCCATTTGTTTTACTGGAGATGTCTTGCATGTGTGTAGTCTCAGTTATTTTTACAAAGGCTCAGTCATTTAGTAAATATTCTATATAATATACATTTTCTGCAGCGGATTAATCCACAGTGAGTATTGGTGGCAGCAGGACGGTGTGTGTGTTCATCATGATGGAGGAACATGTCACCCAGTATAACTGTGTGACTCATTGATGTATTTTTAATAGTGTTTGAGCAACAACGGAGCTCCGTTGCACAGAGGAAGACGACGTATCGGGCTTTAATACACAGTTACTTACATTCATTATTTGTTTTGGTCTTTTCAAGAGATTTGTTGACAATAAGAAAAATATATCGTACTATAATATTGTCAGATTTATCCTTGTGGATTTTTAGAAATGCCTTTCATTATGAAATATAAGTAGTGTGAAAAGCCAGGGAACCCAAAAATAAAACACCTTCAACTACCAGCTTTATGTAGAAAAACAATATTTCCCTCCGCTTGACACTGTTTTAACTCCGGTATATCCCTAAGAAGTAAAGAAATACTGCTTTTTATGTCAATATCAGGATGTGCTTTCAATCTATTTCCTTCATGATGGGGAATGTGATGAAGACGTCTTATTCCCCTGTTGTGGCTAACAAATGTAGCTCTTCTTTCTTCATGAATTATGACATTTAAAGTATCCAGTTTTCAAAACACAGCGATCAAAATGTCATTTTTTTGCCCAACGATGTACGAGCATGACATCACCACGAGGAGATATCTTTAGGTGACGTGTTTGCACATCGCCTTGGCGAGCAGCCATTGTCTTCGGGGTCACGACAAGGTTGAGCTGTTTGCCCGGTTGAATTCTGTGTGGTGGATACTAAGGGTGGTAGCAGAGCAGTAGCAGACCCCCCCCCACCCCCTCCCTCATATAACGGGGGGTGGGGGGGGGCCACGGGATCAGTTGAGTGGCTCGCCTCATTACTGTAAGGTCTTTTGCGTGCCTGAGTGGCGCTGGAGCGAGCTGATGAGCAGATGTTGGACTGTTGCTTTTAATTAAATCCCCTTGACCTTTGTTTGGATTATATTGAGCGTAAGCCTGCGTTTATATCTTTCTTTATAAGATAGCCTCGGCAGCCGTGGTGCTCTGCGTACCGGTACCGACACTTACAAGCTTCTTTGTGACGTGTTGTCATTGTCAGAGTTGGGTTAAATAAATAAATATCCACTGTAAACTGATTTTTGTTTTCCTTGATGCAGAACGGTGGAATACGATGCACAGTCCCCCGGCGCCAGCAGCTCGGCCTCTGTACCACATCTTCACCTCCAGCCCCGTCAGCACCTGCTTCAGGAAGCCAATCTTTAAAGAAAAAGTGCTCGGTAATTCCAGCCAGCTTTTGGAAACATCTAATCATTCGGTGCACGAGGAGAAACGGCAGATCTCCGCTCCACAAACAAGTTCCAGTGAAACCAAAGTGGAACCACACAATGTGTCTGCGGAGCCTCCTCCAGTAACAACAAACCCTCCCAGCTGTGAGAGTGAGCCGCTCGCAGACAATCCAGGCGAAGATGATGAAGAGGAGGAGGAGGACCAGACTGTCTTCTTTACTCCAGAACTTTTCGAGGGTGAAGGCAACGAAGGCAGCCCAAAGAAAGAAGAGACCGAGACCCAGTCACCTCCTCCCGCGGTGGTTTTGGGAGCGGAGAGCCCCGTCCTGCTGTCAGAAGAACTTTTCGGCTCTGAGCAGGCCCGAGGGCGAGCTTCTGCTTCTGATGGACAGAGTGCTGTTTCAGTCAGTAAGGAGAGCACAGAGCTGGGACAGGGAGAAGGAATCATAGGACAGAAGGAAGGTGAGGAGGGAGAGCAGGTGGATATCCAGAGCAGGCAGACAGGCAGTAGGCTTCGCAGGTTGTCCAGGCAGAGAGCCCCCCCCACTCCAACAGGTAACTAACAACCTGGACACAAGTGAGAGAATGACTTATATGCAAATACCAAGTTCAAATACTAAGTTCAATGCACATTAGCTTAGCAGTAGATTGCTATTTAGACAGTTATCGCAGTGCAGTGTACCATATTCAGTTCACAGAAGTATCTACATATGTTCCCGCTGCCTCGGGCGAGCACACTCTCCTCTCTCTGACCGTGCATACAGTAGATGATGAGGCTTCAGCTCGCTCAGATCAACTTCTAATGTAGTCTGACAGCACATCTTATTAAGGCCATGAAGGCCGCTTCTCAGCGTTGAAACTGCAGCGCTGATTGAACGTGCCCTTTTAACAAATCATTAAAATACAAAACCACTAACAACTAATTTGTTTTCCTCTGAAGTCGGTAATCAGTCAGTTCTGTTTTAATGATGTGCTCGTAGATTATGGGTGAGGAACGTGCACGGTTTGACATGCCGCATTTAACCTAAAGAAGCATTTTTTTCCAATTCCAATTATAAAATAAATAATATGTGCTGTGAACTCAAGTGGTGTGGACACACGTTTGTTTTACATTCAGTACAAACATTCATATAAATTCTATTAGGTCATAATAAAATTAAATGTTAGCATTTCATTCTCATCCATTTTCCTGTTGCAGTGGGTTTTTTTCTGTAATCATACAGACGTATAGTACGATGGAGTATTAGGGCCACGCCGAAGAAAAAAAATAAATCTGAGATTTTGAGAATAAAGTCTTAATATTATGAGAATAAAGTCATAAGTTTACGAGAAAAAAAGTCGTAATATTATGAGAATAAAGTCAGAAGTTTACGAGAAAAAAAGTCGTAATATTATGAGAATAAAGTCAGAAGTTTACGAGAAAAAAAGTCGTAGCATTGCGAGAATAAATTCAGAAGTTTACGAGAAAAAAAGTCGTAATATTATTAGAATAAAGTCAGAAGTTTACGAGAAAAAAAGTCGTAGCATTGCGAGAATAAATTCAGAAGTTTACGAGAAAAAGAGTCGTAATATTACGATAATAAATTCAGAAGTTTACGAGAAAAAAAGTCGTAAAATTATGAGAATAAAGTCATAAGTTTATGAGAAAAAAAGTCGTAGTATGAGAATAAAGTTGTAATATTACGAGAAAAAAAGTCGTAATATTATGAGAATAAAGTCAGAAGTTTACAAGAAAAAAACTGTAGTATTATGAGAATAAAGTCAGAAGTTTACGAGAAAAAAAGTTGTGATATTACGAGAATAAATTCAGAAGTTTACGAGAAAAAAAGGCGTATTATGAGAATAAAGTCAGAAATTTACGAGAAAAAAAGTCGTAATATAACAAGAATAAAGTCATAACTTTACGAGACGAAAAGTCGTAATATTATGATATTATATATTACGTCTTTTTCTCGTGAAGTTACGACTTTATTCTTGTAATATTACGACTTTTTTATTCTCTTAATATTACGACTTTCTTTCTCGTAAAGTTATGACTTTATTCTCGTAATATTACGACTTTTTTTCTCGTAAAGTTATGACTTTATTCTCGTAATATTACCACTCTTTTTCTCGTAAAGTTATGACTGTATTCTCGTAATATTACGACTTTTTTTCTCGTAAAGTTATGACTTAATTCTCGTAATATTACGACTTTTTTCTCGTAAAGTTATGACTTTATTCTCGTAATATTATGACTTTTTTTTCTCGTAAAGTTATGACTTTATACTCGTAATATTACGTATTTTTTTCTTGTAAAGTTATGACTACTCTTGTAATATTACAACTTTTTTTCTAGTAAAGATATGACTTTATTCTCGGAACATTACGTCTTTTTTTCTCGTAAAGTAATAACTTTATTCTCGTAATATTACGACTTTTTATTCTCGTAATATTACGACTTTTTATTCTCGTAATATTATGACATTTTTTTCTCGTAAAGTTATGACTTTACTCTCAAAATCTCAGATTTTTTTCCCCCTCAATGTGGCCCTGATACTCCGTCGTATTATAGCCAATTTCAGTGGTAGAAGTACAGAACAAAAGTACTCCTAATGCAGAATGTCAGTGTTGTATTATTCTATTATATGTCAGAAAGAGGTACTTTACTGCTTTAACTACTTTATATACTGTTGTGTAGTTTAATCTAAAACAATCACAACATAACATCACATTTTCCAAACTGATCATCTGTTTGAAATCTTAATAATAATAAATATTAACTAGTAACTACAACTGTCTAATAAATGTGGAGTAAATTATACAATATATCCCTCTGAAATGTCAGAATAAAAGTACGTGTAGCAAAAAAAAAATTAATTGAAATACATGGAGTAAAGTACAAATACATCAAAACTGTATAGTTTCAGTACAGTACCTGAGTACTTTCACCACCTCTCAATTAGACTTTGCTACACATTAAAGACAAAATATTATATTATATTCTAATATTGTGTCCTTTATTTATATCAATGAAGGGAGACTAGGATAGTAGAAACACTTCTCGGTATAACAACACAATACAATTCGACAACCGAGCAAACTACAGCCTCCAAAATGATACTAAAGTTGAACCACTTTCAACAAAACTAAACATTATAACCTTAATGAAGTTGTGGTTTCTTGCAGGACTGTTTAGTTCTAGCTAGTTAGACTTCTATCTTCACATAGAAAAGCTCTACCACTACTGCACTATATGTTAAAATATATTCACCAATAAAATAACTGGCATATAATTAATCTAAATGCATATACTATTCATTTATTCAATATTTGTATAATTCATTAACATTTAGATCTTAACCTCTTTTTTGTGTTTTATTCTTGGGGGTAAAACAGTGATTATTTGTGACCTACTGTATGTGTGTAATCAGCACTTTAATGGCCGTATGTGAATGAGTCTGAGGAGCTGAGGTCATTTAATCGAGCCGATGCTAAACGCAGAATCATCAAACAGTCTAAGTTGAAGGGAGACCAAAAATAAATGAGATTAAACGTGATTACACTGACGTGATTTGTCTCATTACAGCTCAAAACTTCACCGATGTGTGATTTGCGCAGACGAGCCGAGCAGACAAGTGTTCCATTAAAGCCTTTCTTTTGCTCATCAGCTGCCTCCCCGAGACCCTCGTGTACGTAATCGTGCACGGCCACTCGTTAACATCATCAAACCGCCGCGTGGAGAGGCCGGCGAATGTGTGTTAAAAGCACTTAATAGGGCGCCCACATTACTGAAAGACTCAGTAATGGCTGTGAATGACCCATTAAACTAATTCACCTTGTTCCTCAACCCCAAATCATTAAAGCTACACTAAGACGGCATTTTTAGTTAAAAACACAAGGCTTAGGCAAAATCACACAGGCGCTACACACACATTAAAGGGGACATGTCATGAAAAACTCCCTTTTTCAGTGCTTGTGTTCATCCATCTGGGTATCTGGAGCTCCTACCAACCCACAAACTGTGAGATACGACGACCCAGTCAGGTCTTTGTGGGCTGTTTAGATCAGAAAACATGTGATTCACAATACAACAATTTGACCACACAAGTGGTTAAGTAGAACAAAATATGAAACTAGAATGGCACCCGGAGAGCGCAGACCTCCCCCAAGGTGAGTGACTTTAAAAACAGATCCCAGCTCACAGCTGGAGCCGAGAGTCTTCTTTAGGTTTTCTTTCTCTCTCCTTCAGCAGCCTTGTTATGTCTGTATAACGTTACACTACGTTGTCTCTCATCCCGTCAGCTACAGCTTTGTTCTTTCTCACCACGGACGGACAGCAGCTCCCGCACACACACTTTTATTTCTCGGCTTTTGGCTCGGCATGAGAGTTGACTATTTTAATCCGTTTTCCTTTCCTATCGGTCTTAACGCTTTTATTATTTTAATGTCCTGTTGGTTTTAAGTTTGTCTTAGTTGCTTTATTGTGATTTTTTTTTATGTATAATTGTACAGCACTTTGGTCAACTTTTGCTGTTTTTAAATGTGCTTTATAAATAAATTTGGATTGGATTGGACACGTATCTCTCTGCTCTCGGTCTCGCGTCATCAACGCGTCATCAGCTACACTGCGCATGCGTTATATCCTGTGGTCTTAATGCTCAGGCTGATCGGAATACTTAAAAATATTCCTGAATCCGGATCATGATCCGGATCGCCACCAAAATCTAATGGATTGTTCATTGTGCCACACCCCACCCCTCCAAAAAATGTCATTAAAATCCATCACGGACTTTTGAAGTAATCCTGCTAACAGACAGACAGATAGACAGAAAGAAAGATGCTGGTGAAAACATAACCTCCGCCAAGGCCAAGTAAGTATAAAGAATAAAACCACAAAATTATAAAACTCTACATAAAAGCCAGACTAAATAAATGTTTTTTTACATGACATGGTTGGTACCAATGGCTTCTTTAGGTTTTCTAGTTTCATATGATCCCATCTTCACTTTAAGACTGAGCCCACTACAACCTTCGATTGTTAAGAGGTTAATAGTTTATAATAATAAAAGATCGATACTTGACGTCTGTGTATCGATATAATATTGCCACGCAAAATATTGCGATACTATGCTGTATTGATTTTTACTAACCAATGCAGATTTAAAGAGCAAACAGCGGTTTTTATCCATGCGCCATAAGAGAACTGAACTCTCACTAGCAATTGCGCACAGTATCACGGCAAAGTGCAATAATATATTCTGCTGGAATTTGTGCAATACATTGACTGTGCAATATTGTTTATCTACTGTATGCTGCTACCAGTTTATTTATTTATTATATATGTGAGTCGTTTGGTCTATCTATTTTATCTTTTTTATCTTGCTTTTATTCTTTTATTCTTTCTTTGTACCACTGAGAGGAGTTGCTGTAGAGTTTCGTTGTACAGCTGTGCAATGACAATAAAGGCATTCATTCATTCATTCATACACGAATCACTTCTCCAACAACATTATTTATTCCAGCTCAGGAAAACATGGCTACACAGACGTATCTATTTACTAAAAATGTGACTTCCTATTAATTGACAGGTGGAGCCGAGAGTTCAGGGAGAGTCAGTCTTCATCAGATTGTGACCAGGAGCAGCCAGAGGAGAACTGACGAGGGTCATGATCATGAGTTAAAGATGATGATGGGGTTGAGACGCGTCAGAGTACACAGCTCAAAAAGGGACAGAGTTCAAGAGGAAGCTCATCAGGCACATTTCTGGCCAGATGTGCAGGAGGATGGCGGGATTACCTGCAAACCGAGCGTAGTGACGGAGTCAGGAAAACCCTCTGTGGGTGTGAGGGAACACAAAGCTCTTAAAATAGTTCCCACTTCACCTGGTAGGTCCACAAAAACTGAGTTCAACATTGTGACTCCCAAACAAGAAGACATCGGAGGTCAGCGCGTCGAACCAAAAGGTAAACTAACTACATGCCAGTGTTGATGAGCACACTGGAGAAGGTTGAACACAGTAGTTTACATTACAAACATGCATTAGGGAGCAATTTGGCTTTACATTGTGCAATATAGATAAAATACAAGACTAAAAAAACAGAATAACATCTTGATTCAAAGTGTTGAATCAGCTGGTTTTATTGGCGAACTAACACTTTAAATGCTGTCCAATATTTCTGACGATATATCATAGCTTTATATCCTGCTGCATTGGTGTTTTGTTTCTTAGTATGCAGCTACTTTATTTGTGTAAACTAAAACTTAACTTTCATTTCATTTCAACCTATAGCTATAAAGGTCCAGAGATCCTGTCAGCAGAAACGCAGGAGATTTAACAAGAGCTCTCCAAAAAGAAAGGTAAGTTATCATCAGTTTTAATATTTACTGTGCTGGTCTTTTTCCTTGCATTACAATATTTATGATTTTATTAATTGAAATAACAGCAATAAACGTTGCCACAGTGCTGCCGTACACATGCAGCGATAGATTTGGTCTGTTTTCTCTGCTGTGTGCAGCACATAAAGAGAAAAGACAGTGGGAGGCGATGGGTCATATGATCGTGTTCCACATCCTGTATGAACACTGAAAATCAAAGTCTCTGACGTCAACATGCAACAAGCAATACAGTATACGACCGAAGAGTAGGACTGAAATACTAAATAAATTAGACATGTTCCGCTTTGCGGGCAGTGTCTGTGTTATCTGCCTGAATCCTGAGTGAAATGTATTATCTCCACCTGTAAGGAGATCATGCGTTCGGTCTTGTGTGTGTGTGTCTGTCTGTCCACGGCTAATCTCGCATCCATCAGCCTGATATTTTTTGTGCTCGTTTATGACGGTATGCTGAAGGACCTCTGGTGGTTTACGGTAAAACACACTTTTTGAAAACCTATTTTACTGACTGTTTTATACCGTCATTGACTGCTGAATCCTCTGAACCGGCCGGTAAGGCAAGGCAGCTTTATTTGTAGAGCGCATTTCAGCAACAATTCAAAGTGCTTTACATAAACATTCAAGAACATTGTAATTAAAACAGTCATGAAAACGTTAAAAACAAGCTAAAAATTAAAGCTAGAATAGTAGCTAAAATAAAAGTATATATAGTATAAGATAATTATTTGGTTTAACAAAAGGCAGCAGCAAACAGGAATGTTTTAAGCTTTGCTTTAAAAGAACTAAGAGTTGGAGCGGTCCTGCAGGTTTCTGGGAGCTTGTTTCAGATATTTGGTGCATAAAAACTGAACTCTGCTTCTGCATGTTTAGTTTTAGCAGAACCTGATCCAGATGATCTGAGAGGTCTGGATGGTTCAGAATATAGCAGAAGATCAGAAATGTATTTTGGCCCTGAGCCATGTAGTGCTTTGTAAACCAGCAGGAGTATTTTGAATTCTCTGAGAGACACGGAGCCAGTGTAGAGACCTCAGAACTGGACTGATATGATCCACTTTCTTGGTCTTAGTGAGGAACGTTCTGAATCAGCTGCAGCTGTCTGATCCATTCTTTAGGAAGACCAGTAAAGACGCCGTTACAGTAGTCGAGTCGGCTGGAGATAAATGCATGGACTAGTTTCTCCATCCGTCCTTTAACTCTTGCTGTATTCTTCAGGTGATAGTAGGCTGTCTTTGTAATTGTCTTAATATGGCTGTTAAAACTCAGGTCAGAGTCCATGACTACTGTAGGTAGGAGGCTGCAGGTGATCAACAACTGCTTCAGTAGCAAAAGGTATTTCTGGCCATCAGTTAGTCTGTTCCAGGCCAGATGTGGGTCCATGTCGTGGCTCAGAAACTCATTTTGAACCGGAGCATCTGCAGATTAATTCCATACTTGATATGCTATGATGGAGTTAGGCATGATACAAGAAGAATAAATCCCCTTTTTTTATTATCTTCGCTGCCGTCTTGACTGTAAGGGGAGCCGGGAGGGACAATTCAAGAGTCAGCTCTTCTTTGTTTGGGAGACATCTGCACTCTACTGAGTGAACTTTTCTAGTTGTAAATGTTTTCTCGACCGCCATTTCTAAAAGTTTGTTATATAAAAAGAAAATTTTGAGACATCGACATAATAATTAAAACATCAATAAAGACTTGAGACTGATTTTATTTGTTCTTCTTACAGAGAGTCAAAGATCACGAGCCATGCTGTTTGGGACTCTACTGTTCTACGTGTGAAAAGGAACTACTTCCTGTGGCACACGGTAACTTCTGTTTCAATGTTTTTACCACAGCTAAATAATATCAGAGTCGAACCATTACACAACGTGAATGAGTTTCATTTTCACTCAGGTGCACTGCGACGAGCCGTTTGTGAATCTGAACATCTGGCGTTCCTGAGGAAAGACAGATTTAGTCGTGCAGCAGCGAGCGGGCGCTGCCGGTGTTCACAACATCAGCCGTCAGTTTCAGAAAACTCCTGCTCACTGCTGGTCGTCCAAAGTCTGACATCACTGAAGGCCTTAAGGACGTCTCTGCAGCCTTACTGTGACGAAGGTTTAACTGGTGGGTTGATTAGACTAGAGCAGAATTAAAGAAGTGATTGTGACAAATTCTGCATTCAATATGGACACATGTTTAGAAGAAATAACTGTAAATGATTACAGATTTATTTGGAAAGATGAAAACACGACACTTATCCCATCCAGACATACAACAGCATTCATATGAACATGTTAACCTTTCACTTTGATCCTTTTATGGGACATTTTTTTCCGCTCTGAAGTCGGTAAAGTTACATGGTTTCCCACTGCTTTTCATTCATGCAGCATATAATGCCATCTGGAGTCCCGAGGAGTTCTCCGTTACCAGGTTTCTGCAGTGCAAAGGCTGTTTGTCCCAAAGCCCCGTTCTGTCTGCAGCTTTAATCGCAGCAGAGATCCAGCGTCCTCGAGACACGGCTCAAGACCAGGTAAACTTTGTGTGCACATACACGGTGTCATTTAGAGATCCTGATTGTCATGTGGCAGAAAACCACTTTCACACAATCTTGCAAAACACCTCTGGTTCAGAAAAAAACTATTATATACTGTATTTATACAGTACATGGTAGCCGTCCATTCTCTGGTTAATGTCGTTTCCCAGGTGTGTTTTTTTGTTGAATCACTGAGTGATTGGAGGGTTATTCAGTTCACCTGTTGGCTCTTAAAGGATAGTTGAGAGCAGCTTGGTGCGTTCTCCTCTCGGCCAATCAGGGTGTGACGACGCCCCTTTCTGCTGGGCTTAAGAGAGGTGGGAAACTGCTGCACAGCCAGCATCATTCTGATCCATCCTTCACTAACTGCAACATCTATTATCAGCCAAGCCAGAAACTCTGCTCTGTTTTAGGCCCTTCTGAGATTCCTGAGCTCTGTTGTGTTTAGCTGATGGAGAGAGTGTCGACCATCCTAGTGGGGGAAACACTAAATAAACACCCTTCAGTTAGGTTACCTGCATCAGGACGGTTAGGTGCTATTCCTGCAAGGATCTTGCTTGCCTCACGATAGCCTAGCGACAGCCTCACGATAGCCTCACGATAGCCTCACGATAGCCTAGCGATAGCCTCGCGACAGCCTCGCGATAGCCTCGCGATAGCCTAGCAATAGCATCACGATAGCCTCACGATAGCCTCACGATAGCCTCACGATAGCCTAGCGATAGCCTCGCGACAGCCTCGCGATAGCCTCGCGACAGCCTAGCGATAGCATCACGATAGCCTCACGATAGCCTCACGATAGCCTAGCGATAGCCTAGCGACAGCCTCGCGATAGCCTCGCGATAGCCTAGCAATAGCATCACGATAGCCTAGCGATATCCTCATGATAGCCTCACGATAGCCTAGCGATAGCCTAGCGCCTGCAAGCTTTATTTTGTTATTCTTTTTGTTGATTTTCACTGAAACCCCTTTATACCCGTTTCTTTTGGTCTATTTCATCTGGGGAAACTTTAAAGGAGGGTAGATGGGAAAATTAAAAACGATATTTCAGTTTCCTTATTTGTTTGTTATCGTAGAGGCATTTGTTCATTATTATTATTATCATTAAGGAGGCATTTTATTTAGTATTTTCATGTGGATGGGAACTGGTTCTCAGTCTTCTGCCTGATCAACTGAAGTCTGGGGGAATCAGTACCACCGCGTAGGGACTCAAACCCTCAATCTTCTGATATCTATTCATTGAGTGTATATTTCTGAAATATGTATTTGGAGTGTAGCTTGAATAATAGTCCAAATCATTACTAGTGACCATCCATCATGTCTTTGGAAGATCCAGACATTACAATGGCCGCATTTGAACCGCTACATATTATGCCTGAGTTTAGTTTCACAAAGTCAAACACTACGCTGGGAGGAAACTGTTGGATTAATGCTATATCTCAGTGTGTTGTATGTGGACATTATACTGTTCTAGTAAGCAGCCACTCGGGGACAGATAGGCTAAACATGTGTGAGTGAGTTGTGAATGGTACATTTGCGCACAAATCCCTTGTTGTGGACTTTATTTAGCACATTCTGTTTGTTCTCGGATGTCAAGCAAACATCAGCCGGTCCTCTCCCACTCATCGTTGTTTACCTGAGTCCATCTCAACAAGGCAGCCTGCGTTTCGGTTCCCTTGGAAACCGCTTGTGAGAGTTGGTCTCGGACCGGTTGTTTTGGTCCACACCAGAGTACGATTGCTGCTTCACAACCGCCCAGACGAACCACGCCAGAGTTGGTTTAAAACACACTAAATGTTGGCTTGTGAAAGCGCCCTAAGTCACTAATGGGGACAACAATTTATTTATTTATTTCAAAAAGTGTCTGACAACATTATGGAAAGAACCCTACAGAGAAATGAGGAGTTGCTCAGAGCGATTACATTACAGCTCGTTTAGCAGCATCCTCCCTCAATACTGGACCAGTTTCAAAAATAGTTGTCCATATTAGTCACTTAGACACAAAAACATGGGAAAATAGGGTTAAAAAATACCAAAGTTGCCCTTTAAAGGAACAGTGTGTAACATTTCAGGGGATCTATTAGCAGAAATGGAATATAATATTCAGAACTATGTTTTCATTAGTGTATAATCACCTGAAACTAAGAATTATTGTGTTTTCGTCAGCTCAGAATGAGTCCTTCATATCTACGTAGGGAGCAGGTCCTCTTCACGGAGTCCTCCATGTTTCTACAGTAGCCCAGTGAGGACAAACCAAACACTAGAGAGAGACTTTCACGTGTTTACGTCACCTGATGTGACCAGTTACAGTCGTATATACTGTGAAGATTACTCCAGTTTTATCAGGGTGGGTTTAGTTTTTCTCTACTGTTTTCCTTGTTGTTTGTCACTTGTACCTCTAACTTCTACAAATTGGACACATGCTGTGCCAGGAGGCACATTTCAATCAATAACCGCTCCCTCCTCCCCTCCGTAATCCGACTTACAGCGGTAACAGTACAAAGTGTCACAGCCTCAGCCGGGTTTTATTGCCTCATTGATTTGTAAAATCCTTAAGCTGCTTTTTTTTTTATGATGTGCCTTACAGACACAGATTTTTATTGAATGAATACAATGCAAAATGTATAACAACAAAAGTTTATTGAATAAAAAACAGTGTGAGAATCTGTGCGTATAGATATAGACAGATATAGAAGAAGTATGTCTCAGCTTTTAAATCATTTGGGAGGATGTATATTTAGCTTTTTATCTGTAATGTACGTATTTATAACAAGCATATTGCTTAGAAGTCAGTTCACACTATCAGAGTTTATTTATTAATCTGGTATTAGAGGAGCACTACGTTATTTATGGTATTTCACAAAAATTTGGAATGAAAACCTAAAAATTACATATGACGCTGTATATTCTCATTTTTTTTGTTATTTTGGTGCAAAAAGAATATTCACTTTTATTAATTTTTGTGTTATAAAATATTTTGCTTATTATTGAAGTTTAACCGTCACTACTCTTGTCTCATTAAAACGTAATGTAAAGTCTGCACCAATCCAAACTCAGTTATCCAGTAGAGTCACTGTGTGACGCTCTTTTGGTCCAACGGATGTTTAAATGTCAAGATTATCACTGTGAGCTGTCAGATTACAAAGATTAACCCTGACTGACGGGTAGATTCAGGTTAAACTGGAACTTTCCAAACTCCGTGGTACTTTCAGATCGGAATTATCTGGTCATCTCGGGCCAATCGTTTTCTATATTTGGATGAAAAAAAACAACAAACTTCCTCGTAGATTTTATAAACCAGTGTGACAGATATATTTTGTTATTATCAAATTGCCTAAATGAAGTTTAATGAATAGGATTGATGATTGTACAATAGTTATTGTGGAAGTCTGTTGCTTCAAATTTGACTTGTCAAATATTAGTCAAATTAATCTTTTAACCACGTGGCTGATTTTTTAAGTAATTTGTTGTTCGATGGCGTTCAATTTACAGTAATTTGATGATGCTTTTAAATCAGAAAAGCTCAGCGATTTGGCAAGGAGGGAAGGACTGACAGATTATAGAGCGGATACTGTGTCATATGTCACACTTTGACAGTTGGTCAAACTATCTACCCGGCATCAGGGAAAAGCATCTGTCACAAAAACACCAAAGATATTCCCAATTAAAACTTGAATGGAAGAAAACAGATGTCAAACAAGGAAGTGTCCAGATTTATTTACATTTAGTCGTAAGACATTTTATTTTACAATGGGACTACAGAGAATAATCATTAGATAGAAGCATCTCATACACATCAGTAAATACTTCTTGCCATCGCCGTCCGTAGCTCTGCACATATTCTTCTTTATGCACATTTATCTTTTTTTTGCTGTGACAATAAATGTGCAAAAATAGTGAAACATTCTTGTCACAAAGAGGAACATTTTGCTCTATTCTGTTCTTGTGTTGCAGTTTTAGATTTCAGTAGAAGCTCCCGTCTGACTTGTTTAGATTTAACAGACTTGTTTGTGAAATAGCTTCAACATTTCGGCCATCTGGATCACAGTGTGAATCTGACTAAGCTGCGGGAGGGGGTTAGGACACACTTCGGTCCACCCTTCACTGTTTTTTCGGACGCTCGCATGATGCGTTTCAAGTTCCTGCTGTTCAGCTGTGAATTTGACAGACACCATATTGCACGTAAAGCTTTGGAGTCTGTCTGGGTTCCCATCACCAGACACCCAAACCCGGTCTGCATGCAGACACTTAACAGACTCCAACACTCTTGGCGTGCGGCGTAACACACTCACAACAACTTTACTGACCGCTCTCATTTTGACCTGTTAATCTCAATTTATCATTGTTGTCATAACCCCCCGCTCCCCCCATCAATTATCACTTTGTCATCTGTGCCAAAACATGTCACTTCTCATCCCTCAAAGATCGGCCCAATCTTTATATCTGACTTGCCGTCATAATTGTATATACCAGGAGTCAGTAACCTTTACTATCAAAAGAACCATTTTAGGCAAAAAAAAAATCTGTCTGGAACCGCAAAACTTTTAAGCATTGTGATTGGCCCAAGTGCAAATGTACGACGGAGTATTAGGGTCACATTGAGGGGAAAAAATCGAAGATTTCGAGAATAAACTTTACGAGAAAAAAGTTGTAATATTCCGAGAATAAATTCATAACTTTACGAGAAAAAAAGTCGTAATATTCCGAGAATAAATTCATAACTTTACGAGAAAAAAAGTCGTAATATTACGAGAAAGAAAGCCGTAATAATACGAGAATAAATTCATAACTTTACGAGAAAAAAAGTCGTAATATTACGAGAAAAAAAGTCGTAATAATACGAGAATAAAGTCATAACTTTACGAGAAAAAAAGTCGTAATATAACGAGAATGATAACTTTACAAGAAAAAAAGTTGTAATATTATGAGAATAAAGTCATAACTTTACGAGAAAAAAGTCGTAATATAACGAGAATAAAGTCATAACTTTACGAGAAAAAAAGTCGTAATATAACGAGAATAAAGTCATAACTTTACGTGAAAAAAGTCGTAATAATACGAGAATAAAGTCCTAACTTTACGAGAAAATAACACGTAAAATTACTACTTTGTAATATTATGTGTATATTATGTATTATGTATATATATTTTATAATATTATTATATTATTATTATTATTCAGATAATAGGAGGGCACGCAGACACCATGTGTGTTTTTAAAATGCTTTGTTGTAGCACAGATGAGATCGGAGGCTTGCCAGCTCTGATATAGTGACCTTTAATAAAAGGCAATCTTCACGCACCAGTAGATATTAAAGGTGATTATTTTCATCTGAGTGATTTAGAATGAATTCTGTTCAGCAGCTCCGTTTGAACAGAAAAGAAAGAATTCATCCTGTGATGTGAAATATTCAAGTTCATATTTTTGTATCAGATGACTTATAAACTTGAGATGCTTCACACTCTGTCCATATAAAGGCACCGAATAATTCCTCATTTGTGTTGTTACTACTGTATGTAAATGGCTGACACATTTACAGTATCTTGAAATGCTGCTGCATAGAATACAGTTTCTTTGTCCTTGATGTTGAGTGGAGGTTTTACTCACTAATCTGTTCTTTGAGACTGATGTTACATATAACAACTGAGTCAAGTGGTCGTCATGGCCAATGTCATCCTTGACCGTTTGTCATTTTCTTAAAAAGAATTCAGTTTCAACATCATTTTACTCATCTCTAACATGACAGAATTTGCACAGAACATTTTTTTTTTTGCATCATCGTTCGTTCCATGTCACTTTTCAACATTATCTTTATTGAGATATCAATTAGGAACATTGTGAAAATGTAAAACTCAAGAAAATGACCTATCTAAACCCTTGTCTTCACCTTTCCTCCCCCCAATAGTCCCTCTCCCACAAAAGAACTAATGGAATTAGTCTATTGAGCTCAATCTAGCTTGTTATTAGCTCACCTTCCTCAGGATGAAGTCAGTAGAAGACAAACATGGTCTGTATTGTTGATGCTCTCCAGGTTTTAACCACTTCATTACTTGTATTTCAACACCTGGACTCTGTGTCCACGGTGCCGGGTGGTGATCGCGTCTGATATTTCATTCATTGTACATACAAAACTCGCCATCCAAGTTTTGTTTATTCCAAGTATGTGATGAATCCAACATGGTGCCGAGTCATTTAGCTGTAGATGATTCAAGATCTCCCCAGCATACATACAGACAACCATCATACCAAATGTGAAGTTCCTAAGTTAAATAATTCTGAGTTCTGCTCCGGACTACGTTGTCGTGGAGGTATAATGACATATACAGTATATACATATAAAATACAAATTGTAGTTTATACACTATCTCCTTCCCTCGGGTTTTAGCTAACATACATGTGTTTTTTCTTGTGGTTTGTAGATAATATTACATTTAACATTACTTTTTAATTTGTCTCTGCTAAATGTAAAATCAGCTCTCCCTAATTTGACAATCATTTGTAAATTGCAAAGGTCATCTTTCGTGCTGAATAACATCAGGTGTGAAACGTATGAAAATGACTTGAGGCATTGCTTAAAAAAACAACAAAAAAGAGAGAAAAATGTTGTAAATATTTATATTGTTTGCTTCCCAAAACAAAAGTGATGCATAAACTCTGTGTTTTATTATAGAAATCGTCTTTAATCGCATATTGTTTGTAAATAGAAATAAACAGCTTTGGTGTTTTAGGTGAAAATCTAATGAAATTGATTTCTTTACGCGTGATCAGGATAGCTTGACCGGATCATCTGGTAGTATAGGGGGTCTTTAGCGATCTGTCTACCGGAGCAGCTGTTAGAACTTGGCTTGAGTCGCAGGTTTGGAGCTCCTCGGATAATAAACCCAGATTTGTTTCAGAGGGTCAGTGGAATTAGACACCTAATCTGCCTACGTGGTTTTATAAGTTGACTAATCTTGATATAGACATCCGTTGTTTGGGCTCATCTTAGTGTGCTTACACCATAAGCTGGTTAATGCTATAAGTGTGATTGTGGCAACCATTTGTCAGCTGAAAGCCTGATGCCTTTTCAGTCGTGCATATTGTAGTGAAGTCTCAGCAGGAGAGCATTAAGTTCTGGCAATTAGCCATTTATGCAACTTTACCCCGTTTATGGCCGAACTCTGACAGAGATAAGAAACTCTGATCCATTAAACTACTTAACTTCTTTGTGTTGTATTATGTGGAAGTTTTTTTTAGTATCTGTTGTCTAGTTGCACGTTCATTTATGAATCTGTGCTTCAGTTTATGGTGATTGGTGACCAATTACATCGGTTTCAATACCGTTGTGGTTATTTTGATTTGCAGAGCGTAAGCATGAAATAGTAGGAAATAATTATCCAGCTCCATCTTGTTTCTTCTCTCATTGATTTCTGAGTAGCTATGTCATTATCCTTTTTAAATCAATACAGTTAAACTTCTTTTATTGGGGATGTAATGAGATGTGTCACCAGTCGATAGCATTGATTGATCTGCTCTTGACAGAAGTAAGAGTTAAGTTATGGATAAGAACATTAATTTAGACCCTGTTATAATGTACCACTTTTCTCATGCTTCGGCCAATTGTGAAATATTGGATGGATTAACATGAAATATGGTAAGTTTCAGTTTAAGTTTCATTTATTTGCACACACATAAAACCGCACAAATCCAGTCAATGAAAAAAACAAGAAATGTGTCAAGAAGCCACAGGCTTATTCAAAGGACCCAACCCCAGGAGAAAAAAAACAATAACAAAATAGGAAGAAATCTGACATAATTTTAAAAAATACAACAAAAGTTAAACAACAACAAGAAGCACACCAAATGAGCAGAAAAACTAACCAATCAGTGGAAAACAATCCAATAAAAACAATGAAATACATTAAAAAAACAGTACAGCGAAAAAGAAAATATATGTAAACACATCAAAAGAAAATTAGACATCATGAATTAAATGTGATAATAATTTCCTTTAAGGATAACGAGCTCTTGATAACATGTATTTTGGTGTTCCATATTTGTCCACCACGATATCTTTAGGGAGTGTTTCGGTGAAGATGATCAACCTGTCTGGTATTATGTGAATGAATTTGAGAATTAGATTTAAAGAAGTTACTATACGATGATGGTAGAGAAGAAGGATATATATTTATATATAAACACACATATCTGATTAATATTTATGTCATAAACTGAAAGAATGTTCAGTTTCCTGACCAGTGTAACAGAGAAGCCTCCTTAGAGTTTGACAAAGTCGCCGATCTTACAAATCATTTTTGCAACAAATAAAGTTAATAAAGATTGGAGGGGTGTGTATTTACCCAAACAATATTACCATAAATCAAATAGGGATAAATCATGGAATAATATAAGAAACAGTTATGAAACTTCTTAGTTTGCTGATGATATAATAAAATAAAATGTATATTTTTTTTCCATTTTAATTTTTCTTCAACTGAAATGCCTAAAAAAACGAGTGTGAGAGACTCGAGCAACTTCTTTTACATCTACTGACAGTCTCACATAATCCCTAACATACCTCCTTCCCCTTCCCGCATATATTAATAATGAAATTTGACTTTTTATTATTTAATGAGAGCTTATTGAGTTGAAACCATCTGACAGTTGCGAGGTGGAGCCTCCGTGGATCGGACTTGTTTGTCCAGAACATCCCACAGATGCTCCATTGGATTGAGATCTGGAGAATTTGGAGGCCGAGTCAACACCTCCAACTCGTTGCAATCCACATGATGTAAAAGAAAACGTGATTCATCAGACCGGGCCACCTTCTTCCATCGCTCCGTGGTCCAGTTCTGATGCTCACGTGTCCATTGGAGGCGCTTTTGGCGGTGGACACGGATCAGCACGGGCACCCTGACCGGTCCCCATACGCAACACACTGAGATGCTCTGTGTGTTCTGACACCTTTCTATCAGAACCAGCATTAACTTTTTCAGCAGTTTGAGCTCCAGTAGCTCTTCTATTGGATCGGACAACACGGGCCAGCCCTCGCTCCCCACGTGCATCAATGAGCCTCGGGTCTGACCCTGGTTCTCCTTCCTTGGACCACTTTTGGTCGGTCCTGACCACTGCAGACCGGGAACATCCCACAAGAGCTGCAGTTCTGGAGATGCTCTGACCCGGTCGTCTAGCCAGCACTATCTGGCCCTCGTCAAAGTCGCTCACATCTTTACGCTGGCCCATTTTTTCTGCTTCCAACACAAAGTTCAAAGTTCAAAATGTTCACTTGCTGTCTAATATCCCCCCCCCACTGCCAGGTGCCATGGTAACGAGATAATCCATGTTATTCACTTCACCTGTCAGTGGTCTTAATGTTATGGCTGATCGGTGTATATTGCCGTGGCTGTATGGCTAATAGATGTTGCTGTAGCTACATGGTTATTGCTATGGCTGTAATTGTGACTCTTTACAACAAACTAAGATGTTGGCAAAGGCAGTGATGAGAATCCATTTTCAAACTAAAATGACAACCAGACTATTATTTTAATTAACTACTGTAATAAGATTAATACTACCACATTACTATTTAGCTAACTACAGAGCTTTACATGGAGTAAACAAATAAAGTTTTACCTGATGTATGCTAACTGCTCTGAGGATTAGTTTCAGCGCCCAGCGTGAGTCCATCCATAAAGCCAGCTACAGCACCGCGACCCAGTGGCTGGGATTAGATTATGATTTTGCTGTTTTTCTTGTTAGGACAGTCTTGTTTTGCAAAAAATGTCAGCTACTGAAGACGACGCCAACGTGAAATTAAGACTGCCTGTCCTTAGATTAAAAGGAATTGTGGACATTCACAGAAGGATCTTGATGATCAGATACTCATTTGTTTAGAAGTGCATATTGTCACTCAGACAATCAATCCTCCTTGTTAATGTGACCTCTAAAACAAAACTTATCTAAAACACGATGAGAAGCTCTCAGTAGAATCCTACCATCACGGACAGCTTGGTTAGTAGGCCGTTGCAGCACACCCTCTTTTCACTGACTACCTGCTCTTAGTCGCCATATGTTCTCCTGAAGCTGCGTTCTGTAGTTTGTGTTACTTTAAACGACGGCGTCTCGTAAATCTGTCCTGGGAAACATTTGCTTCTCGTTTGGGAATGGCACTTGGGTTCGAGTTGAGGTTTCGGTCCACGGAGATGACCTCTCCATTAGCCTGGTATGCTGCTGCAAAAAAAGAAAGTGAACTGTCTCTCACTAAGACATACTGAATTATTCGCACACAAAGGCTCTGTATCTTCCTGAGATCACAGACCTGTCTCATGTTGAGGACAGAGAAGGTGGAGATCACTGAAAAGACTTCACAAGCTTCTTCCACATGCAATAAGATGGTAAATTACTCAGGAAGTCCCTGAAGGTGTAGCTCGGCTGTGAAGATAGCAACAGTCCTAACAGATAAATTGTAACGTACACTCAAGCTTTCAGCCCGGCCCAGGCTTAGCGGAGATTTAGACCGGAAACAGCCCGGCACTAAACAACTGGGGCTGCGTTGGTAGCTTAAGGTATTGGTGAGACAATTGAAAACAATCCAGGAAGTCCAGTTGGAGTAACAGAATGAGGCTTTTCAAAAAAACTGCACAGTTGTTTTTAGTACTCTGGATAGTTTTCATGATGGCAGCTTCATCGGTCAACGCTGCACATTGCCGGATGATGTGGCGTTGCATTACAAAAATGTAGCCAAATGATTTGGCTCAATATCTGAGATAAGGTGTGAATGCAAAGTTGCTGAAGAAAAGTGCATGAAGATGAATATTGCCAGAAGACGTCTTGTGTCAATAAATGTAATTGCATTAGACAATTGCTGGATAGGTGTATAGTGTATGTGAGACCAGAGTTTGAATTCTGAATTCATACCGTATTTGCCATACAAACATATTGTAGAGATAAATACATGTATCTATGTATATATGTTTGCACTATGGAACTGTGATGCTGGAAACTTGAATTTCCCTCGGGATCAATAAAGTTACTATCTATCTATGTAACATTGACATTGAACGTTACAAAATGTTGTCACTGAAAATAATACAGGTTTTTGTAGAATCCTCCAATGTCAGCGTTCTGCTTGGCAGTAATGGTTGCATTCGATTTTGATAAAGCTGAATAATACACCGATCAGCCATAACATTAAGACCACTGACAGGTGAAGTGAATAACATGGATTATCTGGTTACCATGGCACCTGGCAGTGGGGGGGATATATTAGACAGCAAGGGAACATTTTGAACTTTGTGTTGGAAGCAGAAAAAATGGGCCAGCGTAAGGATGTGAGCGACTTTGACAAGGGCCAAATAGTGCTGGCTGGACGACTGGGTCAGAACATCTCCAGAACTGCAGCTCTTGTGGGATGTTCCCGGTCTGCAGTGGTCAGGACCGACCAAAAGTGGTCCAAGGAAGGAGAACCAGGGTCAGACCCGAGGCTCATTGATGCACGTGGGGAGAGAAGGCTGGCCCGTGTTGTCCGATCCAATAGAAGAGCTACTGGAGCTCAAACTGCTGAAAAAGTTAATGCTGGTTCTGATAGAAAGGTGTCAGAACACACAGAGCATCTCAGTTTGTTGCGTATGGGGACCGGTCAGGGAGCCCGTGCTGACCCGTGTCCACCGCCAAAAGCGCCTACAATGGTCACGTGAGCATCAGAACTGGACCACGGAGCGATGGAAGAAGGTGGTCCGGTCTGATGAATCACGTTTTCCTTTACATCATGTGGACGGCAACGAGTTGGAGGCGTTGACTCGGCCTCCAAATTCTCCAGATCTCAATCCAATGGAGCATCTGTGGGATGTTCTGGACAAACAAGTCCGATCCACGGAGGCTCCACCTCGCAACTTACAGGACTTAAAGGATCTGCTACTGACGGCTTGGTGCCAGATACCACAGCAGACCTTCAGAGGTCCAGTGGAGTCCATGTCTCCACGGGTCAGGAGGACCTACTGATTATTAGGCAGGTGGTCATAATGTTATGGCTGATCGGTGTATATCATACAGAATATGTTATATGTTTGGAGTACAGTTCTGATCCCAGGGTGGAGTTTTTTCTGACACACATGGGCAGATGTTGGGAAACTCCCTCAGATACGCTTTAGCACTCCTACACTTGGGAATCCTTCTGCAAACATTTCAGCAGATCAAACATGTTACTTATCACTCATCTCCCACTAAATGCTCCGCTTTTCTCTCCTCCAAATGATGGATTACTTTTCTTTTTTGCAAAGTGAGGGTGAAAGGTGAGGTATTAAAAGCTGTCAGAAAGCGAGTTTAGGACTTACAGATATGCGAGGTAATGTGTTGAGGAATGGGAGGAGTGGAAGCGCCGAGCTGTTGGTGGTCCTGACCTGTGTAAATATTGTAAGTGTTGAATGCAAAACCCCTCGAAAATGTAACTAGAACTAAATAGATGCTCCTGACAGATGTGTTGCTGGACAGAGCATCGGCTCTCTACGGTTGTATTTCTTAAAACATATTATATTATATATTATCTCACAACTATTCTCACCGCACACAGTTATTCGAAGCGTTGAGGAAAATCCCAACAGAGTAATGACGGGAAAGTTCTTTGTTCTGGCCTCTTAGTTGAATATGTAAGTGCTGACAGACGAGACTATTTAAGAACAGGAGCTCCTTAAATCAAACAGGACACGCTCAGTGTTTAATTCTGTGGCAACACACCGGAGAGCTTGCCCTGACTCATCACTCTCTCAAAGCTCGCTGGCACACCTCGCCGTGGGAATGACACTTCTCAACCCATCTCTGTTTGAACAAGTTGATTCCACTTTCTCTGCGCTCTGTGTCGGGCATTCAGCGGCTTTTTTCCGATTTTATAAAGGAGCGCCTGCTGAATGCACAAGCTCAAACTTCAATAAGTGTTGAATACAAATCCTAAAGTGTGCAAACGAATGTGCCTCCCCCTCCGTTTGAAGTATGAATTGATCCTGTTTTATTGTGGAAGAGCTGGCAGGTTCACACAGCGGTGTGGACAGACGGGCATCAATACAACTTGCCGCTGAGCTCTATGAATTTAACCGTGTGTATATCCCACATGTGTATCTGGGTGGCGTGCTGCTCACGCTCACGTTAGCACTTTCAACACAGATTAAGATTGAAATGATCCATTTCAATTAGTCAAATTGTTGCTAGAATGTGTTATTACATCTGATTAAAGATGTATTCCTTTAGCTTTAACTACTCACATGCATTTTGTTTTGAATTATACATTTAAATAAATATATATTCAATTAGATGTACAACAATTAGAACAGAAAATTAATCAGCAACGGTTTTTATTAACCATTTAAGTCAACTACCGAGCAGAAAAGTGAGGATTTTCTGCTTGTTTATGTTTCATAAAAGCTGGAAATCTTTGGGTTTTGAGTTATTGGAGAGACAAAACAAGACATCTGAAGATGTCCGCCTAGAGCTCAGGGAAATTGTAATGGACATTTTTTAAACTATGTTCTGATATTTTAAAGACTAAAATACAAATTAGTTGCAGCCATAAAAAAAGAAACGGTGTAAAATGGAAAACTGAGCGTGCACAACTGCAGGTAAGTAGGGTACTGTAGGTAAAAGGTATACCACCACGAAGCTGCTATACTGGAAACAGTAATGATCATTTTTACCTTTGCCTTTGTTTTTTCTTGCAAATAAATTTGACTAATTTGGGGATTCGTTCAATATCTGTCTGACTGTTCATGTTTCAACTTGACTTGGCCCAAGTCGTCATAAACTAAACTAAATTATCATTTAATTGGTAGAAGAGTGACTGGAAAGTTTCAGCTCTACGTTGTTTGAGCTCTTCTAGTCTGAAAAGAATAAAATGCTTCCACAAACACTGAGTTCTTGTAAATTTTAGGCGAAAACCCATTTTCATAAATCAGTTTAACTCATATATTCATGCTAAAAGGCACCGAGCTGATGCTGCAGGTGTCCTCTAGAGACTCTCCCAGCGATACCAGTCTAATAGGAATCCAGTCACGCATCAGCGTCCACAGCTCCCTCTCAACACTCCCTGTTCGTGTCAGAAAACAAAGGCCACGGGCGTCCCCGCGATGCGTAGCCGCCGGGGCAACCAGACAACACCTCTAAAGCAAACAAGCTCCCCCGCTCTTTATAACAGCAGCATAATGCTCGGCCTTTGTCCCGTCCGATCCTCCACCCGGGTCCTCCTGCTCCATAACAGGTGCCACTTCAAGTTGCTTTGTTTCTTCAGTTCCAAAAGCCCTATCTCTCTCTCTCGTTTTATATTTACCCATCTAGCTGACTTTGTAGGTGACTTTCTCTAAATGTACTCAACAAACCTTTTATTTTGTGTGGTGCAGTGAAAGAACGGCTTAGTAAGTGTGCATGTGTGTGTTTGTGCTGCTACTTTTATGAAAGGACACAGGTTCTTCCTGTTAGAAATGACACGGCTCGATCTACAAATATTCAATTAGATGTGGTTGAAATAATCTGAGCATAAACGTTTATTCCTGACCTCGGAAATAGTGGTTTGACAAAACATCTTAACTCACTTTAGGGCGTTTTCACAAGCCAACATTTAGTTCACTCTAATCGATTAATTAATCCACTTTAATTGATCTCTGGTGCGGTTCGTTTGGGCCGTTGTGAACGCAGTAATCGTACTTTGGTGTGGACCAAAACAAACCGTTTCCAAGGGAACCAAAACGCAGGCTGCCTGTGCGGGCATTTGTTGAGATGGACACAGGTAAAGAGGGATGAAGAGAACAAACAGAAAATAGACGTTTATCAAGTCATTGGAGACAAACTGGAGGAGAAGGGATTCAGGCTCAGAGAAGATCAGAGTCACTGTGAAAAAACTTCAACAGCAATATTTCAAAGACTATATAGAAGTGGCAGCTCTCAAAACGAAAAAGATAAATTCGCTCCATACACGCCCCTCAGCTAATTATTTTTTTATTTGGTCCTCTTTGATTTGTGTACTGTGAAATTAGGGGGGTGTATTAGGGGCCAGGTAGCTATGCAGTTTTGGTCAATATTATTATTATTTTTAATCTTCCTATGAAATCAACAAATCAGCTGTACGTGCTACAACATTGCAACTTCCACCAAAATGTAGAAGTATACAGAAATGTCCAGATGCTTCAACCTGGCAGGAATTATGAAGTCCATCACTCTGTTTTTCTACAAAAACTGTAAAACTTATTAAACCTCCCACATTTTTTGCTCAATTGAAACCAAACGTGCTGCATCTTCAGACCATCCTCCACAAACCATCCACACAGATTTTGGAATTATCAGAAATTGAGCCCACAGTGCATCAAAACTGTGTGTAAACAGTAACCGTACACAGCTAAATAAAGCTCCAATGTTCATGAAAATAAATGACAACATGTTGAGGTCGTGGTAGATGTGGGGTGGTAAATTTTAGAATTTTATCTCAAAAACTGTATTTTTGACAGTATTTTGAATTCTATCCTCGTGTGAAGCGTTGAGGTCGATGGAAATCACTGATTTTTAAACATCAGTTTGTCACTTATGGAGCAATCAATCTTTTATTTTAGTTTGAAATTCTCCTTTACATGCAACCCTCAGTCATAGTGTGATGTCATAGTGTGATGTCATAGTGTGATTTCATAGTGTGAAGTGGTAGTTTCCCTCAGGCAGTAAGCTCACCAAGATAGTGACTTGCCCTCGGTGTCTGAGGTTGTGAGTTCGCGACCCGATTGTGCCAGAATGAACATGCTAACGCTTTAAAGGATTAATGATGGACCTGTACTTCTCATTTGTCTTCCTCCTCTTCCTTTTTTTCATCTTCCTCCTTCTTCCTCCTCAAAATGCCTGGTCCCGACCCACAGCTGCGCAAAATCTGAGGAAGGGTTCTAGTGTCTTAGGAAGACCATGTTTCTCTTCCTGGTAGCGATGCATGGGACTGAATGGACGAGATCAAATGGTTTCTTTTTTGTCTGCTACCCTTTCAAGGGAGCGTTGGTGTTGGACCGCCTGGAACAAGGAAGGCCTTGATCAAAATATAAATGCTGTTGTGTTAAATCTAAAACTAAATGGGACAACCTAAACCAAATGTCTGCATCATTCTGCAGTATAAGGGCAGTCTCTCCCAGATGTGATTATAATATAAAGGTGCTTATGTTGTCCATATGTATCCTAACATGAACTTTCAAGCATTTATTTTTTCCTCATACTTTTGTGTCGTGCCGTTTTGTTGTGACGTTGTTTGCTCTAATGCTGTAAAAGTAGGAGGCAGACTGAAGAGATGAAAGGCAGCAAAGAAAAAGAAAGCATGTCGGTAGTTGCTGTGTTGATCCCCCGTGTACCAGAAAAGTCATAAATCAGTCAGTCATGTAGGTGGTAGAGGTGCAGCAGCAAATAATTTAGCAGAGCTAAAGCCATAAGGATCATGAGAGAGCAAACATGATTATTGACAGAAACACAAAAGGAGGTTTAAGGTAGTCTCATCACAGCTGTGTGAAATATCAGACAAACACAGCAAAGAGGGTGGGCAGGTGACCGGACTCACCCCCCCACCACCAGTTTCCTTTATTCTCTCTGCTTGTGGTTTCCAATCATGACCCAGTTTTTTGGGGGAAAAAGCCGCCTCGCACCCCCGTTGTGCTTATAATAGCCGTGTCTCCAATTAATAGGGCAGCCTGTATTTTAGCGTGCGTGCATCTGTGTATACTGATCATGGGGCAACCTAATAATCCTTTCTGTGTGACACAAAGGTGTTGCAGACATGCTGTCTTTGCCTTCGCCCACCTCCTGCTTGAGTCTTTAAGCCTTATTGCCCTTGACACACTGCCGTGCAGAGAATTAAGTCATCCCATCTGTCTTACTCACTGTGGACAGAGAGAGGCGCTGTTTCCCTACTTTACCTGAAGAGACTCATGTGAATAGTGTTCCAGCCTCCAGTGGGTTTTGTTGCTAGGTTTTCTGTGATGTCTCTATTGTATCAGCAGCACTAAAGAGACATCTGTTTCTTAAGATAATTCTGCTCGTTTGCTGTCCCAACAAAGCTCTCTGAAGTGAGTGGCTTACCCAGAGACAGAACGAGACGCTGCCATCCTTCAGGTCATCTTGTCACTTTTGTTTTGCCAATCTGTCCAAACAGATTTACCGTTACTGAAATGAAGTGCACGAAAGAATGTTGAAACAAGTTAATGAGATGGCCAAGGGTCCCAGGACGGAGACACCATTTATAATGACACGGAGCTGAGCCTAAACCAACACTGGTATCCCCGGGGATGAACCATTAACAACACCAGTTAGCAGGAGAAGATTGGTCACTGCTCTGTATGCAGCTGATCTATAGAGTAGATCCCCCGGCTGGAGCCATTTACTATTATGGCACAGCTTTAGCCCACCACACATAAACATGTGGAGATAGATTGCAGCCAGACTAGTGTGTTTTGCTCTTGGTGCCACGGGGTGAAGAGAAGCCATGAGGAGTTTATTTTGAAAAATGCCAACAGAGATGACATCACCGGTGTCTCTCTCAGACTCATAAGTTGTGATTGCTCAGCTTTGATTTTCAGCGTTTGGCCCTGATGCCTTCAGTCATGTTAGAGGTTGTAGTTTTTGGTGCTATTGCAAAAATACTGAGTGTATGGTTGCTCTGTGTTGACACGTCAAATCGTATAGAATCAGATATCAGAACCACTGTATATATATCACCACTAAATGACTATAATATGTAATGCATCTGCTATATTCTCCTTCTGAGACTTTGTCCTTATTAAGCTGCGTTTAACTGTGTATTTGTCTTTAAACCTTACGTGTAGAGCTCTGGTTTCCTGTCTTTTACCACATTCAAAAAAGTTTCAAAACACTCATAGTTTTCTTTTAAAGCCCACAAACCGATGGCGCCTCGATGCCCGTTATTGCAGATAAGATGTGCATCAACCTGTCCTGTTTCTTAGCATCGATGCACGTCAACGCTTCAGAAAAGCAAGACTCTCTCTCGTGTTCACGTACGTACAGTATATCCCAGCTACTATACCTTCACTACTTATTCTGTTTGTTTAATGCTACGGCCGTTAAAAGGCGCTACGTGGGGTCACATGACACAACGCTCCAGACTCGGCCGGTGTGTTTTGCACTTTAAGACCTCAATATGCTTCAAACAGAGCGCTTTTTGGATTATCTAACACGGTGGTTCTCAAACCACTACTGTGAACAACAAATCTGTGTTGAGATCAGCATGAGGAGAGTTAGTAACGTTAGCTGTTAGCAGCCGTTAGCAGCACAGTCCTGACTGGATAAATAACGGAGATACTAACGTTAACGGAGGTGCCATTCAGTTATTATTATGAGACGTTCAAAGTCGGCTCAGGAAAAATGACTATTGGATGAAGGCAAATTACATCATCATGATGTGTTCAAATGTAATCTGGTAAAATGTAGTTTTATCCAGTTGTTAGGAGATGTTTTCACATCCATATAAAATAGATATTAGAGAGAGAATTATGACCTGTTCAACTTCATAACACCAGCTCTAAACAGCTTGACAAGATTTTTTTTAATCAAAGCAAATATTTAAATAATCATTTGAATTGTGTGTTTTTATGCAAACAACCACTATAGATGATAATAACAAAGTACAGTACAGTACTGTGTACAGTAGGCTACCCTCCCTGCTTTTTGGACCTGCAGTGCATTCTGGGGGATTCTCTATTTTGTTAAGTTTTGTTAATGGAAACATTACTACCCAAAACAGTCAGTCCTGTACGCTTCAAAAACTCCTGCATATAATGTCATCTTCTTAATAATCTGCTGTTTGGAGTGATTTTCAGTCTAATAAATGCTGATAAATAAGTGTGCAGTATGTTTTCTATAAATTAATGTAGTGATAAAATAGAGGTTACGTCTGACAGAATTTGTGTGAGGTGTTAAAGTAAAGCAGGTTTGGAACTTCTCTCCCAAGCTTCCTTCACTTTGTGTGGCCATTTGAGTAAAACACTTTTGCCTTTAAACATGTTCGTACTGTACGGGCTCCATCTGAAGCATACTGAGACCTTTAGCCCGGAGCAATATTCTTTTATTCTCTTACTTCTGATGTGTAGCTTCTTATCAAAGTCAGGTTGATAAAGACATTAGCGTACCATATAGCTTTTATTTGTGTACTAATTTAAAACAGACCTACCTATTAGGTGTCTCATTTAGCAACACACATTTTAATTTTGATGAACGTACTCCTTGTGACAAAGTGATGTCACTGAGGATGTCAACTGCAGTGTACAAACCAAACAGGGAATCCCCCCCGAAATAAACACTCATGTCACTGGAACGAAAACATCCCTCTCACCTAATAAACACACACTTTCACCTAATAAACACACACTGTCACCTAATAAACACACACTCACAGCACCAAACAGCAGCCAAAGACACAAACACGCAGAAGAGACGAGAATAAGCTGCAGAGCAAACAAGGGAGTGGATCTGAGAAAGCTTCTCCCGTGGGTGTCAGGGAGAGCTCTACCTCTCACCTTTTGAATTGCGTTTGCGCACACATGTGTTTGCTTGCCTGTCTGTGTGTGTGTTTGCACATAGGTATGAATGAAAGGTGTAATGTTTGCTCTCTTAGCCTGCCTGACAGGTGTCTCTCAGCTAAAGCTCTCTGCAGTTCGGGCCTTTCAGCAGCGCTGAGTGCTAATGGAAAAATAAGCTCTGTAAGGAGAGGAAATCTGAGAGTAGTCATTAATCTGCAGTCAGTTCCTTTGTGTTCACTGACTTTGAGGAATGGACTCTCATGGATCACTGTCCTAATAATTTTGTTCTCCGCCCACATAAACGTAACAAAGGTTATTTTATGAATACTTGAACAAGACACTAATTTGCCTTCTTGATCACAGAGGAGTTTTATAATGTTCAGGCATGAATCAGCTTAAATACACTGCTGGAGACGTCTGTGTTTCTATTTCTGCACTTCAGCCTCTGGTGGCGTTGTCTGCTCTGGTACATACTATACATCATGTACTACACATACTGTAGGTCAAAATCAACAAGTCCTCCTGTGCTACGGTCAAGCTTTGGTTAGGTTTACGCACAAATATGACTGTGTTAGGTTTAGTGAAAGATCATGGTTTGGGGTTATACTTAGTGAAGGTTAGGGACATTCAAGCAATAATCTCCCGTGTTAAAGTGTGATGTTTTGTTGACCCATCCATCCACCCAACCTCCTCCCAGTAATACATACTATATATCAACAATAAATCACTGGTTATGCAGAACTAAAATCATAAAGTTTGTAGAATGAATGAAGGACTTCCTTTCAGTATTTTAAGAGGAAACAATTGAAATGATTGTACACATTGTACAATCTGGTCAGATGGTCTTCACTTGCTATGCACAGGATACAGCATTGGTATATTTTAATGTACAAGGCCATTTGAGTCAGGCATGTATATCTAAGTTTGTATTCGTACAAAATATCTACGATCTTAGTTCCAATAATCGGCTCGGCTTTGAGGTGTCAACTCTGCATGATCTGCAGGCTAGACTCAGTCTAGATCTCCTCATCTCTCTCTGGCCAGTTTTAAACAAAAGTTATCAAAAGTTGTAACCCCAAACTGTTCTTGCAACAAGTTTGTCATGTCTTGAAGCCTTTTTATCTGTATATACAGTGTTATACACTAACTGTGTCTCTTCTGTTGATGCTTGGACTGAAGTTTTTACTCTGTAATGTATTGTTTTGTTTTTTATTGTATGCATGAAATCGACATGCATTCAATGTTTAACTTTGCTGGCCGGGTCGCCATCGTAAAAGAGATTTTATGTCAATTGCTTTACCTGTTTAAATAAGAACATACTTATATTTAACAACCCAACAGAGTATAAAGTGATAAAATTAGCTCCATCTCAACCTGCTATAACGTTAAAACTACAGCTAGTTATTTTGAATTATTCAGATAGATTTGACAATGTGCATGTGGTCATACATAAACGAAAAAAAAAGTAACCCACTAGGGGAAAATGTCAAGATTGTCAACTTTCGTTTGCTATACAGTGTCCCTCAGTCAGACACTTGCCATTCAGAAATGTTAGTTTTATAATAAAATAATACTAGTTTAAGTACATGTAGTTCAATACTCCCCAACACATCGTACTGTATGTATTATATTCCATATACCGTTTGCAGCTAATTTAGCTGTGCTAACGTTTCTGAGCGTCTCGGTGAAGCTAAACAAAAAGTGATTGATAAAGCTAACGTTAGCAGGCTAGCAAGCTAACGGCAATTTATAACATCGATCACGTTATCATGCAACGAGATTGTATTAGTTATACGTCAATAGCCTATATAATGCAAGCTAGCAAGCTGCTAACAATATTACGCTTTATAACTCAAATTACAAAAAACGTTAGTCAAACTGTGATAACAGTGTTGTACTGACATCATCCATCAACATGATGCCGATCGCTCTCAGTGTGCGCTGCCTCGCTGTTTTGACGGATGCTAGCTCACATTCAGGTAGCGCGAGCACACGGGCGAGCACGAGCAACAGGACGCTGACTGTCGTTGACGTTGCGGCCACAAGTGTCGCTGTTACAACCAATTTCTGATTCTTACAAACAGTCCCTTTAATGCATCAGTAATAATAATCCGATAATATAACACAGGAAGGGCCCATTCTGTCCCCATATTACTTCTTAATATTTAAAATTCTTTCCGTTGTGCTCTTCCTGAGTATTTCTTCACCACTAGTTATCCCTGTTGTGATCTCCAGACTCGTCCATGCAGACAGTCTTCTGTGTGGATGCACCTCGGGGAACCTGCACTCACACACATCCTCTCTCACATCCAGTACACTACATGCTCCTGTTGCAGCAGACACACTGTCTTGTTAATTTCCTGATAGTGTAATTATATCAGGATGTTGTTCGTGCTATCACAAAGTTTGCTAGTTATTGTTTGGGCTGTGTGTGTTTATGTGAGATGAGTGCCAGTGATAGCGAACCTTGGCTCCATGCTTTTGCTATCTTAAGCCATCAGGAATAGCAGTTCCTTCTTCTCATAACACACCCTTTTTTTTATCCAACTCCTCGTTTTAAACGACTGAGATGTGGTGTCAGGAGAAGCTAAAAGTTAAAGCAGTTAAAATCTGATCCATTCTTGTTTTCCGCTTTTGCAGAAACCTCAGGAGAAAGTGTGTCTGCAGGGTGAGCGGATGTTTTTCCGAGGCAGAAAGAGTACACAGATCCTATCCGGCCCACTAACTGTAATTGTGCTTGTTTAGAGTTCATTTGAGGAGGAGCGGGGGGGCCTGTAGGAAGAGGAAGTGTCATCCTCTCACATCAGACATGAGGCTCTGGGGCCCCGGAGGAGAGGAGGTGCAAATGAGTTTAGGTCACAACGAAAAAAGGGACCGCGAGATGGATGTGATAAGTTCCACCGCGGTTCGCCCACCCTTCCTGGTCCTGGTGATGATAATCACTCAGCTTGTTTTGCCTTCGTTACCTCATGATAGAAGCCAAGGGCTACATGACAAGACTCTAAACAAACACTTGAGATGATAAAGGACAGACGGACGGTTCACACAAGTGAGACTAGTCATGCACTAAAAAGGCTTTTTTTTACATTGGAGACACTGAATCTTGTTGCTTTTCCTACATGACCCTGCATTCTTTCTTCATAGCTTTTCTGGCAGTCACGTAACACCCCAATAATCCTGTTAATCTGCAGTGAAGACGCTTCTTTGTTTAGTGACAGGAACATACCCTTTATCTAAACCCCATCTTTGATACAGGAATGAAGACGGGGTGAAGCGGCTGCTTCCAACAGTTTTTGTAACTTTCCCAAACAGACAATCCGACAGTCACGTGGTGAGGTGTGAAAGTAGGCAGCGTCCTTCTTTGTTGTTCTACATGCAACTACTTGCGGCACTTTTCGTGTGTACAACACCATGAATGTCTTCGAGCAGAGAGCGTCTAATTTGTACGATTAATTGCACGTCGCCCTCCTCTTTGTCGGCAGCCTTTTTGCCGTTCTGAAAACACTTTTGCCGTTAGACTTGGTCGGAAGATACGTTGTTCAACCTCGTTTGAAACATACCGAGACTGAGAGTCTGTACACAGAAACGTGTTCACACATGCATGGTCTGCATGTATAGTCCACACATTAATAAAATTTGCAGCAGGCTGACACGACATGAGCAAAAATGTACGCCACATAGAGCCTCTTGGAGCCCATTTGCTCCAGTTGTGGATCACTCCAACTGGCATTATGTTGTCATCAGTACCTCAATCTGAGATCTCTGAGGGTGTTTGGGTGCCACATGACAACAGTTTGGAACAAAAATGGTCTAGAAGTGTGGCAGTAAAGTCTGTTGATGATTGTCTCAAACCAACACAACTGCAGTTTACTCCCTCCTACACCATGTAAACAAGGCTGATACACGTCAGCATCTGTTCTGTAAATGTTTCCTGCCAGTAGCTGCTGTTAGAATCCTTCCTGGACCTGTTTTGGAACTCATTATGGAGTTTTCAATCCAACGTAATGGGATCACCCTTTAAATACCCTTTAAAACAGCTACACTAACAGGATGTGCGACCCGTTCTTCGGCCATCTCCCCGATCAACCCGGCCGCGCTGCGTTAAGTAGACACCTGATTTGATGGTCGAGCTTTGTCAGATCGTCACAGCCTATAAGCCCCGAGGGGATGAGCCACAAATCACCCTGCTAAGACTCTTTGGAGATGGAGCTGAGGATCTAAATCCACAAGTTTACCTTTCTTACCTGTTCTTAGTCCCCTTACTGCACACTCACAGCTGAGCTGTGTCCTGGAAAGGACCAACTGGTAATCCAATCCAACACCTGCTGTAAGGACACCTGGTGTCCACATTTACTGAGATTGCATTGCAAGGGCAAGGCCTGTGTTTTACACCTCAGTAGTTCAGCCTAAGAGCAGAGCTTCTGTTGTATTCACTAAGAAATGTATGCAAATCTAGATGTAAGCAATCATCATTAATTACAGGCTTCAATGTATAATTAATGCACTCTTTGAGATCTAATTTGAGGTTCAAGGATAGAAAGCTTGTTGTGATTTTCTGAGTTTCTGGTGTCGATGTTACAAAGATCGAAGATATTTCTAAAGGGAAAATGAATTCCTCACGCTGCCTTTCTAAGATTTTATTTGAACACCATTGTTGGAAATTGTTTTTGACAAGCACTAAAGTTTAACACATGTTTTATAAATGACATGACTTTTTAAGTCAGTCATTTTATTGAATTCACACAACCTCTCTAGAAAATATCATCCCAACTGCAAACAAATAGCTGTATAGTGGATTGGAGTCTGTGATTGTGATGTGGCTTCACTTGGAAAAATGTCAAAAACATTCAAAGCCAATTAAGGATTTGCATTTTACAAAATGGCCCAGTACACTTATTTTCTCCAGGAAGGGTATTTACTAAATGCTGTTGCTAGAAATATAACACTGCTCAGTGAGCTTTGGATATTCTCCCCCTCAAGTCTTGAATTATCAGTATCGTGAGCTTTATGTCTTTCCCTGCGCTGATATTTATATTTTGTGTCGTATATAATTATAACAAATGAATTCATGAAGCACACCAGCGCTGCCATTTGAACTTGTAGTTTTCCCCCATTGTTGTTTTGACCTTTCAAGTTGTTTGAAGGAACAGTATGAACCGTTCCTCTAGTCCAACTGTTGCAGGACCTGTGGGTCTAATCTGAAGCCTGAAATGTGTCCGTGGAGGGAAGAACCAGTGAGGAGCTTTGGTGAAGCCAATGAATCCAATTTATTACAGCAGTGCTTGACTATGTCATTGGTCTGTTGGCTTTCATTGTCATGACATGATAATGAGGCGTGCACAAGCTGCCTTTCATCTGAACTCCATGGCAAAGTGTCACTGACGTCACTGATGCTACAGATTTCAATCTGTGTGTTGATGTGGTCGGGACTTAAGGGGACTTGGAGGGAACTTGGAGAGGACTTGGAGAGGACTTGGAGAGGACTTAAGGGAACTTGGAGGGAACTTGGAGGGGACTTGGAGAGGACTTGGAGAGGACTTGGAGAGGACTTGGAGAGGACTTGGAGAGGACTTAAGGGAACTTGGAGGGGACTTGGAGGGGACTTGGAGAGGACTTGGAGAGGACTTGGAGAGGACTTAAGGGAACTTGGAGGGGACTTGGAGAGGACTTGGAGGGGACTTGGAGAGGACTTGGAGAGGACTTGGAGAGGACTTGGAGAGGACTTGGAGAGGACTTGGAGAGGACTTAAGGGAACTTGGAGGGGACTTGGAGAGGACTTGGAGGGGACTTGGAGAGGACTTAAGGGAACTTGGAGGGGACTTGGAGGGGACTTGGAGAGGACTTGGAGAGGACTTGGAGAGGACTTAAGGGAACTTGGAGGGGACTTGGAGAGGACTTGGAGGGGACTTGGAGAGGACTTGGAGAGGACTTGGAGAGGACTTGGAGGGGACTTGGAGAGGACTTGGAGAGGACTTGGAGAGGACTTAAGGGAACTTGGAGGGGACTTGGAGAGGACTTGGAGGGGACTTGGAGAGGACTTGGAGAGGACTTGGAGAGGACTTAAGGGAACTTGGAGGGGACTTGGAGGGGACTTGGAGAGGACTTGGAGAGGACTTGGAGAGGACTTAAGGGAACTTGGAGGGGACTTGGAGCGACTTGGAGGGGACTTGGAGAGGACTTAAGGGGACTTAAGGGAACTTGGAGGGGACTTGGAGAGGACTTAAGGGGACTTGGAGGGGACTTGGAGGGGACTTGGAGAGGACTTAAGGGGACTTAAGGGAACTTGGAGGGGACTTGGAGAGGACTTAAGGGGACTTGGAGGGGACTTGGAGGGGACTTGGAGAGGACTTAAGGGGACTTGGAGGGGACTTGGAGGGGACTTGGAGAGGACTTGGAGAGGACTTAAGGGGACTTAAGGGAACTTGGAGAGGACATACCATGCTCAGAGCCACTCTTGATTGTGTCAACATTTAAAATGGGCTTAGATTAATATGCCATTGTTAGGGTGAGATGAAACTTGAGCATTGAACATGACATTGTTGAATTATTGTTATTTTAAATGAATCCTGGCCTGATCACAGTCGTCCCGTCTGTTCTATTTTCTTTCATTAGACTATAGACTTTATTGTCCCACAAGGGGAAATTCTCTTCCACAGAACTGTACTTGTCAGAAACCAACACACACAACAGCACACAGTAACACAGTAACACAGTAACAGCAATACAACAGCGATAACAACAGCAGTCCACACTCAGGTCCGTTCAGAGACGCCTGTTGTTTAAGGCGGATCTGACTGCAGGTATCAGGCTTCTCCCAAAGCGAGCCGTGTTGCCCCTCAGTGTTCTGTACCGGTGCACGGAGCGGGGCATTATGGGAAGGTGGTGGTTGAGTGCTATTGAGATTGCAATGCGTGCGATGGCTTTGTTGTTCAGTTCAGTGAGGCTGGGTTTGGGGAGACCAACGATTGAAAAAAAATGGATGATAACGGGGTGCTGAGGTGAGGAGGGATCGATTAGTATTTCCTTTGTTTTGCTAACGTTGAGGTGAAGATGGTTGACATGAGATCTGAAGACATGAATTCAGTCTCTCTGGGAATGTGTTCACGTCTTATTTGACTACACTGTATGTGACGTTGATGTGAGAGCAGAGGAAACAAGTTGGACCGATCCTGATCTGGTTTTGTTTGATCCCATCGTGAGCCTTCCTGCACAGAGCGTGCAAAGTGACGACCTTAGTCGTCTCACGCTCTCACCCAGCCTTTCTTTAGCTACTTAATCACCTTTAGGAGGATAGTTCCTCCTTTGGCTATAACCTGCCCGTCAGCAGCGTGTGATCCCCGGTAAACCGTACTTATCAAACTAAATACTTGATCCGGACCAGGCCGGCAGCTAAAGACGAAGCTCTAAGGAGCCGGCTCAGAGCGTTGTGATTACAGACTTAATAGAGGACAAACATCTTAGTAGGATGTATGTGACCGCTCTGCTCCGGGAATCCCATCTTTACTTGACCCGGCTGGATCGCTGCTAAACGGGCTCTTCTTAAGGTGTTCTTCTTCTGGCAAAATACGGTGACGTGGGTGTGAAAATGAGCTCTTTTTGTTGGTGTGATAATGACTTATTTATAATATGTTGGTGAAATAAAACCACTACAGATGAATGAGAAAAAGGAGGCAAACACACAGGGACTTATTCATGACCTCTGTTATTCATGACCTCTGTTATTCATGACCTCTGTCTGAGTAGTAGAAACAACATTCACAACATCTACCAACAAGGCTACCAGTAGGTAAAGTGTTCAATAACAGTATTTTGTGAACACCCTGCCTGGGAACATCGGATTAAATTGTTTTTTTAAAGATCCTACATGCGACTTTAAGGAGAATTAGTTTTCCACAAAGTGAGAAAATAGTACTAAAGTAATAGAATAAAATAAATTATTAATGCTAAAATCGAATTAAAGGTATTGTTTACTATTCGGATAATAAATATAGATACTGCTGTGACATTTTGACATCCCAAGACAAATGCAGATACACCACCTCAGAGATTGAAATTCATCCCTATTTGATGTAACACATATCAGCCAGTAGAGGGTATCGGTACTCCAAGAGGAGATCCTCCTCCTCCCAAGCCTCATTGTCTCAGTGCATGAACTATTACCTTGCAATTCCACGTCTCCTCGACCTATTTTTACAGTGTGTTTGCACTGATGTCATACCAGCTTCCTGAGAGAACAGCAGGAGTTACCGTCACACGTTGTGCACCGGTCCATTTTCTCCCTCTTCATCAGACGTCATTGGTAACTGTGTTGGAATAAACAAGCTCTGCTAGTCAGAGATCCACCTCCTACCTGTGGGGAAACATCAACAGTTAAAGTAAATCTGAGGAAGTTTCCTTTACCTTGTTAAGTTTGTTGAATAGGGGGCATGTACTTTGAAAGGACCCACTTAGCCGCGATGAATGTGGTTTGTGTGGGGGTGGGGGGGGGGGGGGTCTTTGTGTGTGCCAGACATCAAATAGACTCCAGCCAGAGGTGAAAGAGGCTGAGCGGGTTAAAGGAAATAATTAGGGTGCATCTCAGAGCTCATTTGGTCGATGGCGAGGCAGGCGTGTTATCGAGAAACATTTCGGTCACGGCTAATTGAATGTTGTTTTTTTTTCCATCGTTAGTATGTCGCAAGATAGCTCCCATGATTCACCTTGTTGTCTGTAATGATGTGAAAATTGTAATTAAGCCCAGAAGATAGAGCAGTGATTAGTTATTTTTAAGTCTTACAGACTGAATTGAGAGTTAAACAGCTCCTGGTTGTGTATTCACTCTGGAACAGAGTATGTGTGTCTCAGTAGCAGCTCTCATTTTCCAGAAGCATTAAAGGAAATAAATCATTTTGCTTAGCCTTAAGTTTACCTTCACTTTTATGTACAATAGCAGTAACTGTTGGGAGTTTTACAAGGTTTATATTCAGTTGCAGGTTGGCTATATTCAAGTAGACGAATCTGTTATTCATTAATAGCAGGACTTAAACTTTACAAGCCACATGATGCAGATAGCAACACATGGAGGGTAGTGACCAAGACAAATAAATTACAATTAACATCTACTTTGGGATCATAAAGCAACTTATAGTAGATGCACATGCAAGAGAGCAAGGATTATTTTATTTGTATGGAATTAAATTGATCGTCACTTATGAGACCAGATCAAATAACTTTGTCTTAACTTTAGTTAGTTAGTAGTTGTTAGAACAATTCTACCTTTGTTTTTACTCTTTCACTTCCAAATGTGATGTTGCAGTATAAAGGTAACAGCCAAAGAGTGAATAACAGGATCCATTAACAATGTTCCCTGACGTACATACAAAGGTTACGGGTCATAAAGCTGTTTAACTTAATCGTTCAATTTGAAGTGTTGAACAGTTGTATGACAACAGTTACCAAGGTTACCAAAACCAGTTGACATGCTGTTGGATCAGCAATTACAAAGCTTTCCTGTGCAGTCGAACCTCGCTCAAAACCACAGAACTATAATCTAGAGGAAATTCCAGCATCCAAATATCCCAAATATGTAATTTTTTGAATGTATAAATGTGTATTTGATTAAATAGAGCAGCCATAAAAAATGTCTTGGGTTTGAGTACTCACTCAGTGTAAAGTTATTTCTTCAATGAAGAGCCGGAACAAGCTGATACTGAATGAATATACTATCAAAAATTATTTTAACAACCTCAAAGCAACTTAATGGGAAACAAAAAGTGAAGTTTGAATGTTAAAGGAAAACTTCACCCGTAAAATGACCATTTATTTATCACTTAATCACCGAGTGTCACCTTGAATTGTTGAAGAAAACTTCCTGCATGCCTCCACGGTGAACGCAGGAACCAGAAATGGCCGAAAACAAAAAAATAATACAAATAAAGTGAACATATGTGAGAAGGTGGATCCAGGAGGATGTCAAGCAGCTTCCCAGCGTCGCCAAACAGGTAGATCCAGAGCAACACAACCTCCTCTCCACGCCAGATAGATAGAACCAGAGCAACACGACCTCTTCTCCACGCTAAATAGATAGAGCCAGAGCGACACGTCCTCCTCTCCACGCTAAATAGATAGAGCCAGAGCAACACGTCCTCCTCTCCACGCCAAATAGATAGAGCCAGAGCGACACGACCTCCTCTCCACGCTAAATAGATAGAGTCAGAGCAACACGACCTCCTGTCCACGCCAAATAGATAGAGCCAGAGCAACAAGACCTCCTCTCCACACCAAATAGATATAGCCAGAGCAACACAACCTCCTCTCCACGCCAGATAGATAGAGCCAGAGCAACACAACTTCCTCTTCAAACCAGATAGATAGAGCCAGAGCAACACGACCTCTTCTCCACGCTAAATAGATAGAGCCAGAGCGACACGACCTCCTCTCAACGCTAAATAGATAGAGCCAGAGCAACACGACCTCCTGTCCACGCCAAACAGATAGCGCCAGAGCAACACGTCCTCCTCTCCACGCCAGATAGATAGAGCCAGAGCAACACAACCTCCTCTCCATGCCAGATAGATAGAGCCAGAGCAACACAACCTCCTCTCCACGCCAGATAGATAGAGCCAGAGCAACACGACCTCCTCTCTACCATGGAACCTTGAGAGAGGACCAGATTTTTGTTTTTAATTCACAATTTTTTTTTTTTTAAATATTTAAAACACTTCCGCGTAAATAGTCTCACACTTACGCAGGCGAGCTGCGAGTTCAGACGAGTCCAAAGTGTTTTAAATAGTAGTGTGTTTGGGAAGTAGTGAGCATACGACTGGATAAATGAGACTTGGATTATACTGCACGAGTTGTGTGAGAGTTTGTAAATGGATGTTTTGATATAGTTTTGCTGTACCGTAGGTCTACTGTCTGAATGTGTTTCCCTGGTGCTAAAACAGCACATTTCCAGTATACATGGTTCAGTAGCTTATGATTACTCCACAAGTAGGTCAGGGTCAAAGGTGCAGTTACATCTATAACATCATCAGTGGAGGCACTATAATTAATTCTGACTCATCAGTAGGCCTATCACAATAATGACTGTATGAACTAATCGTACGATATATGGACATGACCTTGATCATTATTGCCTGTTGTGTTTACATGCATTATAAGAATATCACCAACATTTTAGCCAACGTGATGGCAGAATAAACAGCAGGTTTTCTTCACCATTGCGCAGACATTTCACACTTTTGATAACAGAGACCGAGAGTCCATTTAATTCATCGTTTTGGTTGTGTGGTTTTATTTTATTTATATTTTAATATTTTTTCACATTCTGATTCCAATGTCTGAATATTCTTAATAATTAGAAGTACATTGCTCCTTGAAAGGGTGTACTTGCATTTTTATGCTATATATTATCATTATATCAGTGGCATAAAATGGTCTTAAAATAACAATAATATTGTTTATCGCAATTATTTCTGGAACAATATATCGTCCTACAAAAGTAGTTATTGTGAGTGAAACTGAAAACCGCCATCAAAACTTAAAAAAAGAATAGTTAAACATTTGGGCAAATACAAGTTTTTAACCTTTTTTACCTTCTCATCTAATTATCCGTAAGAAAGTGAAAAAGGATCTCTGGGCGTAGTGGTTGTTGGCCAAGAAATAGATTTGTAAGTTTCCTGCTTCTTGAACCACTGTGTGTTTTCTATTTCGTTTTTCTTTCTATTTCTTATGTTAAATACATAAAGACACAACATAAACGCAAATAAACAGCTAGTAGTTTTCCTCCTGCTTCCTAAGTGTACATTCAGAGCCAAAGAACAGTTCCGCCAAAGTACCACAAGGCTGATAAATTTCAAACAATGTTCAAAAGACAGATGCGAGATGTACTGTAGGTCTAGTCTGATCCAAAACGGAAAACCTCCCCCAACCTGACATGCATAAATTAACAAGAATAATAATAAAAAATACACTTGATCCAAAAGGAACCTGAGGACAGTCAGTACAGTAGATCACATCAAAAAACACATCTTCTCCTGCCGTGATTATGGCACAACAAATGATCAGATTCTGCTCGGATCCACTCTGGTCTTAGATATACTGGCACACAGACCCAAGACCTGCTGCATTAGAATGAGACTATACCCAAAGAACTGAATGGGTCGTCTTATTTCACAGTTTGTTGGTTGGTAGGATGTGAACAAGCACTGAAAAACTTTTTCATGATATGTCTCCTTTAATATTTGAGTAACATCTTCCCAAAGGTGTTAAAGCTTCAGTAGGCAGAATGTTCTTGGCATCATTGGGCAAAAAACCCATAATAATCTTTCAGTATATTGTAATTCAAGTGTTCTGAGAGAAAACTAGACTTCTGCTCCTCCTCATGTCTCTGTTTTCAGGCTTTAGAACAATCTAGCCCGTGACGGCAGATTTTGACCAATCACAGGTCATTTCAGAGAGAGAGAGAGAGCGTTCCTATTGGCTGTGCTCCGGTCATGTGACCAGAACTTGGCTTCTTTCAACAGATTTTACAATGGCGGCTGAGTCACAAACTTTCTCATTTTACAGCTAAACAGTAACTACAAGATGATTCTGAGAACATCTGAGGAGAGAAATAGTCATTACAGTAACAGAATATTGATTCATATCTGATCAGCGCTGCCTAGTTTCACCGTTTGGTCGGAGTTCAGAGTGATTGACAGCTGCTCAGAGACGGCAGCTGGGCAGCGGACTCCAGATCAGCTCTGATTGGTTGTTTTCCTCCAGTCTGTGAAATCCTGCAGATGCCGTTAGGAGCACCGGAGGAAACAAAGGAACATGATTTTTTTCAGATTACCTGTCTCATGTACTACTGTCAGGATATGGTGACAATATGCTGAAAGATTATTATGGGATTTTTGCCCAATGATGCCAAAACAATTGTTGCCTACTGAAGCTTTAAGTGAGCCAAGAAATAATAAAGCACATTTTCCTTTCATATTTGCTCATTAAAGACATATTCACATGTTGTATGACTGTTCAGTGTGTTGGTCAGAGTTCAGCTCAGTCACACTGAGGAGCGAGTGAATTCTCCTATAACTCTTTTCTTTCTGAAGGCTTTAATCGGATTGCCTGCTCATGTTTGATTATTCAAAACTTTACAATGATTACAAATAATGGGATATCTATTTTTGCAGATGTCATTACAAATGTGATATGTGTAATGTAATGTAATACACTGCTGGTTCTCTGGCAGGCTTTACACAGAAGGATGATGCAGAAACTCCTTCTGTCAAAGCTCAGCTCATCTCCACTCAGCTGTTTGTTTATTTAACGTGTTCTTTCATTCATTTTTCATACAGTAAATTTGGCTTATAGGTTGATGCAGTCAGTTAGCTCTCAATCTCTGAACACAAATCCTCAGTTTTCTTACCTGAGTGACTCTAGATAACATCCGGCCAATCATAAAATGCTATTTTGAAGCTCGAAGGTGTCCCTTCATTTTTGATTTCACAAGCATTTCATGAAACCTTTGAGAACTTGTTTCCTGCTGATTTATGGCCCTGCTCGGAGGAGGCAGAGCATGACTCTCTTTGTTTTGCAATCTGCAATATTTCACTGTATTTCTCCATGATCTTTGTGTTTTGATTTGGATAGTAGTTTGGGTTTGTTTCATTTTAAAGTTGCTTCAAAGTCCAAAGACAACACTTTGTACTGCGTGTTCGTCTGTCTCTGCTCTGCTGAGTCACTTCCAAAGAATGTGAGTTTTATCCAATATAACATGTGAAAAGTAAATAATCTGTGCCCCTTTCCGCTCTCTTCGTAATGATTATTCGTTTTTACAGATGCTTTTATCTAAAGCCATTTTGAAATGTACGGATCCTGGTTTATACAGCAGATTTAGCGTTGGTTTATACTGCTGCCAACCAGCTGTATGTTTGATCAAGGGACACAAACACAGTTTAATGTCCCTCCACCAGAGCTTTGAACCCACAGCGTGCCCTTTTGGCCCGGTGCTCCAGCCTCCCACGCTGCTGAGCGCTGCCCACTGCTGGTAATCCATCTGGGAGTGTTGTGTTCTTCTGGCCTCCTGTACACAATTCATCATTTTTATGAAGGAGTAAAAGAAAGAAAACTTAGCATGTTCATTATCCTTTACTTCTACTAATGCATAATGTCACCTTGTGCTCATGGCACATGGATGGTAATCTGATGTAAACCCCCCCCCCCCCACCAGCTTCTCCTCGTCCTTTCCACGGCAGATCTTTCTGCATGTGGATCAAATCAGAATTATCCACTAATTGACTATTTACAGGGCTAGAGAAAATCCCTAATGGACTTGATATTAAATCCCCCTCAGATATTTAAAGTGTCTTTTTGGAGTGCCTTGCCGAAAAACCAGGCTTTTTTCTTTTTTACAAGACGGCCAAGTTAAGCCCGTCAGTGTGTCGGAATGGGCCGGCCGAGCCCGGGCGGCTGTTAGACGGGATTATGGGACGACAGTAGGGAAGGGCAGCGCGACGCAGGGGAGACGGGAACGGCCAGATCTCCGTTCAATGACTTCCAGATGGACCGCAGGCCCAGGTTCTCTCTCTGGAGATACACACCGTGCTCCAGAAGGGACTTCAACTTGGCTTCTTTATAATGAGATCGACTGGGGGTTTTATGAGGGGAGCGAGATAACATAAATTTCTATATGCCTGCCTGGCTTCTTTAATGCACTATTAAGGCTTGGACTAAGAAACTTGGACTTTTAAGCTGAACTCAGGGATCTCTGGTGTAAACTGTTAATGTCATGAGTACCTTCGGGTACAGCATGTCACCATAGCAATACTACCAACAACTATTTCAAACTTTGTTTTGTGTTCTTTACAGATATGGTTGGCCCCAGCAGCAGTCCACTTCTGTTCTCTCATCCATATTAAAAGCTGAAGCTTAAACAGGAGCTGAGTGAAGACATCACTGATAGATTCTGTGTATAAATTATTATTTTTTTGGTGCCTTTATTTTGCCACATGTAGAATATGTAAATCTAAACACTGTGTTCTTCTGTTGTCAGTACTTACTAATGTTCTAATAAATGGCATCCCAAATAAAATGTGTCAGGATCCTTAAAGGGACTGTTTGTAACTTCTTACACATATAAATCATTGTGGGTCGGTGTCTCATGCGCGCTCGCGTGTGGCTACGCTGTTCAGACTCAGACTCCAACACAAACTACACAGAAGCACCAAAATCTCAAAGTTCTATCTAGTTTTCAGCCCGTCTTGTAAACAGTGTTAACTCTTCCTGCTTCATCCTCCAGACCGCGGTCAGAAGACACAGAGGAGACCGGAGCTGCACACTGCAGAAGAGTTAGTTTAGCTCTGAGAATATCTAGTGAATGTACAGTGGAAGTTTTTGCAGAAATAAATGCTGCAGCTCCTCCAGACCAACAGAGGTTTCCCGTCTCTTGTGAAGTGACGGGAAAGGTGAAATATAGAGTGATATTGTGTGTTAGCTGACGTGTGTCACCTCACTGTGTTGATCGATGCTCGTTCATGTCAATGTAGAGCGAGCACAAGCGCGAGCAACAGGACGCTGACTTTCGTTGACATTGCGGCCACAGGTGTCGCTGTTAACAAGCAATTTCTGATTCTTACATTAAGTCCCTTTAAGGTTATTTTTGCAGTTTTGCACACTACACAGTCATTAATGTTATATTATCACAAGTTGCAGACGTTGTCAATTTTGTTATTACAGAAAGCTTAATTAGCTTAAACAGCCAATCCTGTCTCATGGGAATTCATGTTTATTTATATTCTACTAATACGCAACAGCAAATACATTTTGAGAGAAATGTACTGCTGCCCCAAGAGACATGATGTGTATCCTTTATTAACATTTAACCAAACCACAATCCTTCCATAACCAAAGCATTTTTGTTGCCTAAACCTACCCACACGCTAGACTCTGGTATCAAAGTCCTACACTTTGTACATCCACCATCCACCCTGACCATCTACACATCTCTTGTTTGTGGTACGAGAACGTAGCGCTTATAAACATTGCGAGTGAACATAATCCAGGCAGCAATTATATTCCCCTCAAACATATTAGTAGTACATTAAAATCATTTCTAGGACGCAGGGTTTCCATACCAGTGGTTTTGCATGTTTTACTGCAGATCTCATACTTTATATTACAGCTAACCATTTCTGCAAAAACATGCTAATGTGTTTTAGATTATTGGATGTAGTCATCGTTCCAGGCTGCCATTGATTTTCATTTGTTTCTGTACTATATCTATCCTCTAAAAGTAAAATTTCACAATGCAGACTTGATGTTCACTACGAGGGATTATCCAACTCAAACGATTGTCAAGGGACTGCCAATTGATTTTTATGCCATATTGAATTTAATAGAAGCCAACCTGAACATTAAAAACTGCACAGCATTCATTTGAGCATGGTCAACAAAAATACTGGTATGGCCCTTTAAGAAAATCACATTAAAGAGTAACACCAGTGACCGAAACTGTACTTTGCCGGCTAAATGAACGTCTGATCACTATTATCAGGCAAGTTATAGCTCAGCATCTCAAGATGATTTGTTGATTTGAGTGGTAGCTGTCTCTGTGAAGAGCCTCCCTTCATGCTGAGAAAGAGATAGAGGAAGAGGTGCTGACATGAAACAGGTCCTAGCCATCAGCATAACTCATGATCTAATGAGAGCTCTGTGTGAGAGAAAGCAGCGCTCATGTACCCATCCTGCTGTCTCTACATTCCTTCCCACAAATTTGCTTTATACCTTCTGATTGCAGACCTCTTCGACATCTACTGATTGTAACTCAAGTGGACACTCTGCTGTAAGTGCTGCATCTTCTTCAGTTGGACAGCACCATGTAGTGCTCTTTATATTTTATAAATTGTGTGTTGTACCACCCGATTCGACTGTTATCAGGCTGTTAAATAGGCGTTATCAGTCGCTATAAGCACCATAGATGTGGGTCAGTAGGGACCTACTACGCCTACTACGTTGTGAAAGTGAAAGTGAAACTTTAAAGCACCACGTTCTAACATAAAACTGAATGAAACGTCACCTTTTGATCACAAACAAAAAGGATTCTTTAGGTTTAACCAATATAATTACAACTTCTTTAGGTTTAGGCAACAAAACCACAACTTCTTTAGGTTTAGGCAACAAAACTTCACGTTGTGACGTTACGTTATGCTACGTTGTTACGTTATGCTATGTTGCTACGTTGTTACGCTACGTTGTTACGCTACGTTGTTACGCTACGTTGTTACGCTACGTTGTTACGCTACGTTGTTACGCTACGTTGTTGTTGTTACGTTACGTTGTTACGTTACGTTGTTACGTTACGTTGTTACGTTACGTTGTCACGATGTTACGTTGTCACGATGTTACGTTGTTACGATGTTACGTTATGTTACGTTACGTTGTTACGTGACGTTGTTGCGTTGTTGCGTTGTTACGATGTTACGTTATGTTACGTTACGTTGTTACGTTACATTGTTACGTTACATTTTTACGTCACATTGTTACGTTACGGTTACATTATTATTTTAACACAAACCATGATGCTTTTTCTAACTTTAACCAAGTAGTTGTGTTGCCTAAAACTGACAAATCGTCTCACAACGTTAACCACGTGGCGTTGTGCCTTTCTGCAAGTGTGATACGAGGTTGATATGAAACTTATTTCTGAGAGAGACATTCAACGTATCCCACGGTTTGCAGAAACGTTGAATGCCAAAAATGTTTCTTACGACTGGGTTGCAGTAAGAATTCATTGACCTAAGACTTCTGGACCAACAGCAATGATGAAAGTCTCATTCAAATTAAGTGGAAACTATGTCACCATATAGAGCATTTTTAGCATTAATAACTTTATTTAGGAGAGAAGGTTGCATTTAAATGCTCAGCTTTGGCAGGTTACTGTTTCCATGACTGCAGGCAAACATATACTGTATATGTGTAGGTGTTTGTAATACCAATGAATCTCAATTCATCATAACTAGCAGAACGTAACCGATTTAATGTCACATTCAAATCTGGAGGATATATTGTACAGTATGATTTATGATTTGTCAACAGGGCACTGCAAAGACTGGCGTTCTGGTATTAAAACATTTTGACTGGTGTATTTATTTGGTATAAAATCTTTACTATTTTTGTTGTACTTTATGTTTGAAAGTGAGCAAGAAAAATCTGCTAATCTTGGCATGCAGTTCTCTCTTACATCAATAAAACCAAACAAAAATGTCCATATTGAACAGTTCACATATGACGTAACATTAATAAAAATCATCTCATTTTAAAGTGAGTATAAAGTAATTTAGTAGTACAATGTTGGTCTTGAATTAAATATAACAAACAATTAGAGGCATGAAACTGTTTATTCATCAGGTGTGCAAAAATGTCAATATATTCAAAAACGTTATAATGAATTTAACAACATGTAATAAAGGGACAATGCACAAACACATGGGGGATCACCATCATATCCTACAGGTCATCTTTCCTTGTCAATGCATGTTGAAACTCTGCTGTATGTACTGCTGGAGAGCGTTTTCTTTCTTTCTGTCCTGCCTGCTCAGGCTGTTTTGTATTTGCAGTGTTGCAAGAATTTTTTTCCAAGTAAGTCATTCGGGGGATTTGTGTGCAGCTCTCTTTTCCAATACTCACCATGGCTTAACAACGGTTCTTTAAGCCTGCATCTGGTTGCCGTCCCGTTTCACTAGAAAAATGTTTGGAGTCACGAGTTTGGAGCCAAACTCTGACGAACAACCACAGTAGATCGGCTTCAGTCTTACACTCACAACATGATGCTTTCTTCAGGTTTTCTTCTAGCATAGACCTGTAAAGAGTAGTTTGGTTCCAGCTTTCACTTGATTGAATTACTCTGTATGGGAACAGACTGCCATACAATTCTTAGTGTTTGCACAATGAACTGTTATATTCTGATATGATCAATCTCACTTTGATGTGGACTCAATGCACTTTTAGTCTGTACATCAGCAAATCTCATTTAGGCACATATGAATAATTAGGACTCAAAGGAGATCATTTTTTAAATCTGTGATACCTTTTGGACATCAACCCCCCGACCCCCCTCTTACTTCTCAAGGCTGACGGTATTTTATATTTTTCTTATTGTCAATAAATACCATGAAAAGACCCAAACCACCAATTGATCCTTTACAGCATACTATTATACTATTATACTACTTATTACCACAAACAGTTGCTGTAATTTGTTTTAGTCAACCGTATAATAGAATAAAGTCATAATATTACGAGAAAAAAAGTCGTAATATTACGAGAATAAAGTCATAACTTTACGAGAAAAAAAGTCGTAATATTACGAGAATAAAGTCATAACTTTACCAGAAAAGAAGTCGTAATATTACAAGAATAAAGTCATAACTTTACGAGACAAAAAGTTGTAATATTACGAGAATAAAGTCATAATTTTACGAGAAAAAAGTCATAATATTACGAGAATAAATTCCTAATATTACGAGAAAAAAAGTCGTAATATTACGAGAATAAAGTCATAATTTTACGAGAAAAAAGTCATAATATTACGAGAATAAATTCCTAATATTACGAAAAAAAAAGTCGGAATATTACGAGAATAAAGTCCTAACTTTAAAGCTGGGGTCTGCGATTTATCCAGTATACACTTTTTGTTATATTGGTTGAAATGGTCTTTACACCCCGACAGCAATCCGTTTCTTATGAGCACTGAAAAAAGACCAGAAAAGATCCGTCATCTGTAGCTGCTGTAATCCTGTAAAAACGTCTACCAGTCAGTAAAAATGGTCCCGGTTGTAAGGAACCAATCAGAAGCCTCCCTGCCTCCCTGCTCGTACTCTAGCCTCAGCGTGCACCAGCGTGAACTCAAAGCGCGTGTCCGCCGCACGTTCACTGGAGAGAGGAAGAGAAAACTCAGCTCTTAAAACACCGGACAACGACAACGAACCCGTACCACTATTACCATATTATCGAAAAATACAACTTTGATTTAGTTGTTTATGTTCTGTTAGTTTACTTTATAAAATACTGCAGATTTAAACTATTTATTCTAACAGCTCAAAGTGAAGTCAGAATAACAGGATTATCAACGAGGGGAGACGGCGGATAGAAAACATTGCCGAACAAAATTTACGTTACTCAAACTGCTTTTTCAGTTACAGAAACAAACGAGTGGACTGATCTCCCTCCAGATATTAGAGTAATGTTAAAAAGGGTCGTGTTGTCTCAGCAGGTATCTCTCTCTTTCCCTCCCCTCTCTGCTGCTCTGTGGCTCTCCAGCGAGCTGCTGCCCCCCCCTCTCCTTCAACAAGGAAATAAAAGCCCCTCGTCTACGAGACCGGTCTCTTGAGAGCGCTCCAGCTCATAGCGGGGTCTGTGTGAGTGAATGCCCGGGTGGAGAGGTGGCGATCCCGGCAGGAGCTAGCTAGCTGTGCCGGCAGTTTGTGGAGCTTCTAAACTCCGACAACAGTTGAGAAAATGTTTGATTCGCCATCTAACATCGTAAAACTGTCAATATTCTAAATCTACACCGTTGATTTCTCGCCTCAACATTTTTCAGAAGTGAATTTAGTGATGAAATAGCTACGAAAAATGTGAAGTAGTTAAGATGCGGCGGTGCTCGTGCATGTGTGTGGGGGGCGTTGCCTTATAAGGAGTTTCGAGGGGAGGGGGGGGGGCTTAGACGGAGCTCCTGAGGCGATGCGACTTTCAAATTATGCTAGTTTTCCAAGATCGCAGACCCCAGCTTTAAGAGAAAAAAAACTAATATTACGAGAAAAAAAGTCGGAATATTACGAGAATAAAGTCATAACTTTAAGAGAAAAGAATTCGTAATATTACAAGAATAAAGTCATAACTTTACGAGAAAAAAGGTCTGAAGTTTACGAGAATAAAGTCATACGTTTACGAGAAAAAAAGTAAATAACAGGTAACTTTTTTTCTTGTAAACCTATGACTTTATTCTCGTAATATTATGACTTTGTTCTGTTAATATTATTACTTTGTTCTTGTAATATTATGACTTTGTTCTTGTAATATTATGACTTTGTTCTCGAAATCTCAGATTTATTTTTTTTTCCTCAATATGGCCCCAATACTCCGTCGTACCGTCGTACCATAGACCTACAACAATGATAAATAAAAATGAAAATGTAAACAAAAAAACAGTTATTAATTTCCACTAATTTTTAAAAAAATCCACAGGGAGCCTCTGGAGAGGAGCTAAAGAGCCGCAGGTTGCTGAACCCTGATGTAGTCAGTCAGCTCAATGTTACGGCTGTATGTGTTTCCTGTGCTGCTGTCCATTTTCCCTCTCCAGTAGCTCTGCCCAGGTGTGCTGCACTCCTCAACGAGGTGCCCAGGTGTGCTGCACTCCTCAACGAGGTGCCCAGGTGTGCTGCATTTGATCAACGAGGTTGGGAAGGAAGTGCTTAAAAGCTCCTGTGCCAGCAGCAGAAGGTGGAGGCTTCTGGTGTTGGGACTGCTGGTTCTGCTGCCTCTCAGCTTATGACTTTATATTGTCTTTTTTCATATGTCTTTGTTAATAAATCCTATTGATCTTGAGAGTTTTAAAGGTATCTTTTGTGGTTGGTTTGGGTCAGTGTGTTGGAGTGTTGTTCGCCCCAATAGTAACAGCGTTGATATTTGGTGTTGAGGCTTTGACCTCGTCATCCCCCACAATGAAGCACCAAGGGCTGCATAGCAGGGAGAGGGGGATGATAATAATAACTTATATTAGGGAACTCAGCACCTACAGTCGGATGCTGGGTGGAGGTGGAGCTTTGTATGGAGGATATATATGAACAGCAGTAGCAGCAGGTGACAGCGCAGCTTTCAGGTGAGCTGTGTGGCAGCAAAGGAGTGAGCAGAGACCTTCAGCTAAAGCACACCGGCATGATGAAAAGGGTGCATTGGATGTATGTTGCTGTGATGTGAGTGAAGCGGTGGACTCCAGTTGACATTAATCAGCAGCTGAAAACGGTCCTCAACAAATACTATTTATTGTTGCCTAAAGCTACAGTAGCCAGCTGTTTTAGGAAACTTCTGAGACTTTTTTTGATACGGTATATTTGTGAGCAGTCTTTAAAGGTCCTATATGACCTATAAGACCTTCCCCGACTTTCTCAGTTCCCAATAACAGCCTTCGGGCTGATTTCTATGTAAAGGACTCGGGACGGTTTTGCTTCGTAACATATGCTGATGAAGTGATTTGCAAATGGCGAGCTATTTGACATCATGGAGATTAGACATTACAGATAGTAACATTGATATATGATTGTAATGTAATTTCATGTCACTACGGAGTGAGAGCACGAACACAAGCAACAGGATGCCGACTGCAGTTCACTTAACGACCACCGGCGTCATTAATAACAAGGATTTTCTGAGAGTTACATATAGTACCTTTAAAGATTTATATCTTTGGCTCGGGGGATGAGTGATACAGACCGGGTAGGGTCAGAAAATACTGAGAGATGGACTAACACACTGTTGGTTTGGGTTTTTTATCATTGGATTTGATGACAATAAGAAAAATAACATCAGCCTTATTCTATCTAGGCGGAGCTCTACAAGAAATGATCAAACCCTGGGAGACCATCATGAACACATATTTTACATATCCAGGTCTCTCATTCTCTTCATTCAAGGGCAAACACAGCAATTGTTGATTTTCCCTCATCTTCATCATCATAGTTGTTGTTCGTCTTCGGTCCTCGAGCTCACAGCTCCCTCTGTGCTGCTCAAACTTGCGTTGAAACCCCCCCCCCCTATCTGATCACAGGCTCGTACAGACAGTATGATACACATCTGCATAAGTAAAGAGTTCGGCCACTGTTCAACACATACAGTGTTGTATGTAATTCAGTGAGAATTCATGGATGTAAATGGCTTTTGGAGTGTGATCTCAGTTCATTATCACAGCTCAGCATCTGCAGCACACTGTGGGGGTTTTGAACCTTGATAATTTCAGACTTATATCAGACAAAACTGGTTTCTCCAGAGGTCCACGTTAGCTGTCAGTCCAATGAGTCCCTGCGCTCAGCCCCACCTGGTACTGATAGGATGGATCCCGGATGGATATAGTGCCTTGTGTTGGATAGGACGAGAAATCTCTGTGAGGTCGGAGCGGTGACCCGGTCTTCTTGTGGTACAGAGGCGGATGACCTGACCTACTATCTCTGGATCCAGGAACAGCTGGAGAGCAGGATGAAGAGGAGGAGGATGAAGGAGATATGACGGGCAGACCTCGCTGGACCGGAGCCGAGCTGTAGACCCCCAAGTCGGCCTGCGGTCGCGGCGCCATGGACGACGTTGGGTGCGATACAACGGGCGTGACCGCGGCAGCGTTGGTGAAGTGAGCGGTGAAGGGCGGGTACGGGACGGCCTCCACGCTGTAGCGAGGGTACGGCTGCATCGTAGCCCACATGTTGCAATTAATTGAAGAAGGGTTGGTCAGGTCGTCCGTGTCCCCGGCTCCAGATCCAGACTCTGTTTCCACACTGCCGTACATACAAGCTTCTCTAGAGGTGATCGCATCACTGCAGTACGGATGAGACAGTAAGGGCGACTCATAGGAGGTAGCTGAACGAAAGTAATGCTCCTCTGAGACCGCGGACGATGTCTCCAGATATGGCCGCTTACATCCAAGCTCTAGGTGTCGGGCGTTATCTGCAAAGGGACATAGTTAATAGCAAAGAGAACTTAACATCTGATTCTTTACACTGGCTAAAAGAAGCGTAGTTGAGAACATACCTCTGTGTTTGAAGCAGTGGTACAGAAGGCTGGGATCTCTGCTCGGAGGGAAGTGGTTGGAGATGGGATCCTGTTGGTCTGAGTTAGACAGAGGAACCCCCGTCTCGTACTGATAAGAGGTCAGGACCTGAGGGTGTCCCGTGAGGACTCCGGCTCCCAGCTTCCCCGCTAGGTGACCGTGCGAAGAGATGAGCCTCTGGCGAACCAGGTTCTTTGAAATCACTGGATAGTCTTTCCTACACATACAGAAGGAAAAGGAATCAGTCTGCCATGCCTGCAGCTCCACTCAACACACTCTTATATATATATATATATATATATATATATATATCCACACACACAAAGCTGATGTTTACGAGAGACTTCCAGTGTGCTAAATGGTCCGACAGGATCAGTTTCACTTTCCTGGTTCCTTTTTGTGTAAACATACCCCTGTAGTCTTGAAACACGCAGATCTCCTTCTTCACTACCTCGGAATCCTTTGGCAAACGGATTGTTTTCTATCTTTAGCTGCGTGATCTGGGAGAAGGATATTTCATTTAAGGTTTCATTCTGTTCGGTGTTAACCAAACCACAGTGAAAGCATGCACCACCTATGCACACTTAAATAGTTAAATTTCATCAGCAGTATATTGTTGATAGTCTAGTCGCCGTACCTTGTGGTTTTGATAAGAGGTTACAGAGATGAAGGCCGTCTCGTGAAAGACATGAGTACAGTAGGCAGTGTTCTTGGATCCAAAGGCGTTGTTCTCATCGGCTTTGACGATGTGTAGTCTGGGCTGGTACTTGTGCATAGAGTTCAGGATGATCTAGGAGGGGGGGGGGAAGAGAAGGTAACACATTTCATTTATAAATATTTTTATAGCAATGTTCTGTGAACAGCCGAGGTGTGGTGCACATTTTAGCTTGCAAAGAAATGACAATGTCAACTGGTTTAAACGGTAAATAAACACTTAAATTACACAGTTAAAGTTTTCTAGTCCCTGATGTTCTAACAATGTACCGACATAATAATAATAAGAGATGATCTGCTAAACAACTACAGTATGCTCTGGCAGGTTGGGACACTTCACGTGAGGTTGTTCTCGATCTCTGCACGTGAACTACTTTGGAATTGGAGCATGCAAGAAAATTTCTGACTACCTGGCCAGTTCACCACCCCCTCTGGCCCTGTTCACACCTGGTATTAACATGCGTCCTCAGTGATCGGATCATAAGTGGACAGCTCTGAGTACAGGTGTGAGCACACTCAAGACACATTGAGATCAGATCTTTCAGACCACATTCAGAGGTGGTCTGGGCCTCATATGACCTCATTCTTTTAGCAGTGTGTAGGGAATTTGTCCTGGCCACATTAAGGACCGCCTACTCTACTGACGTCCTGCTGGGATCCATGGGATCACCGCACTCCTCATGTGAATAAACAGGCAGACACGGGCGCTTGTCAGCATGGAAACGTCCTCTGTGCTCTCCTGTATCCTGTCGGTACAACTGTATTTTATTAAAAATATATCTTGTTTATAGGCTACATATCTACAGACTATCAGACTGGGAACAGGAAGTGCATTATTATCATATTGTTGGAGATGCGTCAGTGTTTTTGTTCCGTTACTTTGCACGGAGCTGACACCCGACCGCACTCTCTCTCTCTCCTCCCCGGCTCTCTGAAGCTCTGTATCACGCTGTTGTCTGGCAAAAGCAGCGGTGCCGGCGGGGCAGAGTTCCCCTGGGACCGCCGGTACAATAACCTTTTATTTTGATGTCAATAAATTACATAAAATGTACCAGAATCCACGATATTACTACTGACATTCCTGTAATATTACGTCACAACGTCTGCTGTAGTAACCATGTGTTTACTACGTGTTTTTTTGCATATAGAGCGGAGAAGTGAGGTCGGATCACAAGTTGTCACTGGAGACGCATTCTGATACCAGGTGTGAACAGACGTACTGAAAGCTGTCCATTTGTGATCCGATCACGGAGGACGCATCTTAATACAAGGTCTGAACGGGGCCTCTGACACACCTAAATCAAACTATTTATGCCTTTCTTTGATGTTGTTGTTATAGTGAATGAATTAGCTCGATGGGGTGAATTATCTATTGTCACTGTAAGATAACGATGCCTGTTATCATCCATTCACTGCTGAATTCCTCATTGAGCCTTTCAAGTGCAAAGTTGTTGGATTGGATTGGATTAGATGCATTTCTCGTCTCCATCACACTCGACCTGGAATCTAAACGCGTTGTGTATTAGTCCAGCAGGTAGCATGTGCTGAGCATGCTTCGTGTTCAGGTTTGTTTGAGTGGCTGCAGGTTGTCTCACTAGCATCAGTCCCTCTCAGTGCAGCCGACTCGCTGTGCCCAGCGAAGCGTCAGCAGCAGTAGAGCAGGGTCAGCACTAGTCCAGCTCTGTCAGTGCCGATAAGCATCAAGCTCTGCACTTCGGCTCCGTCTCTTCATTTTACCCGACACTCTCCCGAGGAGCCTTCCTCCTCCAGGGGGCTCTCACAGAGAGGCAGAGGTTGAACGGGGCACGGGGAGCGAGGCTCAGGTTGAACACCGAGTGGAAACCCGTCCTCACATGCTGCTGTTGCTGAGGCAGGCTCGGACACACAGAGAAGCTACTGGCTGCTTCACCAGAGGCTCTCTGTTGACCTTCGTCTGCTCTGCTGTCTGAGGGTGATACTGGAGACTGTTGGTGACTGTCTGAATGTGGTGATCAGGGAAGTCTTCCTCAGATCAGTGAAGAGCTAAAGAAGGTATCTGCTTTCATCTCCCCGGATATAAAAACATTCAGGCGAGATTGTTTGTGCTTGCGATGAGTTCTTGAAGGATAAAACCGTAGCATGTAATGACCCAACCCTATCGCCAGACAAGAACGTCATTATTAGATGATTCTACAAAACCCAGATTACGTCCAGTTTTAAAATGTTTCCTAAATGGCGACTACTGTTTGGTTAAGGTTAGGGAAGGATGGTTAAGGTATGGTTATGCAACTAAAACTCTTAGTTAAGGTTTGGGACAGATTGTGGTCATGCTTAATACAAAGCTGACTCTCCGTATAAAGTCTGTGATCCACGTCCTTCCACCCCCCCATCCTCCACACCATAATACTTTCTGCATTGGTGCCAGCTGTTGGCATTGGGCATAAATGGTGAAGGGCTTTGGAGTACTGGGTTGAATACCAATAGCACATGAGCATTCTGTGTTTGGACGGGGTTAATAATCGCCATCAATGACTTGTTCTTTGATACCATCCCATCACAGCTCTGTTGAAGTGGAGATTCCTCTGAACATCTCGTGGCTAACAGGAGCAGATCTGTATCCCAGGTCACTAACATCTGCTATCAGTAAACAGAAGATAGTTTGTATTGCTGGTGCTGAGCGGGTCCATTATCAAGACAGGATGATGTTTGTGAGGGATTTGGGGCATAAATAGAGAAGAATGACTCTCATGGATTTGAAGGAATTCGGGAATAGAAGTCTGTAGATCTGTAGAATAGACTGTAGAACATGATTCTACTCAACAACAGGACGACTGTAGACCAGAGATTTTCAAACATTTATATGGTGTCGACCCCTAAATAGACTCAATAGAAAGGTGAAGTCCCTCCACTACCACGATTGACCTTATTTCAGGAAAAATATATACGTAGTTAACGACGATTAAACCCTACACATACTGTATGATGTCAATTTCAAAAGATCCTTTTGTAAGTCAAGAAAGTTGCAGTTTGTTGTTAGATAAAAAAAACGTAATTAGAAAGACTGCACACCCAAAAGCTGCACAAGTGACGTCTCTCTTGCAGAAGCAGCTTGGATGTAACTTGGATGAACTCACACCAGCAACGGGTCTCGCTTGTTCTTTCGCTTCCCGGCTGATAAAAAGACCAGGAGACGCTGGATGAACCACATCAGGTCAGATAACATCTGCGTGGAACATAGCTAAGTTAGCACAGCTAGCTAGTGTTGGTGACGTATATCGTGCGAGACGAGAGATGTGGCTCACTGAGCGGATTCACACAAAACTAAATGATGCTGCGACAAACTGAGACTTTCTTGACTCTTAAATTATCTTTTAAATTAACAAACATCATATGTGTGATTCATGCCTGTTACGTGCAGTGGGAGGATGTGTTGTTTTTTTCCTCTCCTGTGTCTCTCAGGTGCTGCCCTTCCCCCCCCCCCTGTACAGCTGTGATGGATGAGTGTGCGCGGCTGCAGCTGATCGGCGGAGTATAAGAGAGCAGGAAGACGGAGCAGAAGTTGTCCAGTGGCCAAGTTGTGTGTCGAAGCCGGAAAACCTTGTGGTGTTTAAGATTGTTTTGTTTTTTGTGCTGCCTCTGTGGACCAGTAGTGTTAAGTTGAGAACTTCCTGTTTTTCGCTGCACCTGTTGAGCAGTAACTTTAATTTGAGTGCTTTAAGATTGGTTATTGCCTTATTTGTTGAGTTGTATAATTACTTCACACTTTCTGTTAGAAAGTAGATTTAAGTTGATTGCTTGTACATTTTTTTTTTATTGTTAATAAATTGTATAATTGTTTTGCACACAACATGTGGCCAGCTTCTCTCATTCCTGTGTTTAAAATGTATTGTTACTCCCTTCATCCCCTGGACCCTAAACGGGGTTGACTATTGGTTTTTAGACATCTTTAGACACAGGAAGGGGGGGGACTTCACCTCTCTATAGGACACAGACATCATCACAGGGATTCCCAATATGGAAAATGTACTTGTTAATGTTTGCTGAACTCTACGATAGTTTGCTCTCTACCATAAAGGGTAGTTCCGGTGAAGAAGAAGAGTAATTTTTACACATTCATTAACGGGAGTTCCTATTCCCGCCCTTCTACACACCTCCTGGTCCGCGGCGTCATCCGGGCTCTGCCTGGCCTCAAACTCGCTCTGTCCTCATTACTCGCCCTTATCACCGGCCAGGCACTCAACTCAACCTGACAGCAGGCCCCGCCACGGATCTGAGAGGTTATGAACCTAATGAGCCCGTCCATTGATGGGATGGCTTCAGACAAGCTATCCCAGAATCCCCCCTGGGGAGCGCTGCCACAGTCACACTCTTCACCTCCTCCATTGTAGCCTTCGCCTCCTCCGTTTCCTTTATCCTTCCTTTCACAAATCTGTCTTTGAAAAACACCTTCACCTTTTGTGTGCTGTTTGCACATGTATCAACCTCAGCTGTGTGTTTCTCCTCACCGCGATGTTTCGGACGTTGGGTGGGGTTTTTGGCTGAACAGAGTCATGAAAATTCAGCAGTATGTTGGCCAGAAAGCAGGGCAACTAGCATAGCTGTAGCCTATTTTTGAAGTAGTTTTGACCATGATTCCCAGTCTGGATGATAGTCACCAGATGTATTTTAGAGATATTGGGAGTAGCAACTCATTCCAGTTGGATATACTCACCAATTTTATTGCTTAAGTCTGGGAACATGGCAACAGTTCTGTTTTTAGTCCACTAGGACAAACATGAGTCACCACATATTAACCATATTAAACCACTGATTTCTAAAACATCGTCTTAGCATTTAAACTGGTGAGTAAAATCTAATACATTTTGTATAAGTATCAACTCTTTCTTTGAATAGGTCTTGAGTTATAGAAAGTATATATTCACTGCAGTATACTCACATGCCCGAAAGGGTCCAGGTGATTGTTGGTTAGCTTGAGCTTCTGAAACGACACCAGTTGCCTCATCCAGTGAGCTCCCGTGGCGGGGGAATCAGGGTGCACGTAGAGTCGTCCTGGCATCGCTGGCTCGGCCTTACCAGCCACCATCCTAAAAACAGATTGAGAGACGTGCAGAAGGAAACTGTTACAAGGAAAAAAAAATAACTCTAGCTGCAACATGCCATGCAACATTTAGAGAGAATACATCTCGTCTGTTCCTGTCACCACATGAACCAAGTCTTCTTTACCATAACGTAGAGGGGGGGAACAGCACTGCTCTCAGTCCTCACAGTATTAAACCCCTCAGACTGGAGGGAGCTGGCCTCTGCTAAAACATCTTTACTAATTATGCTTCTCCGAGGTGTCGCTGAGGAACACCAGAACACCAGCGACTGCAGGCCGCGCCACAAGATCAGAAACAAATGGCTGTAAAAATGACTTCTTTTGCATTTTTTTCCTTTGCAAAACATTTCTGTCCACCACCCACGGCCAACTGGCAGTTCTAATGTCATACTGATGGATGCCTACAGATACAGGGTCAACGGGAGAAATACTGAGTTCAGTGCAGCAGATTTTCTCTTTGACAAGCATCTTGACTGAACCCTGCAGATCTGCAGAAACACTAGAAATACAAATAGAAAAATCATTGTCTGAGATTTCAAGAATAAAGTCGTAATATTACGAGAATAAAGTCAGAAGTTTACGAGAAAAAAAGTCGTAGTATTATGAGAATAAAGTGATAATATTATAAAGTAGTAATTGTACGTGTTATTTTAGAGGGAAAATAGTGTGAAAATGAGGAACGTGGAGCATCTTGTGAAGTTATACTTTAGTTTAGGTTTCACAAATAACCAAATACTTCATCTTTTGGCTAATCAGCACCACATTATCATCAGTATCAGGACCTGGAAAAGATTGAGCAAGAAACTGAGTTTATTCTGAAGAAAGAACCACACGGACCTGATGGGGAAACTGACTCTTCTGTGGAGGAGGAAATGACTTTTATTATCCGAAGGTTATGACTTTATTCTCGTAATATTACGATTTTTTTCTCGTAAAGTTAAGACTTTATTCTCATTAAATTACGACTCTTTTCTCGGAAAATTATGACTTTATTCTCGAAATCTCAAATTTTTTTCCCCCTCAATGTGACCCTAATGCTCCGTCGTCGTGTCCCTTGCTGACAAGTTGATTTTTTATTATGTGTGGATTTCAGAGGAATTTAGTAGGCCTACCTAACTGCTGTGTATCTTTGGTCAATAGAGGGAATGATGGTTATCTGAGGGAACCAAGTGCTTCTTTAAAAAGGATATTATTTACCCAAAATATGCATGACAGAAGCAGTTAGTACACATTATGACTCTCCATCCCTCTATCTCATGGAGACATCGGTGACTCCTCCGCTCCACGTCTTAGTGCAGCATCGCCCTGTCGGGGGTTTATTTCACAACAGTGACCGGCTCGCTGTACATTATCCCTTACATAGTATTTGATGTTGCACATTCCCTAACAAACTTGGAATTAATCAAATTACCGACAAATAGACATGCGAGTGAATCAAGTGTTTTAGTTGCCTAACCCTGACAGGACCTTGACCATACTTTTTTTTACCATCACCACAATCTATCTATAATGTTAACCATACAGAAGTTGCCATGCGCAGATGTTGTAGAAAGCAAGAATTATCGCTGCATTGGACGCACAAAACAATATGGTTGATTGTAATCCAAGGTTTCACAGAATCGTCTGATATTGACGTTGGGAAGCAACATGGCAGAGCAGGGTTTCTGCCCATCGGGCCTAAGTTGTCTCCCTGCCGGGCCGAAGCATCGGGGAATTATAAAAATGTATTTTTAAGATGTGTTTTAAACTAAAAATTTGCTCTACAAGTAGCGAACTCCTTTAAGGAATAACTTGTTCATAGGTTGTGTAAGTGACGTCAGCGAGTGTGCGGTACGGTGAGTATGAAGTTAGCAGTAATGTTTTAACTGTGAACGTAGCAGTGCCCCCCCCCCCCCAATAAAAGACACTTGGCCAACAACTTTTCTTGTGGAAACCCCGCAGCTGATTACTCTAGTCCTCGAGCTTCAGTTATACTTTCCGAACGGACACGAGCTGACGCGAAATCGTGACGAGAAAGTATTTTAATCTTTTATACTCCGTCTTGTATACTGCGGTTTCTCCTCACGGCAAACAGACGTTCTCAAAGCTCCTCGAAGTTCTCCATTTTGTCTGTCCATCCACGTCCGCGTATAATTAGAAAAATTTGGATGTGCGCGGACGGCCGAAAACCTGCTGCACGGAAACCCCTACGAAGGGGCCGTGCATGATGCCATGACGTCGTCACTTTGGCCGTGCGGACCCTCGCTGATTTGTCAATCATGAATCAACCTTAAGTCCACACTCAACTGAAGCAAAACGACGCAACTTTCACAGAACAGAAGCCACTGCGGCGCGTTTAATTCCTCTTTATTTCCCAGATTTCTCCTGAGTCAGTCGCTTTAAAGACATCATGAAGCAGCCTGATTGAGAGCGAGTAGAAAATGGACTTCAAGCAGGAAATGAGTGTGTTTTCTGCTTGTTTCTGTGATAAACCCAGTGGAATATTCAATTGTGACAAACTTAGTGTAGAGAAGTAGAGAAGCAATATCTAACATCTGCAAAGCTACTGGTCATATCACACCGCCTAAGGCTGTAGTAGGAGGCCGTGGGGAAACCTTCAACAAGACTCATTTTTGACTTTTGCAATAGCAAACTTACCACTTGTTATCACAGAACTTGTAGCGATGGTCATCAGCTGGGACGACGTCGATAAGTAGGATGTATTTGGTTTTGGGGTTCATCCCGGTCACTTTCACCTTGTAGCTGGGAAACATCCTCCTATTGGAGAACGTAAAGGAAAATTGTTAGAAAGTATTTGATTAGATTAATTAGCTTAAGCACCAAAATATAAGTTCTTATTCTCAAACAGAAATCAGCGTTGTTGGAACCTTTAAGAAGGATTTGATCAAAACTTGTATACATTATTGTGACTTCCTTTTCATATGCAACCAATTCTTACCTTTTACCAAAGGTCTATATTTTGCACTCGGGGGCGTTAAAAACAGTTGTGTGTGCAGGATAACTGCAGTATCGTCATGGATAGTGCAGATTAGCTCACTGACTGCAGCTCAGAAACCTCCTTCCACACAGATAACCCCACTAAGCACATATATAAAGAATAAGACCCTCTTGTCAAACCTTCCAGGATCATTTTCCTGATGTCGTCCTTATTGTCAAAATCTCATATTTTCTGGCCTGGTAATGATTTGTCTCCTTGCAGGCATTTATTTGGGAGAAGACTGAAATCCTCTCATACTTGTGATACTGAAAGGCCATAAAAAGTATGGGAACACGCTTTATCTTTCATCTTTTTAAATGCCTCCAGACTACAAGACAGAATATGTTAATATAGCACTCAGAGCCATAAAACACATGAAGGGAGCTACCTTTCCTGACCTCTTCTGGGAAACCAAAAACTTTTTCATCCCATCTGCGCCAAAGGAAAATTTCGCAAAGGGCTCTGCGGCCCTTATAAAGCCCTAAGTGGTTTTTAATGGCGCCCGAGATCGGACAACAGTTTAGATAGCCGACTCGTGGTTGCTCAAGAGGCTACGGTCAAAAAGGCTTGTAGTTTATCCGTGGGCGTTGCCCGTGGCAACGTGTTCAAACACCGGAGGACACCCTCGTGAAAGCCTCGCATGCTTTCTGGGAAAATGGTGTAGCATCAAAACCCCGATCGACATACTGGCTGTTCAGATTGGTGCTTCTTCAAAGAGCTCATAGTGCCTGACACCATCTGATCATGTTACTGTACATACTCCCCCATGTAAGACAGACTGAGAGGGGGGGGACTGAAGGGCAGGTAATTTAAATCTCTCTCCCAGTCCCGGTATCATCCTCACTGAAAGACGGGTTAATCTTAGAGGAACATTCAAAGCAGACCTCTTCTCATGTCTGGCTCCGCTCACACAGCACACAGACTGAGCACATGGAGCCTGTGTCAACACATGTGGCCCTTTGGACTCGTGTGATACGACCATAACTACCTAGTGGAGCGCCCTGCTGCTGCTCGCTATTCAGCTGTCCAGCCAGACAGATAAACTGGATGCACCACAATCTTATACACAAATGAATGCATCTCACTCCTGTAGAGACACTAACGTAGCTCGGTCCTAGAATCAGATAGATAGATAGATAGATAGATAGATAGATAGATAGATAGATAGATAGATAGATAGATAGTAACTTTATTGTTCCCGAGGGAAATTCAAGTATCCAGCATCACAGTTCCATAGTGCAAACATATTAGTAAAAACGTCACAGGTAAGTAGTACACATGTTATTAAAAAACGTCACGGGTGAGTAGTACACATATTAGTAAAAAACGACACAAGTAGTAACAAGACACATGTAAGTAATACAGAGTATAAAACAAAATATGCAATGTGCAGAAGAACTGTTAAAAATGAATAAAAATGAATATAGTGCAGGGTAAAAACAACTGAGATACAGGACTATTTAAAGAAAAATTGAATGTAGTGCAGAAAGTGATATAGTGCTGGATAATAAAATATAGGAGAAACAGATATTAAGAAATGTCAGATATGGAATATAATACAGGATATGAACTGAGGTAGAGAAGTTTTTGTAGTGTGCAGAATTAAAGTTAAAGTGGCTCAGTCTATTAAAGTGCACTGTTTGCATTAACTCACACGCTCTAACGGCCGGGCCACACCGGATGCATGAGCAGCACCTCTTGCTTTTTATTTCGGCGTCTTATTAACAGGTTAGAGCAGCCATACAGCCTGCGTGAGCAGCGCATCTCTGGTGAGGCTCAGCTGCGTCTCTTCTAGAGATTCAGGATCTCGCCTTTTTTTCCCGTGTGCTGCGCAACAACAGACAGTGAAAATGATCTTTTGACCGTATATTGACCAGCAACATTACTACAGTTTAAATGTCTATATCTGTAGAATGTGTCACAGACATGGAAAAATGGAAGTATTTATTTGTAACAAGCCCCCAGGAAGAGCGCCGGTCGTTGATCCCAACTTTCGTAGTGGCCAAACGGCGGTATTACAACTTCCGTGTCCGTCACCTGATGCCATTGGGCCCAACAAGTCTTTTCCCCATAGACTTACATTGGGAAAGAGACGTCTGTAACTCAGAGGATCATTTATTTTGAGGTGAATAAACTTCTTAGTCTGAACACTCTAATAGTCCTTATTTAAATCATTAAAATGCACTAATAGCTGAATCCAGAGTGAATCCCTCCGTTCATGTGAATGAGACCCAGACCGAGGCTGGAGCGCCAAGCTGTGACGACGGCGTGACGTCGGGACCCTGTGACCGAGTCATGTGACCGAGTCATGTGAGCGAGTCATGTGACCGAGTCATGTGAGCGAGTCATGTGACCGAGCGGACGCTACTGCGCATGTTCCACGTGCCCAAGATCCGGGTACTTTTCCAGATGGAAGTCGAGCCATTTAGGCTTCATGCTCCACTGAGACACTTTCATAGGAATGAACGAGGCCCCGCCTCCAACGCTGGATCCTGTTCTCTTTATACATCCATGATTTTTAACTCAAAACTTCCTGTTTCCTTTTCAAAATAAAAGCCCTGTAGCGTTTTTTGCAGGACAGTGTTGTGGAAAATGCAGTGACTTGCACGTAGTGGTGTAATTGAGGGTTTACTTATCGGAGTACCGGCTTTTAATCATGTATTATTACTATTATTTACAAATGAGCACACGCTCCCTAACCTATTTCTGTCTAAAATAAATATAAATGATTTTTATAATTTATAATGAAATGAAATGGGCATTATGAAAAGCAAACTCTGCAAAACTGAGTGATGCAGCAGCTCAGTGAGGTAGCCGTCTCAGGCATCCAGTGTGGCAAAAGTGTTTCTACCTGTTCAGAATAGCCACACTTTTACACCTCAACTCACTGGGCCAATTGTAGAGTACAGGGGGATCCAACGAGCTCTTTGTTAAAGGTGTAGTGTGTAGGATTTGGCGGCATCTAGCGGTGAGGTCGCAGATAGCAACCACCTCTTCATCGAGGCGTATATGACCTCAGCTAACTCTTCCTACCCATCACTCTTTTAATTTACTGAGCTACAGTTCTTTTAAAGCATCCTTGGGTTTTTTAAAAGGCGCTATGTATATATAAGTCCAATATATTATTATCATTATTATTATCATTAACTGAAACTTCTCCAGTGTGCCGAGCATGTTGGAGAGGTACGGTGGCCGACGCAAAAATGTGAACGTCCCTCTCTAGAGCCGGTGTTTGGTTTGTCCGTTCCGGGACCCGCTCCGTATGTAGATATAAACGGCTCACTTTTATACGTCTGGTGGACGTGCAAGTTGGGTTCAATATTTGAACGTCTGGTTAGAGGCCGTTTTGGACGTCTGCGGACGTGCAACTTAGGTTGACATCAACAGTTGAACGTTAAAAAAGACGTTTAAAAAAGACGTCGCAAAAACTTTAATTCTGGCTCCTCGGTGGACGTCTTTTGGACGGTCGACAGAGACGTTAAATTGATGTCTTTTGGACGTGTCTTTGCTCAGTGGGAAGGCAATGAAAACACAACGATTTTTAGGTGATTATACACTAAAAAAACATACTTACAGTATTAATATTATATTCCATTTCTGCCAATAGATCCCCTTATATGCTACACATTGTTCCTTTAACTGTCACTTTTTCAAAAACTTTTTCACTACCTCAAGATGATGACAAACAGCCTTAATCCAAGATGTTTATTTTAACTATGATGTTGAATCCAGAATGCTTCCTCACACATCTCAGATAGTTTCCGTTGTCAGGATTATCCGTCCAGCACAGCGCACTAGTTTTCTCTCATCTTGTCCACATTTTAAAAAATTGTTTGAATTTTGAATAAAAAGTCACAGCAGTAAAAAGTAGTGAGAGAGAATGAGCAGCAGCACAACCACTGTAGTCTAGGTTTGACAAATATGATGACACACTGTTTTCTAAGAGATGATAGAAATTCGTCAACCATATACCGTTTATACTGAGGTAGCTATCCTTTAATATCTCTGCTTGTATTAGGCCAAATGTTGTGATTTGGATTAACAGGATAAATTATTTCTCAGTTGAATATTGAAATATAACATATATTGTGATTGATTTTCTATCACTTTATGTGATGAAACATGGTATACATCTCGGTGTTGCATATCTGCTATAAAAATCAAGGTATTGCAACTCTTGACAACTGCTTTTCAACACGAAGGCGTGCGTACACACGGCGGTGTGACGAAGTGAGTGAGTTAAAGAGGAGCATGAGAAATGGAAGTCGGAGAGTGTGTGTATGATATCAGTGTCAGGGTGTGTGTGTGTGTTTCTGTGCCCAGCCAGCTGTTTCTCTTAACAATCCCACATGTTTAGACCCTCCAGTGATCCATTCCCTCTCTGGGAATCTCCAGTACCACGGCGAGATCAAAAGGAGTGTTGGGGATGGGGGGGGGGGGGGGGGATGATGAAGCGCTATACAACCTAGTAGACTCGGCCTATTGTGGGCGCCGGATTCCTCTTATCAACCCGCCGCTGCTCTCTTGACGGGCTGTGTACAGAGAGGGAGAGTGAAGGAAGAGCTGCGCTGGGTGCTTTGAAGAGGGAGGATTACGCCTGGACAATGACACTCACAATAACATGTCTCCTAGTCTCGGCTATAGGTGCTGCTGCATGGGAGGAGTGGACGGAGCAAGTTTCTTCTCAGAGTGTCGGGGGAAATGTGGGATCTCCTGCATCTGCACCTCCTCCTCTGCCACCTCTGCACCGACCCCCAGGTGTTACTGTGGGACCCAAACTCTTTTTAAACCAGGACTCCATATATCAAATATAATATCAAAATGTAGTTAACCCTCTGAGACCCACAATAGACCCGTTTTTTGTTGTTGCAGCAATTTTTTGGGGTTGATACCATTTGTTACACAGAACATTTTATACCACTGGAGAATTGATAAAAATGATCAATAATCCCTCCAGAATACCACATTAAGACACCAAGACCTTGAAGAACACCAGAGAAAAAGCCATGCTGTGATTTGGGATCAAAAACTTTTGAGATTTGGAGATTTCTGCAGGAAATTGCATTTTTCTGTGATTGGACGGCGAGCACTTCTGTTGTATAAACTCCTCAGAAACCCCCTTATTGTCAATCTAGCTAGGAAAGCCATCCATCCTCTGAATGCTCTAGGTCTCTAGTTTGATCCATCCATCCTCTGAATGCTCTAGGTCTCTAGTTTGATCCATCCATCCTCTGAATGCTCTAGGTCTCTAGTTTGTGGCTGTAAAGTTTCATGAGACTGTGATTATCCTAGAGGTCACCACAGGTCATTTTATACAGGGAGGTCAAGTTTCAAATAATGGTCTCACTACAATGAAATGGCTACTATGGGCGAATATAACACATTTATACTGCATTTTTCCTCGCTAAAATTTAGCGCAACTTTGGAGCATTATTTATCCTCCTTCCTGACATGGTTGGTACCAATTGATTCCTTAGGTTTTCTAGTTTCATATGATAACTGTAGCTTCACTCTATAGTCTCTTAATTAACATTAATGTCACTTCTTGGCACCAACATTGGGAACCACTGTGTTAGAGTATAAAGCCCAAGAGCCCAAGGTCACTCAGTCTCTCCTGACATGGAAACAGGACTTCATCCCCCGGTGATTACAGTATTCCTTTAGATACCACGGTACCATCCAAACACATCATGCTGCTGTAAAGAGCTTCACTTCTTTATGACAATGATTAAAGTAGAATCATCTTTGATTGTTATTAGCAACATAAAGGTTTCATATAGTTCCCACTTCTGCACATTTTTTTGAATATATGGAATAAACACGTACACATTTGTTGTGCCAAAATTCTACTTTTTTAAATACTACAAAACCCACATTTTAGTTGATCTTGATGATTTTATTTAATCTAATGCGTCTGACAGGAAGTGCACCTCATTAATTATTAATATTTTTGTGGTGCTCATAATCTGTTAGAAGTCTGTTTGTTCAGAAGTAATCCTGAGTGTTAGCAGTTTAATCTGACAATCAATTTATCATGTGATGTATAAAATCATACACATGACACTTTGAAATGTCCATCGACCCTCACTGTCACAGGCTTTCTGCTCGCATCAAACTCAACACCCTGCAGATCCACTCTGCCACGACCACACACTGACTCCTTTCCCTTTGACCTTTGACCTTTCAGTTCCACAGCATATAGTCGCTCACCATCGCCCACTGTATCATACACTGAAGACTCTTTTTAAGAGACACCCTGTATCACCTTCTCCCTTCTTGGTTGATTTTACATTCTTATTGTAATTTTACTACAAGATACTGAATGTAACACATTCATTCAGTCATTGTACAGTGGAAAGTTCAGGTCAACTGGACCAGAGATCAGAGTGTTTATAAACAGGTCTACCATGTTATCTAAACCTGGGCTTTAGGGTACCTAAGTGGGGATCAGGACCCCCCAATGAGGTTACAAAATAAATTATAAAACCTTCTAAATTATTGACAGGACAGGAACGACGATACATACCAAATTATTTCTACGCTGATGACACTGTCATCTACTGCTCTGCACCCACTCCTGATAAGGCCTTCGAATATCTACAACATGCTTTTGATAGGGTACAAGAACAGCTTTGTCATCTGCAACTTGCTCTTAATGCAGACAAAACAAAATTGATGTTCTTTACCGCTTCAAAAACAGCAAGATCAGCACTATCTGAGAACATTGTAACGAGAAATGGTCAACAAATTGAGTTGGTATCTACTTTTAAATATCTAGGATTCTTAATTGATGACCACTTGTCTTTTACTCACCATTGTGTACTCTACTCTAAAGTGAATTGGTCATCGTTATGTGCTCGTCGCCTCAGTCACTGGTATGTGTTTATCTACAAAAGCATTCTGGGTATAATTCCTTCTTACTTGTCTTGTCTTTTAAAAAGGAAACATGGAAGTCAGAGTCTTCATTCTATGGACATTTTGCAATTTGTTGTTCCCAAAGTTCGAGCTGAATTGGGAAAGAAAGCTTTTAGGTTTTCGGCACCTAAAGCTTGGAATAACTTACAATCTGATCTTCAACTTCAAAACGTAGTTACCTTGAATGAGTTTAAAGCTGTGGTGAAATCGCTGCATTGCAGGTTGTCTGTGTGCAAGAGTTTTTTATGAGCAAGTTTTAATGTTGTTAATTTATGTGTTGTCTGTTACTTTTACTATAACTGTGTTGCTGCTATCTTGGCCAGGTCTCCCTTGTAAAATAGATCTTTGATCTCAATGGGACTAACCTGGTTAAATAAAGGAAAATAATAATAAATTTCTTCTTTGCTTTTTCATGTAAAATACTCATAGATTTGCTTCTACAGGCCTCTAAAATTATTCAAATGAAACAATTTAAGAAGGGAAAAAAAATCACTGGTTGAACTGAATACAACTCAAAGACAAGTCCAGCCTATAGTGGCTCCACCCTGGGATCATAACTGTACTCCAAACATATAACATATTCTGTATGATATACACCGACCAGCCATAACATTATGACCACCTGCCTAATATTCAGTAGGTCCTCCTGACCCGTGGAGACATGGACTCCACTAGACCTCTGAAGGTCTGCTGTGGTATCTGGCACCAAGCCGTCAGTAGCAGATTCTTTAAGTCCTGTAAGTTGCGAGGTGGGGCCTCCGTGGATCGGACTTGTTTGTCCAGCACATCCCACAGATGCTCCGTTGGATCGAGATCTGGAGAATTTGGAGGCCGAGTCAAAACCTCCAACTCGTTGCCGTCCACGTGATGTAAAAGAAAACGTGATTCATCAGACCGGGCCACCTTCTTCCATTTCTCCGTGGTCCAGTTCTGCCCATTGTAGGCGCTTTTGGCGGTGGACACGGGTCAGCACGGGCACCCTGACCGGTCCCCATACGCAACAAACCGAGATGCTCTGTGTGTTCTGACACCTTTCTATCAGAACCAGCACTAACTTTTTCAGCAGTTTGAGCTCCAGTACGTCTTCTATTGGATCGGACAACACAGGCCAGCCTTCGCTCCCCACGTGCATCAGTGAGCCTCGGGTCTGACCCTGGTTCTCCTTCCTTGGACCACTTTTGGTCGGTCCTGACCACTGCAGACCGGGAACATCCCACAAGAGCTGCAGTTCTGGAGATGCTCTGACCCAGTCGTCTAGCCAGCACTATTTGGCCCTTGTCAAAGTCGCTCACATCCTTACGCTGGCCCATTTTTTCTGCTTCCAACACAAAGTTCAAAGTTCAAAATGTTCACTTGCTGTCTAATATATCCCCCCCACTGCCAGGTGCCATGGTAACCAGATAATCCATGTTATTCACTTCACCTGTCAGTGGTCATAATGTTATGGCTGATCAGTATATTGTCATAGTTTTATCTGCACTGGTTTGTGATGCTATCAAATAAATAATAAAGTCTCTTAAATAATTTGGCTTCTGTTTCATAATTTAACATCTGACTCTGATTACTAGACAAACCTGCCACTGTTGTCCTGGTCGATGTCATACATCTGACAGAATTTAACAATCAAGCATGGATTAGACTTTCAGAAGTTATCAAGGATTATTTATTTAATGATAATCTGCGCCTGGTTTCGATTATTAATTTTGTAATTCTGCTCTGTGATTAATATTTGAAAAACATTCATACAGGATGATTGATAGAAAGCTCTGCTCTAATGTCAGATTTAATACTGTATTTACTGGGCTACTACTAACGTGTTCTGCCATGATAGCATAGCTCTACATGCACTATTCATACTTCATACTTGAATAATTCAGTCTGGTGTTGATATCATTTAGTGTGAGTTCATGCTTCTAAAGGATGAAGCCAGTTTCTGTGTGACCTTCAGCGTGTCTGCTGCAGACCGACGGTATACTGTAGGTAAACCCAGACAGGTTTCCCAGCACAGCTGCACAGCTAAACCTCGGCACAGCTCCTTCAAAGGGCTTTAAGGATTCAGAGCCCACTTTATCAGCTGGACAAGGGAAAGCCCATCTCTTACCGTTATGCAGCATTAAGGGAAAAATGTGGTGACCTTTTACATTTTTTTACTGGAAAAAAAAAAAAAAACATCCCGTGAGGAATGAGAGGCGGAGGTCGATTTGAGAGTGTACTCATTCTCTGGTTAATGTCCAAAGGCCCCGCTATCTAATCCTCAGGTCGCATTAAATCCAACAAGCCGAGCAGTCATTTGTGTTTTCAATTATGTCGTCGCTGCTGCAGGAACTTTCTGTTTCTTCCTGAGAGACAAAGTTTTAACTGCTTACTCTTAGCTGTTTAAACAGATGCTCACAGAAAGGTATGAATCCATCACTTAAACATCACTTTCTTTGTAATTTTCCCAAAAACTTTATAAAGCACATGAGCAGCTTTTGATATATAATGTGACGAATAACATATGCAACATTTTCCTGTTGACGTCTTGGTGGACATCCAGTGAAACAGTTTTCTTTGAGGAAAACCACTGCAGCTCTATTTGTGATGACTAAACTCTAACTTTAGTGTTAATGTTGTAATGCATCAGGTTATTTGTAACTTTGATCTGAATCCCATTTTAAAGGTGTGGTGTGTGAAATAATAATGATTTATTATTAACAGTTGTGTACAGTAACTAAGTACATTTACTCAAGTGCTGTACTTAATTATTGTTATTATTATTTTTTTATTATTATTATTTATTATTATTTTTTTTAATTTAATGTAATATTATTATTTTATTTAATTTCACATTATTATTTTATTATTATTTATTGTTTTTTATTCATTATTTATTATTTTTTATTATTATTATTGTGTGGTACACGTATGAATGAATGTTTGGAGGTCGTGTTTTTAACTTACGGCACCTTACAAGAGTAGCTATCCAGATTTCGTTGTATGGTTTTTAACGATACATGACAATAAAGGCATTCTATTCTATTCTATTCTATTCTTCTATTCTAGTAAATATGATTTTCAAGCAATTGTTCTTTACTTTAATATGTTAATTTTCTGCCACTTTATACTAATACTCCACTACATTTCTGAGGGAATTAAATTGTTTTCCTCCACTACATCAGTTACTCTACGTATTAAGATTTTACAAAGAAAACCTATAATCATCTTATAAAATGATGTATTATTTTATGTTAAACTACCAAACAGTACATAGATAGATTGATAGATAGATAGATAGATGGATAGATGGACAGATAGATAGATAGATAGATAGATAGATAGATAGATAGATAGATAGATAGATAGATAGATAGATAGATAGATAGTTTAGTGATCCCGAAGGAAATTTAGGCATCCAGTAGCTTAACCAACACGTCCAATACCAATACACCTTAAAATGAGATAAAATCGAATAGAATAAAGTAAAATGAAATAAAAAATAAGATAACATAAGTACAGCAGTGAAGTGACAGTGTGCCAATGGTAGTGCAAATAGTGCAAGAGTACTGCATATAGTAGTGTATATTATAGTGTATGATACAGTAGTGTAATGTAATAGTATAATAGTAGTATAGTTGTTTATTATGATAATACAAGAAGATGTAAGAAATGATATAATAATAATAATAATATAGGTGTAGTATAGGTTAATACAACAATAATAATAATAGTAATACTAATGATGGTACTATATATATAATATGAATGAAAGATACAGTTTCCAGCAGTCAAGTACTCAGGTGAGTATGCAAACAATGTGAACTACACAAACAATAACAAATACAAATAGCATCAGTGCTAAGGCTAACATAGCAAGATATGGCTAACATAGCTAACATAGCCAGTGATCACATGAAATGCTTAAAACATTAACATTTTCTTTACATGTTAACATCAACAATAATAAAATAAATATGAAATATATAACAGGAGAACACTCTGAAAGGGGCTTTCACTGTTAAAGTAAATGTTGCTCATATTTCTATACTTTAACTTAGGACATTTACTTGTATTTTTACAGTGAGGTGTTGCTATTACTAATAGAAAAGGACAATGAATACTTCTTCCGGCACTGATTAGGGTCATTTCTAATAATGGAATACACACATTTCTACTTCTACTTTTCTAAGTACGTTACTTTTTGCTGGTGGATTTGAAACATGATTAAATTAAGAATTTGAACCTAATGATTTTCCCATCTTTGGGTCTAGACCAGGGGTCAGCAACCTTTACTATCAAAAGAGCCAAAATCTGTCTGGAGCCGCAAAGCATTTGATCATTGTGATGAAGGTAACACAGTTTATAGTCTAAGTATATAGTATATAAGTCTAATGCAGTGAGGGCCAAAGAGCAAATGTACTACGGAGTATTAGGGTCACATTGAGGGAAAAAAAATCAGAGATTTCCAGAATAAAGTCATAATATTACGAGAAAAAAGTCGTCATATAATGAGAACAAATTCATAACTTTACGCGAAAAGAGTCGTAACTTTACGAGAAAAAAAGTCGTAATATTGCGAGAATAAAGTCATAACTTTACGAGAAAAAAAGTTGTAATATTGCGAGAATAAAGTCATAACTTTACGAGAAAAAAAGTTGTAATATTGCGAGAATAAAGTCATAACTTTACAAGAAAAAAAGTCGTAATATTAAGAGAATAAAGTCATAACTTTACGAGAAAAAAAGTTGTAATATTGCGAGAATAAAGTCATAACTTAACGAGAAAAAAAGTCGTAATATTGCGAGAATAAAGTCATAACTTTACGTGAAAAAAGTCGTAATATTGCGAGAATAAAGTCTTAACTTTACGAGAAAAAAGTCGTAATATTACGAGAGTAAAGTCATAACAGTCAAAAAATTACTACTTTAGTATTATGACTTTATTCTCATAATACTACGACTTTTTCTCTTAAACTTATGATTTTATTCTCATAATATTACGATTTTTTTTAAGAGAAAAAAGTCGTAATAATACGAGAATAAAGTCATAACTTTACGAGAAAAAAAGTCGTAATATGAGAATAAAGTCATAACTTTACGAGAAAAAAAGTCGTAATATGAGAATAAAGTCATAACTTTACGAGAAAAAAAGTCGTAATATGAGAATAAAGTCATAACTTTACGAGAAAAAAAGTCGTAATATGAGAATAAAGTCATAACTTTACGAGATAAAAAGTCGTAATATTACGAGAGTAAAGTCATAAAAGTCATAAATTACTACTTTATTATTATGACTTTATTCTCATAATACTACGATTTTTTTTAAGAGAAAAAAGTCGTAATATTATGAGAAAAAAGTCATAAGTTTAAAGTCGTAATTTTACGTGTTATTTTCTCTTATTCTCGTAATATTATGACTTTATTCTCTAAATCTCAGATTTTTTTTTTCCCTCAATGTGACCCTAATACTCTGTCGTACCGTCGTACCATAGACCTACAACAATGATAAATAAAAATGAAAATGTAAACAAAAAACTGTTATTCATTTTCATTTTTATAAATCCACAGGGAGCCACTGGAGAGGAGCTGAAGAGCCTCAGGTTGCTGACCTCTGATCTACACTGTGTACTGTGACTGATGGCTGGTGTTGTTTGCTGCTTTACTAACCTGCCTGCTTTAGTAATGATCATCTCTGTTCCGGCCTCGTGGAACTTCTTCCACAGCTCCCTCTCATGAAGAACAACCTTAATGTTCTCGATGTTCTGAAAGAGAGAGGAAATCACTGTTACACACACACACAAACCAAAGCATCTCACAACCACAACCTAGTAGAAATATCATCAAAAACACAATGTCATTTAAAGTATTTGCATATAAAGATTCATCAGTTAATGAAGAGCTGTGTTTAGGTACTGTTGGTATGACACCTTCTAGTGTGAGCAGATGTTTCCGCTGTTTCCTTCTCCACTGAACCTCGTTAGCAAACATTTTTTTATTAAAAAATCAACATGTCATGTCCATTTGAATGAAGTTCTCTTACTAGAGATTCATCCTTCCATATTTCAACAGCCTACAAGCTGCAGCCATGTGTGTTTTTTTCCCCCCCGTGTGGACTCTATAGGGTCTCCATGCGTATACCTGGTCGGGCTCACTGGAGCTGGGAATGCTGGGAGCTGTGCTGGAGGGGCCCATTCGTGACTGGTCTGGAAGGAGATCCGTCTCCCCTCCGGTCTGGACCCGGCTCATACATTCATCCGTCACAGCTGAAAGCTTCTCCTGCAGCATCTCTGCACGATTAGAGAAAAATACTCAGCTGTCAGACTTATCAGTAGAGAGATCATATATAATGGAGACTCTCCAATGCAAATAATACATCTTATGAATCCCATATAGTAACTGTAGAAGTATAGCCTATAGACTGCTACATGTATGTCGTGCTCGCCACACTATATGTTGTTGCACTGAGCTTTTCTGATGAGTATGAGGTGCTGTTGACTTTGTGCCAAATATGAACTATTAGACTCAAATTCTACATTAATCTATATTTATTTTACTGAGCAATTTTTACTGTGAATACAGACAAAATTATGAAAAAATACCGTTGCCTAAAAGCATTGAGTTGGAATAGATTATGATGTTAACTTGCCTGTGAGTCTCTGTATTATTATTATTATTCCAAACACTACAAACAATGTACAGATTTATTCTGCACTTTAGTCTATTTTTAAAACAACTCTCTACCTCAGTTCTTATCCCGCATTATATTCCATATTTGACATCTCTTAATCCCCTGGTCTCTATATCTCCTATATTTTATTATCCAGCACTATATCCCTTTTTTTGTATACATTCACATTTTTTAATAGTACTGTATCTCAGTTGTTACCCTGCACTATATTCATTTTTAACAGTTTTCTTCATCTCCTGGTAGTTTTAGATCTGGTATATTTTTCTTATTTATACTTTGTACTGTATCTATCTATCTATCTATCTATCTATCTATCTATCTATCTATCTATCTATCTATCTATCTATGTTATTATTATTTTTTTTCAATTTTTAGTTAACTGACATTTAAATGTGATCATTGTGTTAACACATTTCCCTCCTGCTCAGTGATAATAAATCTAGAAACCAGCTCATAATTCCGACTTTTTTTTTTTTTTATAAATATGCAAGCAACAGATAGTTACATTATCCTCTTGTTTGCACACCGGCAATATTTGCACCTGTCTATCTGTTTATATTATGTTTATTTTTTGTTTATATCTTATGTTGTATATTGGTAGAATTTCAATTATTCTATTCCTATTCTATCCTAACGTTTTAATTCTATTGTTATTTTTACTGCTTATTAGCACCAATGAACCAAAGCAAATTCCTATTGTATACCTGATACACCTGGCAATAAACACGATTCTGATTCTAATGTAAATGTAAGTGAGGTAGAGGTAAAATGTTGATGTTGCAGCCCAGCAGATGTTGACAGCTTTTCAACAGGCTTTTGAATGGAAATTGAAATATTCAATATTTAATTGTAGTGTATAAAATCCCTTCCTTCCCTGATATGAATACCTGTCTTGCTCTGATATAAATGACATCTCCCACTACAAGTCACTGAAAAAATAATCTTGATTTGCATTAAGCATTAAGTTTAACTGAAGAATGTCAGATGTGGACATACAAATCCAACAAATATTTATTTTCCTCTCGTCTGAGCTCCATCAGCGTATGTTTGTAATAAAGAATATTATAATTCTTCAGCAGAAACCAGGTCATTTGTTTGGATTGGACTGGCTGTCAAGCCACCGGTTGCTGCTGCTGCTGCTGCTGAGAAAGTTCTGGCAAAGTCGCTCGTTGGGGAAAAATAGGCTAACTTGTGTTAACTTGAGCCAACAGTGGTTTATTATGTAGACATGAAAAAATGGTTTCACGAAGGGAAACGTCACATTCAGTTAATGTGTTCAGTTGACACGACTGAAGACCAAGTTTTAAAATACTGTTGACACTATTTAAAGATTCAATATGGACAGGATAAATTCCCACATATTCATATTATATATATATATATATAATATAAATATATGCAAAACAAAAACAATACAAAATCATCTATTTCAGGGTCTGCAGAATAACTGAATGCAATATTTAGTCATTCAGCATCAAGGTGGTAAACACTGCTTTATTGCTTCCCATCATGCAATGGGGCAAACTTCACACATCTGTTCATCTTCTCCTCTTCGGAGTGAAGAGGGCACAAAAACAAATTTTCATTGAGCTTTACGTTCTCATCCCAGAACCTAACAACCGTCTCGCCACACAGACTTAGAGCGGCTCCGTGACAGGCAGTCAGCAAGTCAACAGCTCAGGGTTTTATTTCAGATTTGTGGAAGAGACTCTGGATCAAAGCCTAAGCAGCAAATCACACTGACATACTGTAATCATCATAACCGGAGTAAAAAACGCAACCGGGAGTGCAGTTTGGTTCGAGAAGACACTTGAAGGACAGTTTTTAATTGAATTATGAAACACGCAGTGCAGGGATTTAAAGCACTTTCAGTCTAGATGTTTTTTAACTGGAAATCGATGAAAAGAATAGTGTGATACTAACATTATAATTTTAACCTTGTCATTATGTTGACAATCATAAGTCCTTCTGTCCACCACACCTACAGAACCACTGCAGACAGTCTTTCACACTGCTTCATAACTCCACATCTGTGTCTGTGTCTCATCCTGCAGCTCTGAGCTTCACGTCGGCCTCCAGACTGCAAACACTGTTTTACTTACGAGGCTGGAACTACTGCTGAAGGATTACCGAACTTCAAAAACATTTAAAAAACTCTCTTTGTTCTGGCCTGAATTTTAAAAGCGTTTCAACACTTCACACTGACATTTTCCAACTATATAATTTGTCTTTCATATCATGTTTCAGCTACTGTCTTTCACACTGACCACAAGTTCTCATCACTCTCCTGTGACTCTGTAGTGCTCTGTACTACAATCTCTCTGAAGAAATGAGGCATAAACTACCCAAAGTACACTGTATACGTCAGTGTGAACTTTCTTCTCCCATGCTCCTCAAATCCCAGTTCGCTCCTCAGGGCTGCACGATGGGGATGTGGGCCAGTAAACACAGGACGGCCCATGAAAACGGAGAGGCGGCATCCAGTGTAAACTGATGGAGACATTTGTGAACGCTAATAAAGATAAGAGCTGACCACAGAGCCTTAAACTGGGCCTTTCAGTCACTGGTGCTGTTTAACTGAGCAGCACAAGCCAGAAACCCTGTTTCTGTTTCTCTGAAAACACGTTCCTACACTTACACACACACACAACGTGCCATTTTATTACGTGTCAACACTGTAAAAAAGATATATTTTAGATATTTTGACTACACATTTGACTGTAAAGGTGAGAAAGAAAATGTGTGTGTGTGACGTGTTAACTGAGACAGCTGTAACACATTTCAATCTGCCGCCATTTTGTGTCTGCAGCTCACGAAGGCATGAAGGCCTGGCTGAGCATAAACAGGTCTGTTTCAGTCTAGACAACAAACTGTATTATATCATGAATACGTAAATAAAGCACGTAAAAAAACCCAATAACATTTTCCAACATCTCCACTGCAACAGTTTGACAATATTTAATTACAAATCTGCTCCAGCCTACTGAAACAGATTAAAGCCGAGGTCTGGCATTTAATCTGACAACATTGCAATTTTTTTTTTCTCTCAAAGATGAAATGCAATGACCACAGTCATTAAGGGTGTCTCTCAACCCTGCTCCATAGGAAACACACAGAATAACAGGCCTATATATACACTGTCTTGTCCATGCAGGGCTACTTTAGGATAATTAAACACCAGAACCTTTTTCAACAACACCCTCCATATTGGACAAACAAATTAAACATTTAAAATTTAAAATCACAGCCATTATTTCAGTACCTTCAAATTGCCATCTTCTAACACCTGCCAATATTCAAGCAATAAAATTAAAATCATGTAATTATGTACAATAATAATAATAAGTGTGTGAAAAAAAAGAATAAAATATAGCCTTCATCTGTAGGAAATAAGACCAAATTTTTCCCATGTGACATTGTTAGCCTATTACATAACAATAAAAATATTGTAATGTAAAAAAAGATGTACAGAATAAATAGAAGGACAGCCTCTTCCAGTATTATTCTAATTCCCTGCTGGACCACTTCACTCTCCTGCTCTCTCCCCCGCCGGTTTCTGCCCATAACTGTCAGATTCAGATCTTCCATATCAGCCTGTGGATCGGTGGGAGTTGAGCAGTGTAATGATCGCAGCTGATTCCCCTCTCACAGGATGACACTGCAGCCTATTTTAAAGCCTACTTGTCTCTGTAATACACCCGTTCACTGTTTACAAGCAAGCAGATAATCAGCAGATAATGAGTTCACAGTGCAGCTTATCAGAACGGCTCTACTGTACCTCATGCGCTCAGCTATCATCTGCTTAAATCCATCCCTGTGTCTCCAGCCTGCTAACAGCGGGGTTTCTCCCTGCTACACGCACACACACACACACACACACAGGTGGGTTTAAGAGCGGGAGTGTGGAGGCTGCAGCGCCGGCTGTCCGCTGGGGAAGTGTCGGTGCGTCGCTCGGTTCGGCTGCCTTAGTGCCTTTACGCTTCTCTCCAGCATGGAGATGCGTTCTGCGCCTGTGCGGTGCGCACTGAGAGGGGGGGGGGGGGACTCTACTGTGGCGTGTTCTTGGAATAGCACACACACACACATACACACACACACACACACACACACTTTATGAGTGTGTGAGGTGTGAAGTGATTTGTCCCCCCGGTGTGTGTGTCTCTCACCGGGCTGGCCCCGACGCTGCAGCCGGGGAGTAGAGCCTCCCAGGCGGACTGTGCCTCCTCTGAGCCTCGGTAACATCCAGTCACTGGACAGCAAACACTCCCAAAACCACAACCACCACCTACATGTATTATTCTATTAACCAGGGACAATGTCTGCAAATTAGCTACGGCTAGAAGTCCTATACACGTTGCATCGGTTGCACTTTAATTAAGTGCAACAATGTCTTGTCCCTGTCAAATAAACTAATAAATACAAATAAAATTCAACTCATTTTTATGTAGCGTCAAATCATAACAGAAGTTATCAACGTACTCTCTAATAATAAAATAAATAATATATAATAATAATAATCGTATCTGTCTCAATCAGCCAACATGCACTTTTGCAGTAACCTACATAATAATTTCCCATATTATCTTGTTTTGGGGACCAATAAGATGGTTATTGCCTGATGGATCAGTCAGTATCAATCCGCTACGAGGTGAACCGTCTCCACGTGGTTCCTCCAGGTCAGCAGGGCGGACTACACCTTACATTTACCTGCTATAACTACCTAAAGACCTGCTGGCCACAATGCACAAAACCATCTAAAGCAATTATTATAGCCGAAATAAATAAATAAATAATCACTCCAATATATAACTCCAGCCTCCAGCTGCCTCAGGAAATGATGATCGCACTTCAGCGATAATCCACCTCAAGAATTAGGCCTTTTTTTCCAGGAATAATTTACCCCCCAAAACACAGATCTTACCTCTGATCGGTTTCAATAAATTGATTTGCAAATATTTATATATAGGCCTCGAAGAAACATATTCAAATCCATCTAGACAAAAGATTCAGACTCGTAAAATAATATCTGCTAATTTACAAAATAAAATGTAATAAAAATCTTTCTGGCCAACCTCGAAAAACTTAAAATCAAAACCTCTTTTTTTGAAAAGTGACCTGACATTGTTACAATAAACACAAACAAATACCAAAAGACAAACACTACAAATTTGAGCACAATATCCAGCTACGCAACACAAAAACCACAAATTTAGGAGCAATCACACCGACCAGAGCTTTCTCGATCCTATATAAAGGACTTCAGTGTGTGCTGATGATGGAGGCCCACTGGACAGCGTCTCCTAATAGCTTTAGTATTTACTAAAAGACTTTGGTTGTCTCGTGTCGGAGAATGGACCCGTTTTATTACAATAAATAAAGTTTTATTGGAACTTTTTTTCCTCATCCTTCACAGTTCTCTCTGTTCCATACTGTGTTTATTCGGCTCTTTGTATATATACATGATGATATAAAATAATAATGTAGGGAGTTCCCCAAACCAATGGTATCATATTAATGTATTATTCTACATTATTTGTTATGATTGAACTTTTTTATTTTGATCATGTGTTGGTCTCTGAGTTACTATGGTTCGACTCGGACCCTCTTAGCCAACTTTGAAGAATCGCAACAGATTTATTTTTTTTTCAAACTGCATGTTGGCTATTTATATATGTGTTTATATATATATGATTATACTAAAAGAATGGTTTGATTTGGGCCTGTAGAATTACTCTGGTAAATTGGAGATTTGTTATAATAAAAAAACGGGTTCTCACGCAGTTAAAGTCTCATTTGGATCGTGCGTAAAATCACCTTTCACTGTCAAATAGTAATGTAAAACCACTTATAAAATAATATTCAAGAAAATCTTCACAGCACCACACACAGGTTATGCTGTGGCACGTTGCCCGCGTGTGTGTGTGTGTGTGTGTGTGTGTGTGTGTGTAGGCCGCGCTGCTGTATTTTGCAGGTGAAATATTGCGCTTGTGGTTTTTGCAGTAAATGAAGCGTAAAGTCTGCGGCGCGTCTATAAATCAGGTGCCAGTGCGCAGTGTGACTTATATATCTGTTGGTGACATGAGCGAATGAGCGGCCACCGTCTGGTGTGTTTGCAGCTCTGCTCCGCTGCCTCTCCAAGCAGTCTGATAGCGCTGCTGACAGACACTCAAACTACCGACTCTCTCTCTCCAACTGCTGAAGGCTGGAGATGGAGCTGCTGCTGCTGCCTCACTCACACTCCAAACATCACATCCTCTGCTCCATTTACTCCCATCTAAACTCCCATTTATTCCATTATTTCAATATGTTTTTTTACATTTTAATTTGCTTGTTGATTTAACTAAAGGAACGCCTGGAGTGTGTTTAGGTGAGAGCAATGGTGTCTCTCCACACTGCAGAAAGATGTGGCTGCATTTGTCCCAGTAAACGCCCTTATTCTGTCAGAGCCAATTAGAAAGATCAGCCAAATTACCCAGAACACAATATTATACCAAAGCTTGAAGTCATTCAGAGCCAAAGTTATTCAGCATTTTGTACAATATAGGGAGAATTGTGGGCTTTAAAATCGCCCAGCTCTAATAATACCATGAGATAGAAACAAGACTGAGCTGTCTACTATAAATTTAAATGTATTTTTTTACATGCATGTTACACACAATGTGGTCATAAGGCCAAAGCCTAAATTACTGTAGGTGAATTTAGGTGGCAGACATGTGACCATGACAGCTAATGTGAGCAGTGTTGGATCAGAAAAAGCGGTTTCATGCATTAAAAAAAAAATATATTTTTATTTTTTCATTTTGACATTGTGTGTTTGGGATCTCTGCGTTCTTACCTCCTGCTTTGCTCTCAGCTCAGCCTGACCCAGTCCTTCAGTGTCCTACTGTAGTCTCCACAGGGGGAATGTCAGTCCTCACTGTGCCGGGACCTGTGCCTGCTGCAATCAAAAAGTTAGATTTTTTTTTATAGCAGCAGAATTGAGGGGGAATTGAACCTTAGACACACTCCCACCGTCACGTGGTCGAAGCAGCAGCAGGAGGAGGTTGCAGCTGCAGTCGCTCTGACACCAGTGTTGGACTGGGAAATACGACTTCCATTTGGCGAGGATGGGGAGACGAACACCGTCTACAGGACTCAACCCTAAATAACGTATTTTAACTATATTCTCATATGACCTTCCATCAGTATGAAAGCACAGTTCATGCAGCCACAATCAGAATTAACTACATAGGTGTATCCTTCACTGAATCCATAACTGCAACACATTCTATATATCAAATATAATAACATTATTTGCTTCTATAGTTCCATATTGTCATCCGTATTATAGGAACATTGCTGTATATTCATATTAACGTCCTGCTCTTTTCATAGTAATATTTTATTCATACCAAAAAAAGTGCAAATTGTTCCAAATTAGTTGATCCTGATTCTTTCAAATAAACTCTCCTTACTTCCCTTTTGGATTGAGAAAATTCACTTCTGAAGCTAAATAAGCAATTTAAAAACTCGTCCAATGTTTCTCAAAAATACACAGTCACATAACTTAAAACAGGACTATTGTTTTAGCTAAAGAAAACTAGATGTTCTGGAGACACAGAGATTCACAGGATAACAATGACATGCAAGAAAATGAACAACTTCCTGTTGTTTCTCAAAGTGTGACATGCAGGGTTGGAGAAAATACAAATTTAATTTCAGCTATATGTTATTGAAACATATACATTTGTAAAATCAGGTATTTTTTTATGATAGTGAATGAAAGTGCAAAATATGTCAAAGTATTTAATGTGAAAATATCTGATCACAAACACAAACAGTTTATAAAAAACTGGATTTTTGCAGTTGCACAATATCATATCCAAGTGCTGTTGTTATTATATCATCCAGAGTTGAAAACCAGGTCATTTTCCTGCTTTAGGGCACCGGGATCGGATTGTTTTCAAATCTGCATTTTTGCATTGCTGAAAACAAGTCCCCCACAAATCTGAATGAATGATTCAGACATTCATACATAATCTGATTTGCCGCTCACACATTTTACTGCCAATTCAGTGATTTTTGTCCAGTTTAGAAATGTCGGTTGCTGAATATTCCTTCCATTTCCCCCCCTCCCTGTGTGTTATCAGTCCTTTAGGCTGCATGTCTCAGACACCTCAGAGATTGTCTAGCTGAAAACGTGGTTCATCTTCAAAGTGGTGCGGTGGGTGAACTGCTTCGATTTCACTCATAGCTGCTGTTGGTGTTGTGGTTGAAGGAGTGAGAGGGGGGGGGGGAGTGTCAGATTTACAGTGGAGTCTGACCTTTTCTCTCCCTGGCAAAACATTTCCTTGTGTAATTGGCAGGAGGCGGAGTCCGGCGAGTGCTCACCACCACATTCTCTAACCCTCCTTGTTTCTCCTACAGTCAAAATGGCGGCGGCTGAGGCTCCTTTCTTATTAGCTGGATACAGTGTCAGGCCCCTTCCCCCTCCTCATTCTCCACACTGCTTCGTTTCTAATCACCGATTGGCCATTTTCACTCTCGGCCAATATTGAGCCTTCAGCGCGTCACAGACAAGGTGGAGATTTCTGTCCTCAGACCTCCAGTCTAACGCTGTTCATGGCTGACGTCCAATACATCGCACTTACAGCATGCTTTGGTAGATATTAGGATGGAGTTGCTCTGAACTTCATGCCTTATTGAGTGTATGGATTCAATATCTGAGTGATCATAGCACCCTTTCTCAGTTTGATTTAAAGATGGAGGTGCCGACAGTTCGAGCACTTTGAAAACAACTTTCCTGTGTGTGTTTTTGTCAAGTCAAGTCAATTTTATTTGTATAGCCCAAAATCACAAAGCACAAATTTGCCTCGGGTGGCTTTACAATCTGTACAGGATACGACACCCTCTGTCCTTTACAGTACGACCCTCTCATCGGATAAGGAAAAACTTAACCAAAAAAAACCCTTTTAACAGGGAAAAAAATGTTATAAACCTCAGGAAGAGCAACAGAGGAGGGATCCTCCTTCCAGGATGGACAGACGTGCAATAGATGTCGTGTGTACAGAGTAACAACATAATGAAAATACAACATAGACAATCCATATGACAAAAATAATACATATAATGTGAACATATGTGAGAAGGTGGATCCAGGAGGATGTCAAGCAGCTTCCCGGCATTGCCAAACAGATAGAGCCAGAGCAACACGACCTCCTCTCCACGCCAAAGAGATAGAGCCAGAGTAACACGACCTCCTCTCCACGCCAAACAGATAGAGCTAGAGCAACACGACCTCCTCTTGGCGTTAAACAGGTAGAGCCAGAGCAACACCAACTCCTCTCGACTCCAAACAGATAGAGCCAGAGCAACATGACCTCCTCTCCACACAAAACAGATGGAGCCAGAGCAACACGACCTCCTCTCCACGCCAAACAGATAGAGCCAGAGCAACACCACCTCCTCTCGACGCCAAACAGATAGAGCCAGAGCAACACGACCTCCTCTCCACGCCAAAGAGATAGAGCCAGAGCAACACGACCTCCTCTCCACGCCAAACTGATAGAGCTAGAGCAACACGATCTCCTCTTGACGTTAAACAGGTAGAGCCAGAGCAACACCACCTCCTCTCGACGCCAAACAGATGGAGCCAGAGCAACACGACCTCCTCTCCACGCCAGATAGGTAGAGCCAGAGCAACACGACCTCCACGTTTTTGTGTGTGTGAGAAACCTTTAAAGCTGCACTATTCAATATTTTTATATGAACTATGGATCAAATGACTATGAGTAATGTGAAAGGTATCGCTCATTGTGATGAACCCACAGAGAGTTAGCACTCTCTAGCTCTAAGCATTTTAGCATCTTTCAGTTCATTGTTTTGGTTTTACAGCCCAGAACTTTACTGTTTTGGTTCAGTCTCACCGCTCTCATCAGTCTTGTTTCAGGTAGCTGTTTTCAGCAAGAAAAACCCCCTCAGATAAACCTACTGTACACTTCCTTTCTAGCACCAAAGAGCAGACAAATAAAGTTAGCAGCTAGTGTGTGAATATAGTGCCGTATTTAGTGGCTAAAGAGCCAGGAATTTCCCTCAGGAGTTGGTGGAGACCAAAAAAGGAGATAAATGGAGAGTAAATGTACTTACCTACTTACCGTCGTCATAACAACTTTATTAGGTGATAATATGCCAGTGTTGTGTTTACTGGTCGTTCCACCCCATGCGGCAAAAAAAGAAATATATTGACATTTTGTTGCTACAAACCAAGAACACATCTGAAAAAAAAAATCCCAACTCAAGGTTCACTTGCTAGGTTTTCCCCCTAGCTTTCAATTGTATCATACAGTTTTCATCTCTCTCAGAGTTGGAACTGTTTTGTCAAATGTATTGCTGGGATCTAAAAATCAAGAATCCTGGATGTTCTGAAAAGTTTACATTGATAGAACTCTGAAACGTTTAAAGGGTGATTCAACTGGAAAAGATCTCGACTTCTAGGAAACAATTCCCCCCCTTAAAGCGATGGTTGCTGTGTTTTATTTGTTTGGACCTTAGCTACGTATGTGATGTGTTGTAGAGTTGTTTTGAATATGTTACAGACTACATCTTCATTATGTGGAGGAATTAAGCTGAGTGGTCACATTAGACCGAGCCGCAAATCCTCTGTGGCCAATTAATGGAGGAGCATTTTAATGTAGTCACAAACACTGGGTTTGACACATTTGGAAGTTGGCTGGGTGTTTCCTCTTGCAGTTTGGGAACTTCTATAAATGTAAATAAGCATCTACGTATGCCTCAAGTGGCAGCTATGTGAAAATCACTTGGTTGGTTAACTTGGTAGAATCAATCCTATTATAGATGATTAACAATTCCCTTTCTCTAAAATGTTTCAAAACTTTTCATAGTTTACTGACACAGAGAGATATGGCTTTCCTCATAAGAACTCTACTGAAACTATCTGAGAGAATAGTTTAAGCTATGCTCTGCTTACATACACAGCATTAATGTGTGAGCATCCACTGCAGAGCAGTTAACCGCCAGCTCAGAGCAAACGGTGAGGATCGGAGCCGCCGAGCTCCATCACACATGAGGGACAACTAAGTCATACGAAGTCAACGTCCACAGCCACAGACTCACTGCTGCACTTTCCCCCAAACACTGTTAGCAAGGAGCTGATGGAGCTGCTGCAGAGGTCACTACACACTTCTGCTTCTGGGTAACTCTGACTAGTAAAAAGGGTTTTCCTACATACAGAACCAGCATATTAATTATGCACATCTGCAATTACACCCAGCGAGTTATACTTACAAATGTACAATTATGGATATCTACATTTCTATAGCAACCCAGTTGCCAGAAAAAAATGTTGGCATTGTACATTTCTGCAAACCATGGGATACGTTGAATGTCGACGTTTCTGAACCAAAAATATATTTCATAAATACCTTTCATATCAGCCTCGTATATCATGCTTGCAGACACGCACAATGCCACGTGGTTAACGTTGTGAAATGATTTTTTAGATTTAGGCAACAACACTACTTGGTTAAGGTTAGAAAACACATCGTGGTTTGTGTTAAATAATAACGTAACAACATAACTACCGTAAATAAATAACAACCGCCCTTAGCTGACTTTCTTACGTAATGTAACGTAACAAGCGTAAACTTAAAGGCTGTGTAAAGGAAATTCAGAGTTTTGTTTCTAAACACATTATAAATGTTGGAAGATAATGACTGAAAACATGAAAAGACTGTGAACATTGTAGTTCTGGATTGTGGAGTTAGACCGTTAAACTGTTTTTCACCAGTTTTGTGTTCAGGATTTTTTAGGCGGGGCTGAAATCATGGCTCGATGACGCAGTGGAGTCATCCTTAACATGACCCCACCCGTCTTCACAAACCTGCTTTTGGAAAGCCAAAACAGAAACCCATGATTTATCAAAGGTTATCTTGGCTAGCTCAGTCGGTAGAGCGAGAAACTTATACTCTCAGGGTCGAGGGTTTGAGCGTTCGCACTGTTACTGTTGTTGTATTGTATTTTTATGATTTTAATCCATCCTATGTCCTATGTATATTTATTCTTTTTCTGTAAACTTGTAAAAGCCACCCTCGCCCCGAGCCTTTCCAAGTCGACTGAACGCCTCGGATTAAATGCGCCCGGCGGGGGCCTGCCAGCGCCGGGGAGCGGTCCAGCGAGAGGATCCTCCCACACCGAGCAGCCGTCCCTAACCCGCAGATTTGAATCCCCCGGGCAGACTGCGCGACGGGGGCCGTTACCGGCCTCACACCGTCCACGGGCTGAGCCTCCATCAGAAGGACTCAGGCCCCCGAGCGACACCGGGCAAGCGGTCTTCCGTACGCCAGATTTCCCCACTCCGACCGTCGGACGGCGATGCAATCATTGTTTGCAAAATGCTAAACATCCTTTAAATAATTAAAACAAAGTCTTCTTCTGAAACTATATAGAAGTTGTCTAAAAGCAGGCTAGCAGGGTTACAGCTTCTATAAAACTGCTCCTGTTTATCTGGCCGCTCTGTCTCTGCTCCACCTCATAAGCTCTGGCGTCTCACTAGTTCCCCGGTGCTCGTATCATGCCCTTTGTTTTTCAGAGGTAAGCCCCCGGACTCTTTGAAGTGGGCGCCATGTTTGCACTGTGACCATTTAATTCGGAGCGCAGCTTGATGATATTAGTGTCAGGGTCAATTGCTGATTTCAGTTGGACTTTAGTAGCTGCCTTGCTGGCGGTATAAGGCATCATGTGCTGCTCGGTTCATGATCTGGTCAAACCCATAGTCTTACTTACACTCACATACACACTCCAAGCTCCTCCAGTTCCTTCTGATCCCCGAGCATGTGACACGGCAGACATGGGACCTGGTCATTCCACCGACTTCACAGGCCTGAGCTCAGCACGGTGGAAGTTGTTGCTCGGACCTCCCATGAAGGAACCTCCGAAATCCCTCGTCGCCTTCTTCCTCCGTCCCATATCATCAATACGGGATCTGTGTTTTAGTCGTGCCTCAAGAGAAGAAATGGTTTTGCCATGTGCACAGAATGTGGAAGTAATACATTTGGACTTTCCCTGCTGCCTTTTATGTGGTTTTCTAATAGCAGACGTAGATCAGCGATGGCTGCCTCCTATTTGACTTATTAAACCAAATGGAACCAGTTGGAAGTGCATTGAATTTATAAACCTGAGACTCTAAAGTGTTCATCACTTCTGATCAACAGGTGTTGGTAAGCATGCCGTCAATGTAACACCATATGCATCTTGAACCAATACAGCCAATGCATTATTGTCTTTTCATGCATCTTGAACAGCCTTTCTGGTTTCTTTTCTGAGAGGTTCTGGTGCTCCTAAAACTCCCCCTGTCGTTGGACCTGTGTCACTGTACCGTCTCTGAGCTAAATGTAAAACAGCAGTGTATCTTTGCCTGTGACAAACTCATAAAAGACAGACACTTGTGACAAGGACAAGCTCATCTGAATTCACTGTTTGGTTCGGGTCATTAAAGTTAAATGGGACTCGGGGATTTTAGGGAATAGTTTTTGTCCCCGTCCTCTCGGCTGTGCTTTGCCAGCTTTTTGCTGTGCTGCTGGTGGTAAAAGCCAGGCAGCCATTCGTCTTGCTGCACTTCACTATATCTCTGCTTTTATTGGGTGTGAGTGACTTGTCAGCGGTCGTCTGAAACGCGTTTCAAAAGACCTTTTTCCACTTGTGTTCAGCCTTTGTTCTCATGGAGGAGAGAGGTATTGGACATAGGAGAGAGAAACTTCCCACAATGATGATGTCAGTATGTGATTCTTTATGTGCATTTACTGAGATTTCAATTTGTGTTATAAAACATGAACCATCCATTGGTGTTGGAAATTAACTTTTTTTTTGTCCACCTGCCACTGTAGCGGGGCGGTTAAGCATAACAATTGTGCATTTTGAGAAAAAGCAACAAATTTGGCGCAGACATAGGTTTATATGTTCTGAAAAGATATAGATATCAGGGCGCCGCCAATTTGGCCCTGGGGGCCGTGGCAGCCATTTTTCAAAATAGCCACCAAATAGGTACTAAATATTCCTAAATGTTGCAGAAAACTGATTTTATGACTCTTGATGATTTCCAAGATGTGTTCAAGCTGATTAGATCAGATGTACGAAGATCACAGACATGTTTTTTTTACCTCTTTATTTTTTAAGGGTACGTTTTAAAAGCCAAAGTTCAGTATCACTTTAACTGTGATTAGAGGTTGCTGGTGACCAAGAAATGATCCAACGATATCTCTGTCAATTTTACTGCAAATGAAAATATAAACACACTGATGGAAAGCTGAAGATCTTGCCGCTCTAACGGTGTATTTGTGTCATTCTATCATGAAGGCAAGGGGGTTAAGTTTGACCCTGAAGTGACCATGCTCCCTTTATTCGGTTTTCGCGTTTTTCTCAGGTTAAAAGCTTTTAAAATGTACCCTTAAAAAATAAATTTCACATTTAATCATTAATTTTAGCAGCTTTAAATAAATTGACATTTTAAATAGCTTAAGGAAGAGTGCAACCAGACAGCGTACAGCATAAGGTGCAGCAACCAGCATTTCAACAAGCAGCATTTCATAGGCAGATGTCATTGGAAATTCAAATGTCTGTAATTCAAATACACTTTGAATTGAGCAATGTTTGAACTAAATTCTTTTCTACAATACCTCTCTGTACCTTTGTTTTCCTCTGCAGCACCATTCTACTTTAAACAGCTGCTAACCATTATAATAATAGAACCTTAAAGAAGGTCAGTTAAGATTCTCTGTCTCATGGTCTCTAGTACACATTGCTTTGGCTGCTTTTCAAGTATATATCAAAACTGTTATGGCATTTTCAGCCCAAAATACAACACAGGCTATGCAGCAGCTTCAATCCAACATTACTGGTACTGGCTTTCAGAAACTTGATTGGTCAAACTATTCTCAGACTGGTAAATGAGTAAGAACATGGCTTTCCCTAACATCACACACTAAAATCTCTCAAGGTATTCCCAAATCTGCATGTTTACAACTCTCTAACATGCCATTTAGTAATAAACAACACTTATAAATACTGTACACTGTCTTTGTTTCTAAAGAAGAAGCAGCATCAGTCAAACTCCAGTCTGAGTATACTGCACGTCTGTGGAGCGGCTCAGAGTTTATCTAAGCAGGCGTGGGTGTATTTTACATGCGTCTGAGCTTGGACAAGTGTTGGGGGGATTGTATGTTTTTAGAAGAGCTGGCGGGTTTAGTCTCAGCATCTTGACTCGGCCCAGGTCCGTTCATCATGACAGAGACTGTTAGTCTTTCTAATCTCCTGTGTTCATCTTCCCAGTGAGCGGAGGCCAGGCTCTTAGTGCCATCAGAGCAAATGATTTCTCCGGGGTCAGACGCTCAGATCCCACATAGTTCCTCTTGCTTTCCTTTTTAAACACGTCCTCGAGGACTCGGCAATGATCAAAAGCCCACTTTTGCAAAGGTCTGGATGTGCAACAGGCTCGTATTCTGTGTTTGTGATTTGGGCTTGAAGAGCGGCGCTGCAGGCTCACCGCTATTTGATCTAGGACAGTGAAAGGCGTGCGTTTCCACGCAGGCCTTCACTGTTTCCTTTAGCAGTAATGAGTGACAAGATGAAGGTCGCCCAGTGTGGCCCTCTCCAGCCACTTCATTAGCTGCCCCGCAGTGTTTGGCTTTGCTCTGATTTACGGCTTTTCCGCTCGACATCTTTCAGTTTGTAATTTGTCTCTAGAACAGCAGGTCATAGTAGGATTTACCATGGCATATAGTCTTTACATAGAGCTCTTACATGTTATATTCACTCCAAATCATGCTGTAATGTATGCTAGAGAACAAACAAGAGTGCGTGCAAATAGGCACTTCAAAACTCTAACCCATCTAGCATGTCGACTCAAGAAAATGCAAAAAATATTTCTGGAAAAATGTTTGCTAATATTCACTGAAAGTCTTACTTTTAGTCTTTCACTTGCACCCTACTTCAAATGTTAATGAGTCCACATTATTCCTGAGCTCTTTTAGAAAAATGTGTGTTTCACCTTTTCCCTTTTCAATCCTTCATAAAGAGGTTTATCGGGGTTGAGCTCTGAAATGGAAAGCCATGCAGCTCAGCATTCGTTGCTCTTGGAGCTGAACAGAGCCGGCGGAGCTTTGATGTAGTGTGTTCATTGGTGGAATGTAAATAAGTACATTTACCTACAAATTCAAGGTTTCTTATGCAACTTTATACATCTACTCCACTACATCTCATAGACAAATATTGTTCTTTTTACACCACTACACTTGTCTGACAGCTATAGTTGGTGTGAAGATATCCAGTGACCTGGACCAATGAGAACCTTTACAGAGATGATGCTGAATTTAATATACTGGTGATTCTTAGCATTTGAAATAATTGTTCTACACATAATTATTCCAGTTCTTCAGTATTTTTTTTGGAGTATAGGAACCCTTCTTACATTACATTAAATACATGATGCATATTTACTATTAACTCAATGTTTACTTTATAACATGTATAACAACATTTACAACTAGAAACACAACAAGAGTCAGTTCTGGGCTAAACATCGCGGCCGGCTCCGTGAGGAGGACCCACTCCGTATGTAGATAAACCAGGGTCATTCTAAGGTAACGGAAACACAACGATTCTTAGTTTCAGTTGATTATACACTAAAGAAAACATTATTAATATTAGATTCCATTTCTGCCAATAGATCCCCCTAAATACTACACAGTGTTCCTTAAGTAAAGTGAAAAAATATCATTAAATCTGTGCAAGAACAACACACAAAATGTTGCAACCAGGAATTCTAGGTTCAAAACCCTGTTTCAAAACCTTTACAGGATAGAGAGACACAATGAAACTAAAACTGAAACAATGGAGTATTAAAGGAGGAGGTGGAGAGGTGGACCCAAATGCAGAGAGACCAGGCAGTGAGGTGAATTAAACAAAAGACGAGCTTTAATTCAAAGCTGGCGTCAAAAACAAAGCTGACAGGAAAACCAAAAAAACAGCCTGAGATAAAACAAAGTACAAAGGAAAAACACCAAAAACTAAACTGAAATCAAACCGGAAGAAATGAGGAGCACGAGGAACACAGGCAGGATGGCAGGATAATAATAATAATAATAATAATAATAATAATAATAATAATAATAATAATAATAATAATAATAATTTTATTTGTAGAGCAATTTTCAAGCACAAAGTGCTTTCCAAGGAAATTCACAACATTGACAGCAGAATAGAATGAAACATAAATAATGAAACAAAACAATAAAACAGGTAAATAACGAAACATGCATATAAATATTCATACAGTTACATATCCACATATATATGCATATACATCAGCACACAAGCATACAAAAGACTAAAATTCAGCTGATTGTAAAGTGAGTTTTAAGACTGGATTTAAAAGTCGTGACCGAGTCAGCTGATCTGATGCTCAGTGGAAGACTGTTCCAGAGTCGGGGAGCCAGTACTGCTCAATCACCCTTTGTTTTTAACCTGGTCTTTGGAACAGTTAAAAGACCCAGACTGGCAGACCTGAGGGGGCCTGTTCGGACAGTAAGGTATGTGGAGCTCAGTTATATACTCCGGTGCCAGGTCATTCAGAGCTTTATATGTGATTAAAAGCACTTTAAAATCAATTCTGAAAGAGACTGGGTGCTAATGTAGTGAAGCCAGAATTGGTGTGATATGAGAGCATCGTTTGGTTTTGGTCAGTAGTCTAGCTACAGAGTTCTGAACTATTTGGAGCTGCTCTGTTGCTCGATTGTTTAGGCAAGTATAAGAATTACAGTAATCGAGACGGGACGATGTAAGAGCATGTATAATTTTCTCTGTGTTACTGAAAGAGAGAACTGATCTAACTTTAAAGATATTTCTCAGTTGATAAAAGCACGACTGGACTACTCTCTTTACATGTTGCTCCAGACTCAATTTGTTATCACCCCAATTTTTCGTGGCTGACTTTATGTTGGGAGTAAGGCGGCCAAGGAGTGGCTGTATTTCTTTTGAGACGTGGTCCGGGCCAATGATGAGTACTTCAGTTTTGTCAGAGTTCAATTTCAAGAAGTTTTGAGACATCCAACATGTTATGTCATGTAGGCAGCTATGTAGCGCTGCTAATTTATTGGTTTCAGAAGGTTTAACTCTCAGGTAGAGCTGTGTATCATCTGCATAGCTATGGAAGGAGATGCTGTGATGACGGATTATGTGTCCTAGAGGCAACATGTAAAGTGTAAAAAGAACAGGTCCCAGGATTGATCCTTGAGGAATACCATGATTGGTCTGTGCAGTTTTGGGTTAACTCCCCAACTGAAACAAAAAAAATCCTGTTGGAAAACCAGTCCAGGGCATCTCCAGTGATGCCTGCCCACTGATTTAGTCGATAAGGATGGAGTGGTCGATGGTGTCAAATGCTGCACTGAGGTCTGGCAGTATTAACACAGAACCTGCACCAGAGTCTGCAGACATCAGTAAATCATTTCTGACTCTAAGGAGGGCAGTTTCTGTGCTGTGTAATTTGTGGAATCCAGATTGAAACTTCTCAGAGATGTGGTTGTTTTTAAGTACCTGCAGTAATTGGTCCAGCACTACCTTTTCTAGGATTTTTGATGTGAACGACAGTTTGGAAATTGGCCGGAATTTTTTTCTGTGGGATCTAAACCAGGTCCCAGTCCCTGATGGACTGCATTGAGGCCAGTGTGAGGGACTGCATTGAGGCCAGTGTGATGGACTGCGTTGAGGCCAGTGTGAGGGACTGCATTGAGGCCAGTGTGATGGACTGCATTGAGGCCAGTGTGAGGGACTGCATTGAGGCCAGTGTGATGGACTGCGTTGAGGCCAGTGTGATTGACTGCATTGAGGCCAGTGTGAGGGACTGCATTGAGGCCAGTGTGATGGACTGCATTGAGGCCAGTGTGAGGGACTGCATTGAGGCCAGTGTGAAGGACTGCATTGAGGCCAGTGTGAGGGACTGCATTGAGGCCAGTGTGAGGGACTGCATTGAGGCCAGTGTGAGGGACTGCATTGAGGCCAGTGTGATGGACTGCATTGAAGCCAGTGTGATGGACTGCATTGAGGCCAGTGTGAGGGACTGCATTGAGGCCAGTGTGAGGGACTGCATTGAGGCCAGTGTGAGGGACTGCATTGAGGCCAGTGTGATGGACTGCATTGAGGCCAGTGTGAGGGACTGCATTGAGGCCAGTGTGAGGGTTGAGGGTGAGCATGTCGAAAAAAAAGCCCTAGTATATCATGTCGAAGAATATGTGTATAGTATGTGGAAAAAAAGTCATAAAAAAATCCTACTATGATATGTAGGGAAAAGTCATACCATACTATGTCAAAAAAAGTCATAGTACAGTATGTTGAAAAAAGTCATAGTATAGTTCAATTCAATTCAATTTATTTTTTATATAGCGTCAAATCATAACAGAAGTTATCTCAAGATACTTTTCATATAGAGCAGGTCTATACCGTAGTCTATAGTTTAGAGACCCAACAGGAGATCCCCCAAGAGCATTGCATTGTTATGTAGTATGCCAAAAAATTAGTCATAGTATAGTATGTCATGAAAAAGTCACAGTATAGAATGTCGAAAAAAAGTCATAGTATAGTATTTAAAAAAAAAAGGCATAGGATAGTATTTTAAAAAAAAGTCCTAGTATAGTATTTCGAAAAAAAAGGCATAGGATAGTATTTTAAAAGAAAGTCATAGTATAGTATGTCGAAAAAAACAGCCATAAAAGTCATAGTATAATATGTCATGAAAAAGTCATAGTATAGGATGTCGAAAAAAAAGTTACAGTATAGTATGTTGAAAAAAAACATAGCATAGTATGTTGAAAAAAGAGTTAAATAAGTCATAGTATAGTATACCGAAGAAAATGTCACAGTATAGTACATCGAAAAAAAGACAGTATAGTATATCAGAAAAATGTCATAGTACAGTATGTTGAAAAGAGTCGTAGTATAGAATGTCGAAAAAATAGTCATCAAAGAAGTCATAGTATGTCGGGAAAAAGTCATGCCATACTATGTCAAAAAAAGTCACAGTATGTCAAAAAAGAAGCCATAGTATAGTAAGTCGAAAAAAGACATAGTATAATATGTCAAAAAAAGTCATAGTACAGTATGTTGAAAAAAGTGAAAATAAATTCATGGTATATTAACGGAAAAAAAGTCATAGTCTAGTATGTTGGAAAATAAAGTCATAAAACGGTTTTAGTACATAATGTTGAAAAATTTAGCGGAAAAACAATCATAGTATAGTATGTCGAAAAACAAAGTCATAGTATAATATGTCGAAAAAAAGTCATACTATTTTTTAATAAAAAAATAGTCATAATATAATATGTCTAGGATTTTATAAAGAAAAGTCAAACTATAGTATGTCGAAAAATTGTCATAGTATGGTATGTAAAAAAAAAAGTTATAGTATAGTATGTCAAAAATGTTCATGAAAAAATGTCATAGTATAGTACGTCGAAAATTTTACGAAAAAAAGTCATAGTATAGTATGTTGCAAATTTTACGAAAAAAAGTCATAATAAAGTGTGACGAAAAATTTCATGAAAAAAAAGTTATAGTATAGTATGTCGAAAATTTTTTGAAAAAAAGTCATAGTATAGTATGTCGAAAATTATATGAAAAAAAATCATCGTATAGTATGTCGAACATTTTCATGACAAAAAAAGTTATAGTATAGTATATCGAAAATTTTGTGAAAAAAAGTCATAGAACAGTATGTCGAAACTTTTATGAATAAAAGTCATAGTATAATATGTCGAAAATTTTTATGAAAAAAAGTCATAGTATAGTATGTCGAAATTTTTTATGAAAAAAAAGTCATTGTATAGTATGTCGAAAAGTTTTTGAAAAAAAAGTCATAGTATAGTATGGCGGATGATTTCATGAAAAAAAAAGTCATAATATAGTATATCGATAATTTTATGAAAAAAAAGTCATAGTATAGTATATTAAAATTTTCATGAAAAAAAGTCATAGTATAGTATGTCAAAAAATTTCATGAAGAAAAAAGTCATAGTATAGTATGTCGAAAATTTTAATAAAAAATAGTCATAGTATAATATGTCTAAGATTTAATCAAGAAAAGTCAAACTATAGTATGTCAAAAAATTGTCATAGTATGGTATGTAAAAAAAAAAGTTATAGTATAGTATGTCGAAAATTTTTTGAAAAAAAGTCATAGTATAGTATGTCGCAAATTTTACGAAAAAAAGTCATAGTAAAGTGTGTCGAAAAATTTCATGAAAAAAAAGTTATAGTATAGTATATCGAAAATTTGTGAAAAAAAGTCATAGTATAGTATGTCGAAAATTATATGAAAAAATGTCATTGTATAGTATGTCGAAAATTTTCATGACAAAAAAAATTATAGTATAGTATGTCGAAAATGTTGTGAAAAAAAGTCATAGAATAGTATGTCGAAAATTTTATGAATAAAAGTCATCGTATAATATGTCGAAAATTATCATGAAAAAATAGTAATAGTATATTATGATGAAAATTTTTATCAAAAAAAGTCATAGTATAGTATGTCGAAAATTCTCATGAAAAAAGTAATAGTACATTATGTCGAACATTTTTATGAAAAAAAGTCATAGTATAGTATGTTGAAAATTTACGAAAAAAAAGTCATAGTATAGTATGTCGAAAAATGTCATGTAAAAAAAGTCATAGTATAGTATGTAGAAAATTTTAAGAAAAAAAAGTCATAGTATAGTATATCGAAAATTTTGAGAAAAAACTCAGTATAGTATGTCGAAAATTTCATGACAAAAAAAGTTATAGTATAGTATGTCGAAAATGTTGTGAAAAAAAGTCATAGAATAGTATGTCGAATATTTTATGAATAAAAGTCATCGTATAATATGTCGAAAATTATCATGAAAAAATAGTAATAGTATATTATGATGAAAATTTTTATCAAAAAAAGTCATAGTATAGTATGTCGAAAATTCTCATGAAAAAAGTAATAGTATATTATGTCGAACATTTTTATGAAAAAAAGTCATAGTATAGTATGTTGAAAATTTACGAAAAAAAAGTCATAGTATAGTATGTCGAAAAATGTCATGAAAAAAAAGTCATAGTATAGTATGTAGAAAATTTTAAGAAAAAAAAGTCATAGTATAGTATATCGAAAATTTTGAGAAAAAACTCAGTATAGTATGTCGAAAATTTTATGAAAAAAAAGTCATAGTATAGTATGTCGAAAATTTTACGAAAAAAAATTCATAGTATATTATGGAGAAAAAATGGAGAAAAAAAGTCATAGTATAGTATGTCGAAAAATTTCACGAAAAAAAATTATAGAATAGTATAACGACAATTTTTTGAAAAAAAAGTTATTGTATAGTATATCGACAAATTTGTGAAAAAAAGTAATAGTATAGTATATCGAACATTTTGTGAAAAAAAGTCATAGAATAGTATGTCGAAAATTTTATGAAAAAAAGTCATAGTATAGTATGTCGAACATTATCATGATATAAAAAAAGTAATAATATATTATGTCGAAGATTTTTATGAAAAAAAGTTATATTATAGTATATCCAAAATTTGTCTGAAAAAAGTCATAGTATATATTATGTCGAACACTTGCATGAAAAGTCATAGTATAGTATGTCGAAAATATTTCTGAAAAAAGTCATAGTATAGTATGTCGAAAATATTTATGAAGAAAAAGTCATAGTATAGTTTGTCGAAAATTTTATGAAAAAAAAGTCATAGTATACTATGTCGAAAACTATCATGAAAAAAAAGTAATCGTATAGTATGTCGAAATTTTTTATGAAAAAAAAGTCATTGTATAGTACGACGAAAAATTTAGTGAAAAAATGTCATAAACACTATGTCGAAAAATGTACGAAAAAAATTCATAGATTAGTCTGTAAAAAAATTTTATGAAAAAAAAGTCATAGTATAGTATGTCGAAAAATTGAATGAAAAAAGTCATTGTATAGTACGTCGAAAATTTTACGAAAAAAAAATCATAGGATCTATGTAAAAAAATGTCATGAAAATAAGTCATAGTATATATTATGTCGAACATTTGCATGAAAAAAGTAATAGTATAGTATGTCGAAAATATTTCTGAAAAAAAGTCATAGTATAGTATGTCGAAAATATTTATGAAAACAAAGTCATAGTATAGTATGTCGAAAATTTTACGAAAAAAAAGTCATTGTATAGTGTGTCGAAAAAATTTAATAAAAAAAAGTCATAGTATAGTATGACGAAAATTTTACTAAAAAAAAGTCAGTTTAGTATGTCGAAAAATTTTATGAAAAAAAGTCATAGTATAATATTTAGAAAGATTTCATGAAAAAAATGTCATAATATAGTATGTCGAAAATTTTACGAAAAAAAAGTCATAGTATAGTATGTCGAAAAATTTCTTTAAAAAAGTTATAGTATAGTATGTCGAAATTTTTCTGAAAAAAAGTCATAGTATAGTATGTAAAAAATGTTATGAAAAATAAGTCATATTATAGTATGTCGAAAAATTTAATGAAAAAAAAATCATTGTATAGTATTTCGAAAATTTTACGAAAAAAAAGTAATAGTTTAGTATGTAAAAAACTTTTTATGAAAAAAAAGTCATAGTACGGTATGTTGAAAAATTTCCCGAAAAAAAGTTATAGTATAGTATATCGACAATTTTTTGAAAAAAAAATTATAGTATAGTATATCGACAATTTTGTGACAGAAAGTCATAGAATAGTATGTCGAAAATGTTATGAAAAAAAGTCATAGTATAGTACGACGAAAAATTTCGTGAAAAAATATCATAGTATAGTACGTCGAAAAATTTACGAAAAAAAAGTCGTGGTATAGTATGTCGAAAATTTTATGAAAAAAATTCACAGTATAGTATGTCGAAAATATTTATGAAAAAAAATCATAATATAGTATGTCGAAAATTTTATGAAAAAAAAGTTATAGTATAGTATGTCGAAAATTTTTATGAAAAAAGTCATAGTATAGTATCTCGAAAATTTTTATGAAAATAAAGTCATAGTATAGTATGTTGAAAATTTACGAAAAAAAAGTCATAGTATAGTATGTCGAAAAATGTCATGTAAAAAAAGTCATAGTATAGTATGTAGAAAATTTTAAGAAAAAAAAGTCATAGTATAGTATATCGAAAATTTTGAGAAAAAACTCAGTATAGTATGTCGAAAATTTCATGACAAAAAAAGTTATAGTATAGTATGTCGAAAATGTTGTGAAAAAAAGTCATAGAATAGTATGTCGAATATTTTATGAATAAAAGTCATCGTATAATATGTCGAAAATTATCATGAAAAAATAGTAATAGTATATTATGATGAAAATTTTTATCAAAAAAAGTCATAGTATAGTATGTCGAAAATTCTCATGAAAAAAGTAATAGTATATTATGTCGAACATTTTTATGAAAAAAAGTCATAGTATAGTATGTCGAAAATTTACGAAAAAAAAGTCATAGTATAGTATGTCGAAAAATGTCATGAAAAAAAAGTCATAGTATAGTATGTAGAAAATTTTAAGAAAAAAAAGTCATAGTATAGTATATCGAAAATTTTGAGAAAAAACTCAGTATAGTATGTCGAAAATTTTATGAAAAAAAAGTCATAGTATAGTATGTCGAAAATTTTACGAAAAAAAATTCATAGTATATTATGGAGAAAAAATGGAGAAAAAAAGTCATAGTATAGTATGTCGAAAAATTTCACGAAAAAAAATTATAGAATAGTATAACGACAATTTTTTGAAAAAAAAGTTATTGTATAGTATATCGACAAATTTGTGAAAAAAAGTAATAGTATAGTATATCGAACATTTTGTGAAAAAAAGTCATAGAATAGTATGTCGAAAATTTTATGAAAAAAAGTCATAGTATAGTATGTCGAACATTATCATGATATAAAAAAAGTAATAATATATTATGTCGAAGATTTTTATGAAAAAAAGTTATATTATAGTATATCCAAAATTTGTCTGAAAAAAGTCATAGTATATATTATGTCGAACACTTGCATGAAAAGTCATAGTATAGTATGTCGAAAATATTTCTGAAAAAAGTCATAGTATAGTATGTCGAAAATATTTATGAAGAAAAAGTCATAGTATAGTTTGTCGAAAATTTTATGAAAAAAAAGTCATAGTATACTATGTCGAAAACTATCATGAAAAAAAAGTAATCGTATAGTATGTCGAAATTTTTTATGAAAAAAAAGTCATTGTATAGTACGACGAAAAATTTAGTGAAAAAATGTCATAAACACTATGTCGAAAAATGTACGAAAAAAATTCATAGATTAGTCTGTAAAAAAATTTTATGAAAAAAAAGTCATAGTATAGTATGTCGAAAAATTGAATGAAAAAAGTCATTGTATAGTACGTCGAAAATTTTACGAAAAAAAAATCATAGGATCTATGTAAAAAAATGTCATGAAAATAAGTCATAGTATATATTATGTCGAACATTTGCATGAAAAAAGTAATAGTATAGTATGTCGAAAATATTTCTGAAAAAAAGTCATAGTATAGTATGTCAAAAATATTTATGAAAACAAAGTCATAGTATAGTATGTCGAAAATTTTACGAAAAAAAAGTCATTGTATAGTGTGTCGAAAAAATTTAATAAAAAAAAGTCATAGTATAGTATGACGAAAATTTTACTAAAAAAAAGTTAGTTTAGTATGTCGAAAAATTTTATGAAAAAAAGTCATAGTATAATATTTAGAAAGATTTCATGAAAAAAATGTCATAATATAGTATGTCGAAAATTTTACGAAAAAAAAGTCATAGTATAGTATGTCGAAAAATTTCTTTAAAAAAGTTATAGTATAGTATGTCGAAATTTTTCTGAAAAAAAGTCATAGTATAGTATGTAAAAAATGTTATGAAAAATAAGTCATATTATAGTATGTCGAAAAATTTAATGAAAAAAAAATCATTGTATAGTATTTCGAAAATTTTACGAAAAAAAAGTAATAGTTTAGTATGTAAAAAACTTTTTATGAAAAAAAAGTCATAGTACGGTATGTTGAAAAATTTCCCGAAAAAAAGTTATAGTATAGTATATCGACAATTTTTTGAAAAAAAAATTATAGTATAGTATATCGACAATTTTGTGACAGAAAGTCATAGAATAGTATGTCGAAAATGTTATGAAAAAAAGTCATAGTATAGTACGACGAAAAATTTCGTGAAAAAATATCATAGTATAGTACGTCGAAAAATTTACGAAAAAAAAGTCGTGGTATAGTATGTCGAAAATTTTATGAAAAAAATTCACAGTATAGTATGTCGAAAATATTTATGAAAAAAAATCATAATATAGTATGTCGAAAATTTTATGAAAAAAAAGTTATAGTATAGTATGTCGAAAATTTTTATGAAAAAAGTCATAGTATAGTATCTCGAAAATTTTTATGAAAATAAAGTCATAGTGTAGTATGTCGAAAGATTTCATGAAAAAAAAGTCATTGCATAGTATGTGGAAAATGTTTTGAAAAAAATTCATAGTATAGTATGTCAAGCATTATCATGATAAAAAAAAGTAATAATATATTATTTCGAAGATTTTTATGAAAAAAAGTTATATTATAGTATATCCAAAATTTGTATGAAAAAAAGTCATAGTATATATTATGTCGAACATGTGCATGAAAAAAGTCATAGTATAGTATGTCGAAAATATTTATGAAAAAAAAGTCATGGTATAGTATGTCAAAAATTTTATAAAAAAAAGTCATAGTATAGTATGTCGAAAATTGTTATGAAAGAAAAATCATAGTGTAGTATGTCGAAAGATTTCATGAAAAAAAAGTCATAGTATAGTATATCGAAAAATTTCGTGAAAAAGAGTCAAAGTATAGTATGTCGAAAAAACGTCATAGTATAGTATGTCGAAAAACAAAATCATAATACAGTTGTTGAAAAAAAGTCATAGTATAGTACATCGACAAAAATGTCATAGTATAGTATATCGAAAAAAAGTCATAGTATAGTATTTTGAAAAAAAGTCATAGTATAGTACATCGACAAAAATGTTATAGTATAATGTAGTATGTCGAAAAAAGTCATAGTATATAATGTTGGAAAAAAGTGATAGTAAAGTACATCGAAAAAATAAATATTTCATAATTATCTGTGTAAAGTGTCTTTGAGTTTTTAGAAAAGCGCTATATAAATAAAATGTATTATTATATATATATAATATAGTATGTTGAAAAAACATTCATAGTATAGTACATCGAAATAAAACTCATAGTATAGTACATCGAAATAAAAGTCATAGTACAGTACATCGAAAAAAAGTCAAAGTATAGTACATCGAAACAAAAGTCATAGTATAGTATGTCGCAAAAAAAGTCATAGTATAGTACATCGAAACCAAAGTCATAGTATAGTATGTTGAAAAAAAAGTCATAGTATAGTACATCGAAACAAAAGTCATAGTATAGTATGTCGCAAAAAAGTCATCGTATAGTACGTAAAAATAAAGTCATAGTATAGTTTGTCGAAAACAAATCATACTATAGTATGTCGAAAAAAAAATCATAGTATGTTGAAAAAACAGTCATTAAAGTCATAATATAGTATGTCATGAAAAAGTCAGAATATAGTATGTTGAAAATAAAGCCTTAGTATAGCATGTCGAAAAAAGTCATAGTATAGTATGTTGAAAAAAAGTCTTACCAGAGTATGTTGAAAAAAAAGTCATACTATAGTATGTCGAAAAAAAGTCTTACCAGAGTATGTTGAAAAACAAGTCATAGTATAGTATGTCGAAAAAAAGTCTTACCAGAGTATGTTGAAAAAAAAGTCATAGTATAGTATGTCGAAAAAAAGTCATGCTATAGTGTGTCGAAAAAAAGTCATAGTATAGTATGTCGAAAAAAGTCATAGTATAGTACATAAAAAAGCCATAATGTAGTATGTTGAAAAAAACTCTTAGTATAGTACATCGAAAAAAAGTCATAGTACAGTATGTCTAAAAAAAGTCATAGTATAGTACGTCGAAAAAAAGTCATAGTATAGTATGTCGAAAAAAAAGTCATAGTATAGTACATCGAAAAAAGTCATAGTATAGTACATAAAAAAGTCATAATGTAGTATGTCGAAAAAAGTCATAGTATAGTACATCGAAAAAAAGTCACAGTATAGTATGTCGAAAAAAGTCATAGTATAGTACATCGAAAAAAAGTCATAGTATAGTATGTTGAAAAAAAGTCATAGTATAGTATCTCGAAAAAATGGTCATAGTATAGTATGTCGAAAAAAAGGTAAAAAAATGGTCAGAGTATAGTATGTCAAAAAAAAAAGTCATGGTATAGTATGTTGGAATAAAGTCATCGTATACTATGTTGAAAAAAAAATTCATACTATAGTATGTCGAAAAAAGGTCATGCTATAGTATGTCGAAAAAAAGTCATAGTATAGTACATTGAAAAAAGTCATAGTATAGTACATAAAAAAGTCATAATGTAGTATGTTGAAAAAAACTCTTAGTATAGTAAATCGAAAAAAGTCATAGTACAGTATGTCGAAAAAAAAAGTCATGGTATAGTATGTTGGAATAAAGTCATCGTATCTTATGTTGAAAAAAGAATTCATACTATAGTATGTCGAAAAAAGGTCATGCTATAGTATGTCGAAAAAAAGTCATAGTATAGTATGTCATGAAAAAGTCAGAATATAGTATGTCGAAAAAAAGTCATGCTATAGTATGTCGAAAAAAAGTCATAGTATAGTATGTCATGAAAAAGTCAGAATATAGTATGTCGAAAAAAAGTCATGCTATAGTATATCGAAAAAAAGTCATAGTATAGTACATAAAAAAAGTCATAATGTACTATGTTGAAAAAAACTCTTAGTATAGTACATCGAAAAAAGTCATAGTACAGTATGTCTAAAAAAAGTTTCAGTATAGTATGTCGAAAAAAGTCATAGTATAGTACATCAAAAAAAAGTCACAGTATAGTATGTCGAAAAAAGTCACAGTATAGTACATCGAAAAAAGTCACAGTATAGTATGTCGAAAAATGTCACAGTATAGTACGTCGAAAAAAAGTCATAGTATAGTATGTCAAAAAAAAGTCACAGTATAGTACATCGAAAAAAGTCATAGGATAGTACATAAAAAAGTCATAATGTAGTATGTCGAAAAAAGTGATAGTGTAGTACATCGAAAAAAAGTCACAGTATAGTATGTCGAAAAAAGTCATAGTATAGTACATCGAAAAAAAGTCATAGTATAGTATTTAAAAAAAAAGTCATAGTGTAGTATGTCGAAAAAAAGTCATACTATAGTATGTCGAAAAGAAGTCATAGTATAGTATGTCGAAGAAAAGTCATAGTATAGTACATCGAAAAAAGTCATAGTATAGTACATAAAAAAATCTTAGTATAGTACATCGAAAAAAAGTCATAGTACAGTATGTCGAAAAAAAGTCACAGTATAGTATGTCGAAAAAAGTCATAGTATAGTACATCGAAAAAAAGTCACAGTATAGTATGTCGAAAAAAGTCAAAGTATAGTACATCGAAAAAAAGTCATAGTATAGTATGTCGAAAAAAAAGTCATAGTAAAGTATTTCGAAAAAAAGTCATACTATAGAATGTCGAAAAAAAGTCATAGTATAGTATGTCGAAAAGAAGTCATAGTATAGTATGTCGAAAAAAGGTCATAGTATGTCGTAAAAAAAAGTCATAGTATAGTACATCGAAAAAAGTCATAGTATAGGATTTAAAAAAAAAGTCATAGTGTAGTATGTCGAAAAAAAGTCAAAGTATAGAATGTTGAAAAAAAGTCATAGTATAGTTTGTCGAAAAAAGTCATAGTATAGTACATCAAAAAAAAGTCATAGTATAGTATGTCGAAAAAAAGTCATAATGTACTATGTTGAAAAAAACTCTTAGTATAGTACATCGAAAAAAGTCATAGTACAGTATGTCTAAAAAAAGTTTCAGTATAGTATGTCGAAAAAAGTCATAGTATAGTACATCAAAAAAAAGTCACAGTATAGTATGTCGAAAAAAGTCACAGTATAGTACATCGAAAAAAGTCACAGTATAGTATGTCGAAAAATGTCACAGTATAGTACGTCGAAAAAAAGTCATAGTATAGTATGTCAAAAAAAAGTCACAGTATAGTACATCGAAAAAAGTCATAGGATAGTACATAAAAAAGTCATAATGTAGTATGTCGAAAAAAGTGATAGTGTAGTACATCGAAAAAAAGTCACAGTATAGTATGTCGAAAAAAGTCATAGTATAGTACATCGAAAAAAAGTCATAGTATAATATTTTAAAAAAAAGTCATAGTGTAGTATGTCGAAAAAAAGTCATACTATAGTATGTCGAAAAGAAGTCATAGTATAGTATGTCGAAAAAAAGTCATAGTATAGTACATCGAAAAAAGTCATAGTATAGTACATAAAAAAGTCTTAGTATAGTACATCGAAAAAAAGTCATAGTACAGTATGTCGAAAAAAAGTCACAGTATAGTATGTCGAAAAAAGTCATAGTATAGTACATCGAAAAGAAGTCACAGTATAGTATGTCGAAAAAAGTCATAATATAGTACATCGAAAAAAAGTCATAGTATAGTATGTCGAAAAAAAGTCATAGTAAAGTATTTCGAAAAAAAGTCATACTATAGAATTTCGAAAAAAAGTCATAGTATAGTATGTCGAAAAGAAGTCATAGTATAGTATGTCGAAAAAAGGTCATAGTATGTCGTAAAAAAAAGTCATAGTATAGTACATCGAAAAAAGTCATAGTATAGGATTTAAAAAAAAAGTCATAGTGTAGTATGTCGAAAAAAAGTCAAAGTATAGAATGTTGAAAAAAAGTCATAGTATAGTTTGTCGAAAAAAGTCATAGTATAGTACATCAAAAAAAAGTCATAGTATAGTATGTCGAAAAAAAGTCATAGTATAGTATGTCGAAAAAAAGTCACATAAGTATGTCGAAAAAAGTCATAGTATAGTACATCGAAAAAAAGTCATAGTATAGTATGTCGAAAAAAGGTCATAGTATAGTTTGTCGAAAGAAGTCATAGTATAGTACATCGAAAAAAAGTCATAGTATAGTATGTCAAAAAAAAGTCATAGTACAGTATGTCGAAAAAAAGTCACAGTATAGTATGTCGAAAAAAGTCATAGTATAGTACATCGAAAAAAAGTCATAGTATAGTATGTCGAAAAAAAGTCATAGTAAAGTATTTCGAAAAAAAGTCATAGTATAGTATGTCGAAAAAAAGTCATAGTATAGTACATCGAAAAAAAGTCATAGTATAGTTTGTCGAAAAAAGTCATAGTATAGTACATCGAAAAAAAGTCATAGTATAGTATGTCGAAAAAAGGTCATAGTATAGTTTGTCGAAAAAAGTCATAGTATAGTACATCGAAAAAAGGTCATAGTATAGTTTGTCGAAAAAAGTCATAGTATAGTACATCGAAAAAAAGTCATAGTATAGTATGTCGAAAAAAAGTCATAGTACAGTATGTCGAAAAAAAGTCACAGTATAGTATGTCGAAAAAAGTATAGTATGTCGAAAAAGTCATAGTATAGTACATCGAAAAAAGGTCATAGAATAGTATGTTGAAAAAAAAGTCATAGTATAGTATGTTGAAAAAAAGTCATAGTATAGTATCTCGAAAAAATGGTCATAGTATAGTATGTCGAAAAAAAGTTCAAAAAATGGTCAGAGTATAGTATGTCAAAAAAAAAGTCATGGTATAGTATTTTGGAATAAAGTCATCGTATACTATGTTGAAAAAAAAATTCATACTATAGTATGTCGAAAAAAAGACATGCTATAGTATGTCGAAAAAAAGTCATAGTATAGTATGTCATGAAAAAGTCAGAATATAGTATGTCGATAAAAAGTCATAGTATAGTACATTAAAAAGTCATAATGTAGTATGTTGAAAAAAACTCTTAGTATAGTAAATCGAAAAAAGTCATAGTATAGTTGTCGAAAAAAAGTCATAGTATAGTATCGAAAAAAAGTCATAGTATAGTATGTCAAAAAAAGTCATAGTAAGTATGTCGAAAAAAGAATATAGTATGTCGAAAAAAGTATTTAGTAATCGAAAAAAAGTCAAGTATAGTATGTTAAAAAAAAGTCAAGTATATGTTAAAAAAGTCATAATGTAGTATGTCGAAAAAATTTAGTATAGTATCGAAAAAAAGTTCAAAAAATGTCAAGTATAGTATGTCAAAAAAAAAGTCATGTATAGTATTTTGGAATAAAGTCATCATACTATGTTGAAAAAAAAATCATATATAGTATGTCGAAAAAAAGTCATCATATAGTGAAAATCAAATAAGTCATAAAAAGTCAAAAAAGTCAAAAAATTAGTATGTAAAAAAAGTCATAGTAGTATGTTGAAAAAAATCTTAGTATAGTATCGAAAAAAGTCATAGTAAGTATCAAAAAAAGTCAATAGTATGTCGAAAAAAGTCATAGTATAGTATGTCGAAAAAAAAGTCACAGTATAGTACATCGAAAAAGTCATAGTATAGTACATAAAAAAGTCATAATGTAGTATGTCGAAAAAAAGTCATAGTATAGTATGTCGAAAAAAAGTCATAGTATAGTTTGTCGAAAAAAGTCATAGTATAGTACATCGAAAAAAAGTCATAGTATAGTATGTCGAAAAAAAGTCATAGTACAGTATGTCGAAAAAAAGTCACAGTAAAGTATGTCGAAAAAAGTCATAGTATAGTACATCGAAAAAAAGTCATAGTATAGTATGTCGAAAAAAGGTCATAGTATAGTTTGTCGAAAGAAGTCATAGTATAGTACATCGAAAAAAAGTCATAGTATAGTATGTCGAAAAAAAGTCATAGTACAGTATGTCGAAAAAAAGTCACAGTATAGTATGTCGAAAAAAGTCATAGTATAGTACATCGAAAAAAAGTCATAGTATAGTATGTCGAAAAAAAGTCATAGTAAAGTATTTCGAAAAAAAGTCATAGTATAGTATGTCGAAAAAAAGTCATAGTATAGTTTGTCGAAAAAAGTCATAGTATAGTACATCGAAAAAAAGTCATAGTATAGAATGTCGAAAAAAAGTCATAGTACAGTATGTCGAAAAAAAGTCATAGTATAGTATGTCGAAAAAAAGTCATAGTATAGGATTTTAAAAAAAAGTCATAGTGTAGTATGTCGAAAAAAAGTCATAGTATAGTATGTTGAAAAAAAGTCATAGTATAGTTTGTTGAAAAAAGTCATAGTATAGTACATCAAAAACAAGTCATAGTATAGTATGTCGAAAAAAAGTCATAGTACAGTATGTCGAAAAAAAGTCACATAAGTATGTCGAAAAAAGTCATAGTATAGTACATCGAAAAAAAGTCATAGTATAGTATGTCGAAAAAAGGTCATAGTATAGTTTGTCGAAAGAAGTCATAGTATAGTACATCGAAAAAAAGTCATAGTATAGTATGTCGAAAAAAAGTCATAGTACAGTATGTCGAAAAAAGTCACAGTATAGTGTGTCGAAAAAAGTCATAGTATAGTACATCGAAAAAAAGTCATAGTATAGTATGTCGAAAAAAAGTCATAGTAAAGTATTTCGAAAAAAAGTCATAGTATAGTATGTCGAAAAAAAGTCATAGTATAGTTTGTCGAAAAAAGTCATAGTATAGTACATCGAAAAAAAGTCATAGTATAGTATGTCGAAAAAAAGTCATAGTACAGTATGTCGAAAAAAAGTCACAGTATAGTATGTCGAAAAAAGTCATAGTATAGTACATCGAAAAAAAGTCATAGTATAGTATGTTGAAAAAAAAGTCATAGTATAGTATGTTGAAAAAAAGTCATAGTATAGTATCTCGAAAAAATGGTCATAGTATAGTATGTCGAAAAAAAGTTCAAAAAATGGTCAGAGTATAGTATGTCAAAAAAAAAAGTCATGGTATAGTATGTTGGAATAAAGTCATCGTATACTATGTTGAAAAAAAAATTCATACTATAGTATGTCGAAAAAAAGACATGCTATAGTATGTCGAAAAAAAGTCATAGTATAGTATGTCATGAAAAAGACAGAATATAGTATGTCGAAAAAAAGTCATGCTATAGTATGTCGATAAAAAGTCATAGTATAGTACATCGAAAAAAGTCATAGTATAGTACATAAAAAAGTCATAATGTAGTATGTTGAAAAAAACTCTTAGTATAGTAAATCGAAAAAAGTCATAGTACATTATGTCTAAAAAAAAAGTCACAGTATAGTACGTCGAAAAAAAGTCATAGTATAGTATGTCAAAAAAAAGTCATAGTATAGTATGTCGAAAAAAAGTCATAGTATAGTATGTCGAAAAAAAAGTCACAGTATAGTACATCGAAAAAAGTCATAGTATAGTACATAAAAAAGTCATAATGTAGTATGTCGAAAAAAAGTCATAGTATAGTATGTCGAAAAAAAGTCATAGTATAGTTTGTCGAAAAAAGTCACAGTATAGTACATCGAAAAAAAGTCATAGTATAGTATGTCGAAAAAAAGTCATAGTACAGTATGTCGAAAAAAAGTCATAGTAAAGTATGTCGAAAAAAGTCATAGTATAGTACATCGAAAAAAAGTCATAGTATAGTATGTCGAAAAAAGGTCATAGTATAGTTTGTCGAAAGAAGTCATAGTATAGTACATCGAAAAAAAGTCATAGTATAGTATGTCGAAAAAAAGTCATAGTATAGTATGTCGAAAAAAGTCATAGTATAGTATGTCGAAAAAAAGTCACAGTATAGTATGTCGAAAAAAGTCATAGTATAGTACATCGAAAAAAAGTCATAGTATAGTATGTCGAAAAAAAGTCATAGTAAAGTATTTCGAAAAAAAGTCATAGTATAGTATGTCGAAAAAAAGTCATAGTATAGTTTGTCGAAAAAAGTCATAGTATAGTACATCGAAAAAAAGTCATAGTATAGTATGTCGAAAAAAAGTCATAGTACAGTATGTCGAAAAAAAGTCACAGTATAGTATGTCGAAAAAAGTCATAGTATAGTACATCGAAAAAAAAGTCATAGTATAGTATGTTGAAAAAAAGTCAGAGTAAAGTATTTCGAAAAAAAGTCATACTATAGAATGTCAAAAAAAAGTCATAGTGTAGTATGTCGAAAAAAAGTCATACTATACTATGTCGAAAAGAAGTCATAGTAAAGTATTTCGAAAAAAGTCTTACTATAGTATGTCGAAAAAAAGTCATAGTATAGTACATCGAAAAAAGTCATAGTATAGGATATAAAAAAGTCATAATGTAGTATATTAAAAAAAAGTCATACTATAGTATGTCGAAAAAAAGTCATACTATACTATGTCGAAAAGAAGTCATAGTAAAGTATTTCGAAAAAAGTCATACTATAGTATGTCGAAAAAAAGTCATAGTATAGTACATCGAAAAAAGTCATAGTATAGGACATAAAAAAGTCATAATGTAGTGTGTTGAAAAAAAGTCTTAGTATAGTACATCGAAAAAAAGTCATAGTACAGTATGTCGAAAAAAAGTCACAGTATAGTATGTCGAAAAAAGTCATAGTATAGTACATCGAAAAAAAGTCACAGTATAGTATGTCGAAAAAAGTCACAGTATAGTACATCGACAAAAATGTCATAGTATAGTATGTCGAAAAAAAGTCATAGTATAGTACATAAAAAAGTCATAATGTACTATGTTGAAAAAAAGTCTTAGTATAGTACATTGAAAAAAAGTCATAGTACAGTATGTCGAAAAAAAGTCACAGTATAGTATGTCGAAAAAAGGCATAGTATAGTACTTCGAAAAAAAAGTCATAGTATAGTATGTCGAAAAAAAGTCATAGTATAGTATGTCGAAATAAAAGTCATAGTATAGTAAGTCAAAAAAAAAAGTCATAGTATCATAGTCAGCCAGTGTTTAGCATCAATCTAATTCAAACATCCTATCGACCACACATTTTCCCTCAACTCCTTCTTAGTACAGTTAAGCTCATTTAAGTACTTTCTCTAAAACTCCCATTTGAACTTCTGTCATTGCTCACTTTATATTTTGCACCCTTCATCCCTTTCCCACTTTTCCAGCTATTCATACTCCTTCAGCTGCTTCTTCATCCATCCTTCATTATATATATTATCATATTTAAAAAGTCTCTTGGATCAACTGGAAAACGCATCGCCGCAAAGCTGAAAACAGGGCTGTTATTCTGAGCTCAAGAAAAGTTGACTTTTTTAGAGATACATCGTTCTCTCAGGACAGCGACGCTACAATAGGATGATCTTATAAAAAATATGATACGATGCATTGCTGTAAATTAAACTATCCAACAGTATATGAAGGAGTTAAAATTAGCACAACCATAAACATCTACAGTCTTAACGCAACATTCACAATGCAGCAGTAATATTATTCCAGAAACATCATATGTAATAGTACTGCATAATGAGTACTTTCAGTTTTGATCCTGAAGTACATCATATAATACATACTTTTAGTATGTGAAGGTTTTTTAATGCAGGATGTTTACTTGTAGTGGAGTATTTTCACAGTGTGGCATAGTACTTTTACTGAAGTAAATGATCTGAATACTTCTTTCACCACTGAGTGTGTTTAGGATCAAATGAATCATCTTCCACATAACTCTTAGAAGAGCTGACACCCGTGGTACTTTTCTTTGGTCAGTCGGTGTGTCTTTGTGTGTTTGTGTATTGTGTGTTTTTTTCCTGTGAAAATCACCAACCCCACAATAGGCAAAACATCCCCACCCCTGAACGTTTGCACCACCATGTTTGACTGTAGGTTTCATGCACAATTGCATTAACCTATTTCATGCACTGTTGCATTAACCTGTTATGTGGCTCTTGTTTGGACCTGTAAACAGTCTGCAACAGTGCTAAATGGTTATAGCTACTGTTATTGTTAACAAAGTAGTTTGGAAACTTAGTCTTCGGGTAGTAAGCTGCAGTTTTCCTGTTGTCCCCATTGCTAACTTGTGTGTGTTATTTGATCAGCTGGTTTTCTGTCTTCAATGCTTCTCTTATGTGTATTTGCTATAAATCACCCATAGTTGGTTGCTATGATGAAAACAGTCCCAAACTAACAATAGTTTGACAAAATAGCAACAGCAACAATAGTTCCAATTTAGCGTCTGTTAATACCAATTTCACAATGTGTGTTAAGAGTCAGGAGGTATATACCCCAGTGTGACAGCGGTTTGAGAAGTGAGTAAACAAGATCTGTCAGATCTATTTTAGTCATTTAGTTTTAGTTCGCATTTTTAAATATGTGTATGAGCTATAGATAAGAATTATTAAATGGCCTTAGAAACTAATGAAGGTCACAAATAAACAGTTCTTGGTAGTGAACTCTCACACAATAATCTGTGATCTTCCAGATTATTGAAACTGTGTGCTTGATCATAACTTTCTTTTTTAAAATGTACTTTCTTATTTACATCATATTTTCTATTGATTTTACTTCTCATATTAATAAATTAATACAACTATTTAGCCATTTTGTATGACCATTGTATTTTTTCTAAATTAATTTGTATGTATTAATTGCAATTTTTGAAATGTCCTTTCCTGATTTTTATTCAATTTCATATGATGAAGATATACATAATTTATAACTTGATACTGTTACCCTGATACCCTTTAGCTTAGACACGAGTATAAATATTGATTCAGTCTTAAATGAAACACCACACATTTTATCTGTAATTGCACTCAGATGTGTATGATAATCATAAATTGTGTTTGCTAAAGTTGGTTCTCCTTTAATACTCTCGTAACTATGCAATTCATCAAGTATTTGATGATGCAATGATCTTATTTGTAAAGTAAGTAAGCGTGCCACCTAGTGGTTGTTTGTTTTGGAAGCGGCGCTGGTTGAGAGGTGATCATCTGCTGGAGGAGGGATGCTGGACAAACTGGATACAGGATATCTTATCAGTTAAGAAAGAAGGAATAATTGAATTGGCTCTACATCTCTGATATGAGCTCCCAACCAATCCACTTATATTGCTAAACTGACTATGAGCTATATTGAGCTATATCCAGGTAAAAAAAAATGTACACTGAAGTACATTTTGTTTAAGTATACTCATTATACTTCCATGTGCACATGATTAACGTACTAAAGTGTGCTATTTTCGATGTATTAACAATGTACTTGTATACTAATTATATATCATTCATGCGACTAAATACTGAAATACATTTAAGTGTACTTCATTGTACTATTTTGAGACACCATTTTTACTAATGCTGTACTTTTTAAAAATGTGCTTTTTTAACTCGAAGTGTATTTAAATCCACTTTTCAGATAACTATTAATACACTTATACTACTAATACTACTAAAACATTGCAGTTTTTTGAATGCAGTATAAATGTGTTATTTTTGCCTATTCTAAAAATGGTGTATTTGAATATTTCTGCATACTGGGGTCCCTATACAGTCTTGAATCACATAAATTGTGTATCACTGTAAAGCTGAGACTCTGGTGGATCCAATGAGCTCAACTGTATTCATGTGTGATGATGTTAGTCCCCATAGGAGACATTTCATTGACCTCACTGTATAAAATGACCTGTGGTGACCTCTAGGATAATCACAGCCTCATGAAACTTTACAGCCACAAACTAGAGACCTAGAGCATTCAGATGATGGATGGATCAAACTAGAGACCTAGAGCATTCAGAGGATGGATGGATCAAACTAGAGACCTAGAGCATTCAGAGGATGGATGGATCAAACTAGAGACCTAGAGCATTCAGAGGATGGATGGATCAAACTAGAGACCTAGAGCATTCAGAGGATGGATGGCTTTCCTAGCTAGATTGACAATAAGGGGGTTTCTGAGCAGTTTACACAACAGAAGTGCTCGCCATCCAATCGCCGAAAAATGCGATGAGACATAATAGAGCATGGAAATGGGCATCATATACTTCTATCATAATGTTCTAAGCCCTTATACACTTTCACTATTTATTTAAAATAATGAGCTGCATCTCAAATTAATCTTCAGGTTCCCAGCTTTCAGATGATGTACACCACTTCTATGTGACATCTACCGTTGACCTGCTATCTCCCCCTAAAGACCCCCTGGACCCCCCTAAAAAAGAGAAAAACGGGTCTATGAAAAAGAGGGGTGGAGTGGAAAAAGGTTAAAGCACTTAATTAAAGTAAACATTCTAGAAGTGTACTAATAATATGATATCCAAGCATGCAATTAAAGTACACTTATTACACCTATACTAAAACACTACCATAAGTATTTGAGATTAAGTACATGTATTTGAAGTGTATTTAAAATAAGTACACTGAAATGCCACTATAAATATTGACAATTTAGTATACTTTTTTAAAAATACACTTACATACAATTTAAAGTACAGTTTTTATAATTACACTGAAATACCACTTTAAGTATTACAGAATTAGTATATTTATTTTCAGTACATGTAAGTTGAACTTAATGAGATCTATTTTCAAGTACATTTTTAAAAAGTACATAATTTAAATTGAGCAAAAACGTCCTGTAACAGCTTTAGTATACTTAAATTATATTTCTAATACAGTAAAGTATATTACATTTTTACCTGGGTAATATTGTACACAAAACCCTTTAGCAATACTAAGGTTTGCCTGCACAACAGATATGATATGCCCTCTGGCTGTCTCTGTCCCAGTGTCTATGGGCGTCAGTACCGTGATATTGTAGTTGACATTATTCATGAGATACTGATCACCTTGTCTGCAATAGGAAAAACAACATCAATAACACAACATAAGTAGGCAAACTGACTGAACTTTGAATTAAGACTAATAAAAGTGAAAGCTTTGCACTAATACCAGAGCCAACACTTGGCTCTTTTAGGCAGAAGTCAGTGTCCTCAGTGTCCAGGAGGGGGCGACAGGCCTGCATGCTGTAGCTCCAAACTCCAACAAGCAGGACTCACGGACACACACACACATGCACACACACACACACACACACACACACACACACACACACACACACACACACACTCAGTCCTGACTTATGCCTCTTTAGCCTGCTTTGAAAGCACTACCGTGACAATTTCCAGATAATTTACACGATAGCAGACTAAACAAGACAAACTTTGTGCACATAGTATTCTATGATAAACTATTACCTGCATGTTATTACTGCATGGTCAGCACATTGCTCCTCCTTTCATTCATTCTACAGGCTTACATTCATACATACATGTTTAATTTACAGCTCTGGTGGCACATGTGATCTGCCTGTACTCTATTATAAGTGCATTTTATAGGTGTGTTTATTAGGTGTTTTTAATGGATCTGACGATTGGAGTTAACTCAAAGCAATCGGTGCTTTCCACATTTAGCACATCTTACTTTATTGGTGAAATGCTTAATAAAGTCAAACATTTGTATTTTCTACCTGTGTGTGTGTGTGTGTGTGTGTGTGTGTGTGTGTGTGTGAGGCACTGGCTTGTGGAAGTGTTGCAGTGAGGTTAGAGGCTGTTCTCCCTCCTCCTCCTGTCCTTAAGGAGAACATTGGCCTGTGATTGGACCCCTCCTGCTCCACTTTGGACCAGTGTGTTGGCTGCACCTGAGCCGAGCAGCCAATAGGCCGCCTGCAGAGAGAGAGAGAGAGCCTGCAGAGAGAGAGAGAGAAGCCTGCAGAGCTACAGCACAACAATACACACTCTGTAGACACCATACAGGTTTCTGGGCTACTTCCCAACACCGTCAGACCAATATACTGCACCTCCATGGCCTTTCATTCACAAATAGAGAGCATCCAGTCACTTTGATATTATGAAATTAGATACAGTATTTATTACAGATTTTTCCCCACAGTCTAAATGCTGGTTTACACTTATTTTGCAGCTAACTACAAGGCAAATATATTGAACCTCTAGCTAATTCACACCTAAAAATACATCAGTCTCAACCTTCAAATATCCAAATTGGTCTGCCTTTTCCTTCCACATCATATCACTTTATTATTATTATTATTATATCATGAGGCAACTGGTAAATCACAAAATATCCACAGGTTTATGTGAGCAGGATATATAATTACAAAAATATAGAACATTATATAAAATATAGTCTGGGTATTAATAATTTCTTTTTCCACTTGAATTAGTCTTATTAAAAAAAAATGAAAGTGATTGCCACAGAATCAAAAATGTTGTCAATTAAATATCAATATTTTCAGATCTTTTATTTAAGTAAAAGGATCAATACCTCAAAAGTAAAAATTGGCTACTCCATTACAAGTAGGCTAAAAGTCTTGCATGTAAATTGAAGTATTATCAGCAAAATATTCATAGTTAGAGTATTTATTTTGCAGTGTTATATTATTATATATTAAAATATTAGGTTTCTTTTTTTTTTTTTATAATTGATGCATACTGTATGTTGCACTTTGATGGTGTATAGCTGGTACTTTGCACACTTTTAGATCTTTTATTCAATAACAAGTAATCTTTTAGGGATATCATAAAATGCTTTGTGTAAAATATTTATCTGTAGAATAACTATAGCGGTTGCATAAATGTAGTGGAGTAAAAAAGTATGCTATTTGAGGTGTAGTAGAAGTATAAAATGAAGTGGTTGAGTAAATGTACTTGGTTACTTTCCACCATTAAATGTCACACCTTAATACCAAACCCTGTGGATTTATAAACTAGAATATTGAATCTAATACTCAACCTATATTTTAATTAATGGCTATTTTATCACATGAATAATGTAGAAATAAGAAGAGAGAAAATATAAAAGCATGTGTAATGTAAAAGGTGCTGTTGGTCTCTCTGTGTGTAACTTCTCCTGTTGGCCTACAAAAAGCTTCAATAATAAAACAGGCCTCCACTGATCATGTAACAAAGTTGTGAATAATCTTGGCCTTTTTCCCCCACGCCGTCAGCAGTCATTAGTTCTGATCCACGGGGCCTCCACAGGAGTCTATTGATCACTCATTGACTGATTGATTTAGACAAACACTTTTTTTCCTCCCAGAGTGAGAGGTCGAGTCGCTCTCTCTGTTAATTGAAGATAACAGAGTGGCAACAATGGCCCCCGTAATAGAATGAGAGTTGTGTGATTATCGGCTGCAGAAAGAAAAGAAAATGAAGAAGCAGAGGGAGGAGGAGGAGGAGGAGGAGGAGGAGGGGGGGGGGGCTCTCTAATTAGGAAGCGGGGCGGTGTGGAGGCTGTGGCCGGCAGGCAGGCGACAGGCGCCGGGTCCCGGACAAAAGGCTGTCTGCTGCCCTAAACTCCCCCTGCTTAACCCTTTAAACCGAGACACACACACACACACACACACACACACACAGGCATCAACACTTCGGTACCAAACACTGAACATCAGAACTTTAAACTGCAGGATTTTAAAGGAACAACACGGCAAAAATAATTTATTTCTAGTAATACTAGTTATACCCGCTTACTGTTAACCTCTGGATATCATGGCATATTTGACCCATTAAAAAGCCACAATATTACATATATTTCTCCAAGTAAAATTATATTCAAAGTGGAATGCATGTTCCATAATATAACTCCATATATATATATAATGTGAGGTAAAGAGTTAAAGTCGCTCTCAGGCTGCAGAGGATGTGTGCGCGCAGCAGAGAAAGCTCTTCCTATAAATACTTACATTACTCGACTCTTTCTAAAAATACAGACGGCCACACAATACGAGAGGAAATGCTGATTGACGGTGACTGAGGACCTGCTCTAAATAGACCTGGACGGCGGTGCATGCAGGACACAGACCCGATTTAACATAAATAAAAAATGACAGACATACTGGTACTACTATTACTACTACTACTACTACTACTGCTACTGCTAACCATCTAGCCTAATACAAAATAATAGTCAAAATAAAATGTATATTGGCCAATTAAAGCCTATAATGATAAGATATCATTTAATATTCACAGCTGGAGCTTTAATGCAAAATTTCTGGCAACATATTTCCCCCACAAACTTTCACCATCTGATTTAAATGTATTTTTAATGACCTGTTGGATTAAAACCAATAAGATTTTCTTATCAAATTCAACTACAACACATGCAGAACCTGCCACTTTCACGTGTGAAATATTTCACCGACAGGGGGCGCTATTGCCCCGCATGTGTGTGTGTGTGTGTGTGTGTGTGTGTGTGTGTTTGTCCGTAAAACCATAGATGACTTCATTTTATAAAATGCTTTATAAATTTGTACAGCTGTTTTGCTCTAATTAGATGATTATGACAACATTAAAAATAATAATAATAATAGTTATAATAATAGTAATAATAATAATAGTAAGGATACGCCTGCAAGCTTTCAGCACAACGATTTTTTATTGAAATTGTGAGACAATCAAAAAAAAAAAAAAAAAAAAAAAACCCGGACAACCAGCATAAACAAGTACTTTCATCTTTAAATATATTTTTTGAATAGATATGAATGATGCGCCCATAGGAGGAATTGCTTTGAATGTCTCCTGGCTGGAGTGAAATAACCTGAGGTGTTTTTTGAATCCATGTGGAGCTCTTTTGTTTCTCTGTTCCTCTCTCTCTGTCGGTGGATGCAGACTAAAACATGGCACACACGTCACCTAAAAAAATCAGCGATGCTTCATACACAGTTTTTCAAACCAACAAAGCGCTAAATAGCTTTTCATTTACAGTATATGTTCATGTAAAATGAGGGAGAGGAGGAGGAGGAGGAGGAGGAGAAAATAAGCAACAAGTTAAATTCGAAATATATACACGCTAATATACAGCCTTGAATAAATTAATACCAATTGCATATTCTTGGATCTTAGCTTTATTTACACAATTTTTCTTATCTTTAATTACATAAATAGTTCAGAAACATTTTTTTCTGGCATGAAATGATAAGCGGTTCTTTCTCTCTGTCTTCCTCTCGTTCACCTTCATGCCTTTTTGAAATAATCAGGCCTAGAAAAAAAGTTTTTGGATGCAGCTTTGAGAACCTGCCTGTCGGCGTCATGAGGCTCCTGTTCGGGGCTCGGCTCGGCTCGGCTCGGTATTACAAACCCAAGCCTGGATGCTCAAAATGCTTCAAGTTAACCAAACTCAACACGCACTCTCTCTCGGCTGCGCGCCGCTCGGTCTGCGGAGCTGCAGGCAGGTTAGCCGGGCCGATACTGGCCTTGTGTTGTGGTGGTGGTGCTCCACCTCTGATATCATGGATATGATAAAGTTTGCTTATATTTTTTGTAGTGGAATCGATCAGTGACACGTGCTTGAGCAGAAGTGGTCAGATTTTTTTGTTTGTTTGTTTTATCATTATTTTAGTATTTCATTGTCTAAAATGTGTTTATACTTTTTTTTAATCTTTGCATATTTTATACTTCATTGTAAGTTTTGTATATTATTATTTTTAATTTATTTACCATTGTAAGAAGGTATCCCAGAGTATCTATGTGGGTAAGCCGGCCTTAAGTGCTGCTGACCCTAAAACACTGGGATGCAGGGGAGACTTTTTGGTGTCTGATGATAGTCGAAATGTTATCTGACAGGTTTTTCACCCTCTCTAACAGGTCCGCTCTGGAGGAAAACCCTCAATACTTGTGAATTTTAAAAAAAATTGAATTATATGGACTAAATTTTCTGTCTATCTGAAGCTTTGTTCCAAAAAAATACCAGTTCCACTGGACCCATATCAGTCAAACCTCATCCCAGTCTCCCTAATGTGCTGTACAGGACATATGCACGTATAGTCCTCTGGTATTCAAGCCAAGTCTTCATCCCAAACAGAGGGTCTTCATCACTTGGGAGAGTCTGCCCTCGGGGAGGGCTCCCGCTGGCTCTCCAGGCCACTCACCAGTCTCTGGATGCTCTGCAGCTCATTCACTGAGTCCTTCATGGAGGTTTTGGGAGACGCGGTCCTCCCGCTCGACCCTCCTGTCTTGTGGTTGCTGTGGTGCTCCGGGGCCGGGCTGGTCTCCCTGCTGCCCGGTTTCGAGGATTCGGAGCCCGGGTTGAGGCTTCCCTGCAGGCCGGCGGTGAGCAGGCTGGAGCTCTGAGACAGCGACACCGGGAGCTGGTAGGGGTTGAAGCGGAGCCGGGGACGTGACGCGCTCAGGAAGGGGTTCCTGAGTGGGTTGGAGGAGCTGGTGGCTGGGAGGGCCGAGGCCTGGGCCGCCGCTGCAGCCGCCGCCATGTAGGTGTAGGAGTATGGGAACAGTCCTCCAAACGGAGGCATGGGGATGCCCTGGAGTGTGCAAGAGGAAAGACACATCACTATTTCCAGTCAAGTGGTCTAATCACATCAGTGATACACTTTTCCAACACATAAACACTTCAGTTTCTTTAGATTTAGATTTTTAAAATGTTTCTTATTTTGGGGATAAAATTCTTTTTACACATAGTTTACCCCACAGAAGCCTGATAACATGTTTAAAACATTCATTTGATGACCCTCATGTGTTAATGCTAACACTTTCATAAAGTCCTACTTGTTTGCATGCAGCACATACATGACATTTTGCTTATTTCCAGCACCAAATAAAACTCTGACTGCCCTGTGACAGTCCTGGTCCTGTACGGTCCCGTCTGCACTCTCAACCCAAAAGCTCCACTTTCCTGTCATGCTGATGTCAGCTCAGTGCTACAGGTGTACAGGCTCAAACTAAACCATTTTCTGGCTGGTTGACCTTCCTTACCTGAGAAGCGAGCATGTGCTGGGACAGATGGAAGGGGAAGGGGCTTCCTCCCGCGCCCTGGACGGAGAGGCTGCCGTTTTCCAAAGCACTTGCTCCGGATACAGAGGCCAATAGATGCCCCATGCCCATAGCAGAAAAGGCTCCAGGGGCCATGGCAAACTGCCCGGGGTGAAACAACAGCGGTGATCCGGCGCCCAGAGGGTTAAAGAACTGCTGACTGTGCAGGCCAGACAGAGCCAGGCTTTGTAAGTGGCCCGGGCTGAAGTGCGAGGGGCTCTCGGTCTGAACCATGAGAGGGGAGTAGGCCTCCTTAGTGGCACTAATGCCTCCGGCCTCCGAGTCCTTTGTCAACACGTCCGTGGTGTCCTTCCTGTGCCTGCTCTCCGCTTTGTCCTTCTCAAGGTTCCTTGTACTGAGTAAGGAGTCATCCTTCTTTTCTGTGCTCGGCCTGTCCCTCACTCGCTCCTCACACCTGGAGCTGTATGGGGACACAGGTTCAGGTCCCGGGCTGTTGGAGCCGGTGCAGCGCTCGTCCTGATGCTCCAGCTCCTGCTCGCTGTCAGTGCACGTTTTCTCATCTGCATCACAAGAAAACACAAAAAAGAGGTGTAAGCAGAGTGTCCAACAATCCATCTGCATCTCCATTCTGCCATCGCAACAAACACAACAATAACCGGGCTTGTGTTGCCATTCTAGTTCTGATGATGTTGCCACACTAGAATGGCAACTTAAGCCTGGTGGGAGCCTTAAACTCTCAAAATCCAGCCTGCACCCTTCAGACCATATGTTCACTCATTAGGAAATTAACATGTAGCCGGCATTTTGAATGTGGATTTAGTTTTTAAGAGCAACATCCAATAGCCTTTGTAATATTTGTCAAATAAAGCTTTTGGGCATGCAAACATCAGCACATTTAAATGAATAACAGGGCCCATTAACACTCATTTTAGCTTGTCATATAGATTAGTTTGATAAATTAAGGGAGGTAAAACAGTAGCATGAGAACAAATAAAAAAAGGAAAACCCAGGTTAAATTTAAGACATTTACTTTTAAAATAAATGGAACTCAAATATTGTTCAATTAGAACATTTAAATTTAAACGTGAATATATTATTAGCACATTTCAGCCAAAATTCAAGTTACTGTTTAACATCTAAGAACAGTGAATGTAATGTCTGTTCATGCATCATAAACTTACTGTAAATTAAATAATTTATTGGAATAAAGCCAGAACAATGGGTGATCTTAGGTGGAGCGGTTGACAGGGGACCCTTTAAAATATCCAAACAGGGTGCACATTACTGTCATACAATTATTTGATTATCCCTATTGTTATGCATGTACGTGAATGCATCTAAATTCGCGCGTAAATGAATCAAACATAATTTAATTTCTGCAGGAACTGATTCTTTATTTTCCTCCACCAGGTTTGTCAGTATCACATTATAATACACCATCGTTATAACTCATAATCGGCTCATAATGGGCCTGAAAATAATAAACAATCAGGTTTTCCTCACCTCGACTGGGCCTGCTGAACCTCAGCGGGCTGGAGTCGGCTCCCAGCGGGGAGTGGACCGCGTCTCTGCCCGTCGGAGGATCACTGGACGACGCGTCCGAGTCTGCGCCCTCCCGGTCCGCCTTGCACTGGTCCTCATACATCCGCAGCGACGGCATGGTCAGCTGTTTCCTGTCCGGAATTATTGTTCTTTAGTAATAACAATAAATAATCAATAATCAATCATCAATAATAAAAAATACATAATAGATAATACATAATAAATAATAATAAAAATAATAAATGTTGGTTTGGAATATCGTAACTCTCTGACACAATAACTTTGCACAACAAAAATATGGTGGGCGCGCACACACACACACACACACACACACACACACACACACACACACACACACACACACAGGTGTTTATACCTTTTCTCTCTCCGTCCATTCCCCGTGTCTCTGAATCCTTTGGCAAAAGGGTTGTTGTCAATCTTCAGCTGCGTTATCTGAAAACAAAAAAAAAAATGCAAGGTGAGAATAAATATCAGATGAAAGGAACCAGAATAACAACATATAGTCCTCCAGCCCGGTGACTTCACATCACCTGCTCACAGTATATTTGGGACAACAACGTGTTTGGATAAACACACAGAACAGAAACCAGCGTGTTGGACCGGAGCCACGGTGGGCCCTCGGATTTGCATTATTAATAAAAGCGTAATGATGGGGCGTTATTCTCATAGGCCCCTGGAGAGAAATTCTGCCACGAAATAGTCCTCTATGGGGCCACACACAGAAAAAAAAAAAAAAAAAAGGCAGAGGGAACAATACTTGAACAGATGACTATCATATCAATATTTAATAATGCGGTTTGGATCGCTGATGTGGAAGAGGCCGGTGTGGCTCCACGTATAGGGGGGACACGGAGCCGGTAAACGGCCTGTGTGGCTCTTCTTCAGCAGCTCTCCAGGCTCCTGGAGGCTCCTGGAGGCTCCTGGAGGCTCCTGGAGGCTCCTGGAGGCCCCGTGGCCCTGGAACAAGACGCTTCAGGCCATTTGAGCAAGAGAGAGAGAGAGTGTCTTACAGCATCTGTCCACTGTGGCTGCGGGGTGACCAGCCTTTTAAATGCCCTCTAATCGATGGTGACTCTTTGCCATAAACTTTTACAAGACACCCCCACCCCCCCTCACCCCGACCCCCCTGGACACAACCTCCAATTAGCTTCATGGAGGAGGATAAGGAGTCAGCGAAGGGGCTAATAATGCCATCAAATATTCAAATATGTTTAAATGGTCAAACATTTAATATTTTATTGAAATAATTGAAAAGCACTGTATAAATAAAATGTCTTATTATTATTAATATTATTACTATTATTTAATAATATTACAATTTTTAAGCAGACAAAAAAATAAAATAATAAAAAAACAACAAAAAAAAAAACAGCACGTCTGCCATGTTTCTGCAAATACAAAACACTCCACATTTATACGCCTAATTTATTCCTTCTGGTCAAGGTAATAGGCCATTTATTGCCCGTGAGTAGCAGATAACAACAATTTGAATTTGACTACACCCACGAGTCCAGGCAAAATACAAATAATAAAAAAAAAATCAAGTGGGACATGGGAGTCCTCTGCAGGGAAATTAGGCGACCTACAAAATCAGATTAAGTCTTCGGGGGTTGGTGGTGGTGGTGGTGGGGGGAGGGGGGGACGCCATGTAGGACATTTATTATGCAAAGTATAGCAGCCATATTAGAGTCAGTCGGTTGAGTGTGAACAGTGACTCACCTTGTCGTTCTGATACGCTGTCACAGCCACGAACTCGGTCTCCGGGAACACGTAGGTCCTGAAGGTGCTGTAGGGCAGCTTCAGGATGTCGTTGGCCCGCACTATGTGGAACCGCGGCTGGTACTTGTGCATGGAGTTCAGGATAGTCTGGACCAACGCACACAAAAACACCCAGCTTTGGAGTGAATATGACAGTATATTATGTCTCTCCTGCACATTAAACCTCGACGCACTATAGACAGAGATATGTTGACGCGGATCATCACGCGCATTGTTATTGATGCTCTTATAATTACTGTGTGAGCAGACTTGTCTGTAATTAGTGCGGGGCGAAGGGAAAATCCTGACCAGGCCACACATGTTGTGCTGCATTCAGAGTCACAGAAAAAAAAAAAAAAAAATGTGATTTGATCCAGTTCATCGGGACAAAAGACACAGTTTCCCCTCTCTAAACTAAAGTCACTTTACCAGCCGTGAGCTCGAGGCGGGACAAACAGAGCACCAAAGACTTAAACATGCATTTTAACAGAAAATATATTTTTTCAATTTCCCAAAAAAATAACACAAAAGCGGAAATCAAATGCTACGAATATGCAGATAAAGTGTTAATTCCAGAATATTAAGATACGAATCTTACATCTTAAACACGACACATATAAACAGCATATATAGACAGAATATGTGCTACATGAATAGAAAATCCTGCCTGTAACCGATTGCAAATTATTTAGACTGACATGTAAATGTTGAATTTGTTTCCAGTCGGAAGGTCACTCTGATGGACTTTCTCAGACATTTATCATTTGCTCCTTATTTCTTTAGGGCTGGTGCATATTATTAAACTGCTAAAATCATGGCCTAATGTTATACTATACTATACTATACTATACTATACTATACTATACTATACTATACTATACTATACTATTAGGTTACAGGCTGGAGGGGATATCAGCCATTACGCACACTTCACGTCATGTCTGTGTGACCCCCCCCCCCCCCCCCCCCCAGCCTTGTAAACACACAGCTCAGCCATTACGTTTGTTTGTTTTTATTATCAGTACAACTCCGGTTAAAATAATGAATAATAAAAAAAGCCTGATAGCCTGATACAGCCTCGGTGTTACAGTTCTGAGCTGCTGCAGAGAGCCGGGCCTGGGGGGGGGGGGGGGGTTTGGCTGATACTATATTCTGGAGAAACATAAGCTCCGTGTATGTCAGCGGCTGGAGGAAGTCAAGTGGCGACAAAGTGTCAACAGCTTTGAACGTAAAGGTGTTCAACAACATAAATGTGGGCCATCTTTAACCCGCGTTATATTCTCTATTATCTTGTAACGCACTTATTCTACATCTTTGTCTCAAAGCGCTCTTTTGTTTACTTCATCATTTCCTTGCAGTAGTTCAGCACATGAGCTCTGTTTTTATTTATTTTCCATGTCTGTTTCTTATTATTATTTTTGCTGCTGCAACGACCCACTTCCCCCCCATATAGCCTATGCTTCATAAAAAATGCATCTGATGTTAAAAACAGCTAAAAACCGCCTGACCCGTCTGTTCAGACAGAAAACACCTCGTGCAAAATGTCTCTGCGAAGGCGAGGAAAAAAAACCCCAAGAACTCTCAGTACTTACAAATCCGTGTTTGTCTGAAATGTTGTTGGTCAGCTTGAGTTTGTGGAAAGCAACAGGCTTGGCCATCCACTGCTCGCCGGTGGCCGGGCTGTCCGGGTGGATATACATCCTCTTGGGCATCTCCGGATCGGCCTTGCCCGCCACCATCCAGCGGGAGTTGTGGAACTTGTAGCGGCAGTCGTCCGCCGCCACGATGTCCATCAGCAGGATGTATTTGGCTTTTTTATCCAGTCCGTTTATTCGCACTTTGAACGGAGGGAACATCCTCCTGCAAGAGGAAAACACACAGTCAACACGCCGTGATCCAAACCACAACATCACATTATCAGACAAGACTTGGACATAAAAGACGCGCAGAAAAACACGGAGGAAATATTGTAATTGTCAGATATTATTCTCCAGTGTTATGCACGCAATTAGGCCACAGCAAAACCATAGTGTGTCTCTCTCTGTGTGTGTGTGTGTGTGTGGTGTCTGTCCGCCTGTGTGTGTATGTGTGTGTTGTCCAAACCCCACACTACAAATCTGAGCAGTATATTTATGACCACACCACTTCACGTCTCTGCTTTTTGAAGTGACAGCCTGTTTATAAAATCCAGAAGCGCTGCTGCCTCAACAGAATGCAGTTTGGGAGATAAAACCTGATTAAAAAGGCAGGTCACATTTCACCCCAAAAATATCCCCAAATATGTCCTCTGATCAGTCTGGAAATATGTCATAAATATTTCAAAATAAATTGACCTTTTATTCATTATAAATGAAACCAGCTTAACTCCTAAATGTGGGGCTGGAACTCCATTTAAAAACAATATATTTAGTGTATAATGTGATGTACACATGACATGTTCTTGCAGTGTTCTCTAGTCTATTTTTCATTAATTGTGGAGCAGGTTAATAATCTGGGGGAATAAAAACCGAATAGCAGGCCTGACGCACGCGATTTAGCAACGTGAATAAAAAGCTTTTAGCTGCTCTAAACTCCTCAGCTGTGGCTCATTCTCTGTATTCACACGCACAGATAAACTGCCGGCTTTTTAAAATAGTAGATAATGTATTTTCGGTATTTCCAGTGGTAAATTCTTACCTTCCGGACTTGGTAATAACCATCTCCGTCCCGAGTTTATGAAATTGGTCCCAAAGATCCTTGGCTTCCAGTGTAACTTTGGGGTCGTCGTCCACTTCCTCCTCTGGCTCCAGGCTCTTCATGCTGCGGAGATGAGCCGCCTGATGGTGGCTGAGGGCCGGGTGGAGCCCAGCCTCCGCCGCCCCGGCCAGGCCGTGGTCCGTCATGGGCTTGGTGAGCGCGCCGGGAGGCAGACTGAGCGCCGGGAAGAAGGAAGGCTGCGCGGCCGCCAGAAAGGCGGACATGGGGAAGTCGGTCGCCCGGTGTGCGTGGAAAGGGTGATAAGCCATTGCAGTCCCTGTGAAAACTGGATCTCTCATCGGTGCATCCACAAAAAGCGAAGTGAAATAATGGATATTTAGTGGTATTTCCCCCCCACCCAGCGCCAGTGTAGGTCCGGGCTTCGCGAGCAGTTAGTTTGTGTAAAGCGGTGCAGAAACAGCGCAGCGCCTTGTCAAACACACGGCGCGTTATCGGGCTGAAGAAAAGAGCCCAGAGTTGCTGTTGATGTGCTTTTTCCTTCGGTTCCTCCGCCGAGTCCCTTCAGGAGCAGCGGCGCTGTGACGGCAGAGCCCGGCTGCGCTGTGCGCCTCTCAGAGAAATAAGCTGTTTCCCTGCTTCAGTCATCCCACACTGACTGGAGAGATGTGGCCGCGTTCACTGCAGATCTGTGACTATCTCACATGTCCTTCCTGCCTCCATCCCCAACACTAATGAACCAAGCCCCTTTGATTGCTGATTTTACGCTTTCTGGACCAATTGTGGGCCCCTATAGGCGTGGTTCTGACAGCTCCGGCCAGACTCTATAAGGGAGGGGGGGACAAGAAGGTGTCGGAAGCATTAGCAGTAAGAAAACATGTCAACAGAATAAAATATTAACCAATGACAGGAAAGATCGGGAAATCCCACCCCCATTTCCAAGCCAACACCGGGTCAGCCCTCAGTTCTTGGCCGGTGGAGGCATCACCTCTCTCGGCTTGCGTTTTTACAACGTCGCCTCCGGAGAAACCAGCCCGTCCACAGAGTCACTGTCTTAATACTCACCTTAATACAGAGGAACAGCTCCAGTTCTCCACGTTTACCACTGTCTGTTAGAACAACTCACAACAGTAGAGGCTCAATCCACGCCTCGCAGCTCACGCTCTGCATTCCGGAGAGATTTATTTCAGAGAGCTGCTGCTCTCTCGGTCGTTCTCTATAATAACAGACTTGTAATTATTCATGTTATCGGCTGTTTTGACGCGTATAGGCTGGATTTGCCTTTACACTAGCCCTGGCTATCGTTATGTTAGCCGTGTGTGTGTGTACTAACTCCAGCCTCATGCAGCCCCGGCTTCCTCAGGCAGCCGAGAGAACATTTATCTGTGCGTTTTCCTGATCGAGCTGACGGGAAGGCAGCAGCAGCAGCCGCAGCAGCAGCAGCAGCCGCAGCCGCGTAATACAGAGTGAAGGCTGGAAAAGACAAACCCAGATGCTGCGTGGAGGAAAAGAGGAAACCAGATGAGTGATGATGAGTGAATTTTGAGAGAGAAATGAGGGAGAAGGAAAGCGGTGAGTGCTCACTTCGATACCAACTCTTCCTTGTTTGGACGCAAATAAAGTTACATTTTTTTTTTTTTGGGGAGATTTTGTATTTTTAAAAGAGGCTGAATATTATTATTATTGTAGTGTTCCTGCTGTTACGTTGCTGTTTTTGCGTCGTGGTGATTTTTGTAGCGATGAGATGATTTAGTGCTCGGTCTCGGAGCTGAGGGCAGGCCGTGGTGGCGCGTAATCCTCGACAGGTTGTATTTTGTCAAACCAAAGGACAGTGCGGGACTCCGGGAGCCACGGGCCCCCCCCCCCCCTCTCCCCGCACTCCGCTCTGCTGAGCTCCTTTAGAGAGACTCAGCTCCGCAGCTCCTGATTAACTTGGACTCAGTTTGTTAAAGAGCCGCTCGGCGCCTCGTCGGCTGATGCGACACAATAAGAACAATCTCTTGTCTCTTTATATTTACCCTGAAGTCGTGCGTGTGCGCGCCCCTCCGGCCCCCTCGACAGCCTCATCTGCGGCTCCGCTCCTCTTTCTCTCTGCCTCGGTCATGACTCGGTGTCAGATGTGATTTTGTTTTTCTTTTGGGATAAACAGCTGTTCTCTCCGGGCAGGAAGGACCGTGTTGCGGGCCACAGGCGTCACTTCGACAAAAAACTGAAACAAAAAGTGATAATCCTTCTGAATGAGACTGTCAGAGACAACTGCGCATTTCCTATTAACCCCTGGAACTTTGGCTTCTCTGTGGCTTCCGCTGACAGGCACACACAACTCTTTAAAAAGTCTTGAATAACATTTATAAACCCTTATTATTAATATATTAAATTCACATATTCCTTTCCTAATCGGTCGCTACAGGACTGTAAAACAATCAAATAAAGAGACAAAAGGTGCAAAACATTTTAAATGCGACCCAAAAATGCAACTCCAGAAAGTTTCAGCAGTCCGGACCTGTGTGTCAGATGCAGCATGCTTTGTGATTTAGGAGCATGCAATGTTGGCACATCCGCTGTGTTACACACTTGTTGCTCGGCTTCCATCAGATTGATACAGCCACGCGTAAGAGAGTCAGCAGGCCAGACAGGAGCAGCTCCAGAGCGCACTATACCTGAATGAAGCCAAAACAGTTTCTACAAACCCAGGAAACACATCACAACAGACACAAGTCCCTGGAGCATTAACTGTTTAACACAGTGAAGGCATCAGAGTTAGTGTTCAGTGGGGAAAAAATGTATTTCCAGTCAGCCAGGTGGTGGAAATAAATGCCAGGGAGCGTCGATTTCACATGTAAAATCATCCCGCATGTCTTGCACATACCTCACGGTTTCCCTCAGAGTTATATTGTGGTGTGTATCTGCTATAATTTGGCCGGACAGCTGACTTGTTTGGAACGCTGCACACTCAGATTTATGAAATAGTAGGTGGAGATGTAGCAGCGGGCGACAGTTTGTCAGAGTTTTGAAGCTGCATGCACGGAGCTTCACTGGAGAAGGAAAAAAAAACAACAGATTAGCAACATATGGAGGTGGATAACGGTTTTTCTGCCGGAATACTCAACTGGATAATTGTATCAACAATGCTTGTGCAAATTAGTCACCATTTATTTGTTCTGTGCCGTCAACGGTACAGAAATCTCCATTACGCGCGATTTAAAAGTCATTAAGTCGAAGGGAGGACTGTTCTGAGCTGCTGGTGGATCTACATGGGCACTGTGCTGATAGTTTAACACAGTCTCTGTGTGTTGGGGATTAATGAAGGCAGACAGTGAATTTGCTCCTCGTGAAGGGTAAAAGATGCACAAAATGGAGTGGAAACATTTCTAAAACAGGAACATATTCAGAAGTCTTGGTCCCTAAATTTGGATAATTTCTGATATTGAGAAAATTAGTTTAATCGTAAACCCAGAAATCAGTGAAAACAAGCAGGTTTGGAAGCTTAAATTTGAGATATTTCATGAAAAGAGTTGTCAGTCATCATGTGAGCTGGGGCTGTGGGCCTATTTAAAGTGAATTAAATGCTTGCAGCACGCTTTCCATACAGTAGGAAGTTGACCCGAGCTTTTCTGTGTCCTTGATCCGTCCGCTCAATACAACAAGATGCAGCTGCATGATGTGAAAATGTGCGTAAAAGGCGTCTTCCGTCCCGGTGATTTGGCCCATGTGTCAGCGATCCGGGCCAAAGGCGCTCTAATTACAACATAACGGGGCAGTTTTGCGCCATATTCGTCTATAATCGAGTATTGTTATTTTCTTCCTCCCTTCGACATTGTTCCTTTCTTCCTTTTATCTCTCCATCTTCTCCTCCCATCTCCCTGCATCATCTCTCCGGCTATATTTAGCGGCTAGACTGAGGCCTTGGCGCCAGACCGTTTAAGACCTGTCAAAGTCCCTCATATTTCCCCTTGTCACATGGAAACCCGGCGACCAGCGGCCCTCTCCTCCTCCTCCTCCTCCTCCTCCTCCTCCTCCTTTTTCTCTTCTCCTTCTCCTCCCTCATCCTCTTCGCACAGCTACCAGCAGCCCTCCTCCTCCTCCTCCTCTCCTTCATCTCCTCCACTTCCTCCTCCAGCTCCTCTACAGTTCACTCTGCTAAATGAAACATATCAGTTCTCACTTGTAGGAAAGGCAGAATGTTTCCTCACCCAACACACACACACACACACACACACACACACACACACACACACACACACACACACACACACACTGAATGATGCATCCCAGCTCTTCCATAAAACAAACATATTTTTTTTTTACTGGACACGACTTCATGACAAACTCAATCATAAACTACAACCACTCATATCCAGCTACCTCTCAGCCCTAAAGACTATATTTGACCCTCCTGTTCTCACAGCAGTCATGTATCTGAAGTGCTGTGTGGAGGCTGTGGGTGCGTCTGGTCTGACTGACAGGTGAACCACCAGGTGGGGGCGCTGTAGTGACCCAGGGGAGCCAGAGGAGAGTGTCAGATCTGTCTGTCACATCCACAGGCGTTACAGCAGCCAACCATCCGATGCTCTAAACGCTATAACAGTCTGATCAGGTTTAATCTCAGGTTTTCATTTGATTTATTGTTTATTATTTATAGTGTACTGCTATTTATATAAGTTATTGTGGGCACCCTTGGGTGGCCCTGAGTCCCACTTTTCTAGCCACTAATGAGAATTAAAATCAGTTTGGCCACAGGTGAATGAATGCATGACGCACTGCTGCAGAATTGTGCGCACGCGTGCGTGATAGGTATGCCAAACACGATCACTGGATGTGACGCGTGCTTTCAAACATATATCACAATGACATTGATTACTGTCAGGTTTTATACCTGCAGCCTTAACGAAAAAAATCTCCCGTGTTGTCGGTTGCTGGTTGGACACGGTGACCTTCCCGGTGTGCCTTTGAGCACAAAGGCCCCACAGGTGCTACTGTATCGACAAGAGGACTTGATTTGAAATCACCAATAGATTTATTAGAGTATTTTTTTTTTTAGGATTTTGTGTAAGTGCGTCAAATTTTAATAAAAGAAACACTAATTTGATCCCATTGAATCATCTTCTGTTACGCAAATATCCTGTCTAGACTGAAAACGGCCGTTATAAATGCTGCTGGTCCCCGAAACTGCTAAACACACACGGGGAAATAATTTCTAATTCTGCAAAAACAAAAAAGGCCTCTGCACAAACGACTCTGCTTAAAAATAGATTCTTTGAAAATTGTTTTGAAAATAAATTGCTGCATTTTTTTGTATTCAACCAGCTCACCTGTAAATTCATTTGTTTGAGAGATATTTTTCTGCACAAACATCCTTTTATTTTCAAAAATAGATTAATTTAATCGACCAAACCGATCAGTTAAAATCCTTCCTTTTAGTCGGGTTTTCTGTGTATTTTTAACCAGAGGGTGTTGTATCCTGTACGGATTGTAAAGACCCCCGAGGCAAATTTGTGATTTGTGATTTTGGGCTATACAAATAAAATTGATTTGATCTGATTTGAACCTCGTGTGTACACCTGCGACTTTAAAGTATCATTTAAAAACAAAACATGTATTAAACTACTAAACTAAACATGTACCTGCGCATTTTTTTCTCTGTGCCAACCGGATGAAATAGGAGGATTAACGTTACACTTCCTGCATGTTTTGTTCAGGAGATAAAACTCTCAACTCGGTTCTTCTTAATCAGGAAAACGTTTAACGCGTCCGCTTTTTTAATCTCATCCAGCTGACTATATTTATTACTATTTTATGTTCGTTGAGACACTTTTTTTTTTTTTTTTTTTAAACCAGCAAAATAATCCTTTGTGTGCTTGCAGATGTGTTGACAGCGTGGAGAAATTGAATTAGCAGCTGCAGCGCTGAGAACATTGAATGATATTCTAGGAGCGCAGCGGAGAGGCGGAGAGGCGGAGAGAGATACCCGGATACCTGCAGCCTGAAGCCCGCAGGCCGGAGGGAGGGAGACGCGCTTTACCTCCACACAACACGGAGGAGACAATACCCAGAAAATCATACCTCATGACATCAAATTTAACTTCCCATCAAGACTACAAAGTCAAAACCACGAAAAAGTCTTAGTTTCGTTTTCATATTCAGTATTTGATTATTGTCAAAACCCCAGTATAATCGGTATAATAACATTTGTAATTTTAAACACTTATACCTGAAATTACTCAAAGACAGGCTTTGGAAATAGTTTCAACTAGTTTCAAATTATGTTGCGATTAAATATGATTGAAACATCCGATCTAATTATTTGCGGCTTCAAGACGGAAAATAATAAAACATCTGCAAGTGTTATCATGCAATAAATAATGTCATAATAAGTGATGAATACAGTAGAGATGAGTGGAGTCAGTGCCTCCCTTAAAATCAGATTATGTCGCACACTATGAATTAATGAAGCCTAAAACTGAGTTTAAGGTAAGTTTATCCTGCTTCCTCTTCAGCACAGGTAAGTGTTTTATAAATCACATAAACCTAAAAACAGCACTGACACTGATTCATGTGTTTCTTGGGGGGGGGGGGGTGATGAACCTGAAGCTGATCCAGAAAAAAAAAAAATCTCCTGCCTCATGTTCCTGATTCAAATCTTATCTCCTTCCGACCTCACAGCAGCACCGCTGAGCTCAGATCAGTGAGCACATCTCCGGCTTTGTCTTGGAACATTTTTACACCGTACAGGTCTTGACACACTTGATGGTGAGTTTTGTTGGTAACAAAGCTGTCTCTGTGCCATGTGGCTCCAAAACATTTGGTTACAGGGACCTCCTGGAGGTGTCTGCAGGAGCAAACATTAAATATCAGCATCATTTCAATTATCCTGATTTTAGGTTTTAGATTGTTGAACAATTTGGATTATAATTTACAGTTATAACTTGATACCTGCAGTCTAATGGGGGGTTTAGGATCCAAGACATGGACTAAAAATGGCCTCGGGCCTTGTGCCAGTGTGTGAGTTTTCTGCAGCACCTTTAACCAGAAGTATAATCAATGAATCATTGGAATCATAGCAGCAGATCTTTGTGACATATCTCTCTCTAAATTAGAATGTCATTATTCTAAATAATGCATGTAATATTATTTATTTCACTAAGAAATGAACTTGTGTGGTTACTGTAACCTTCTAACACCTTGTATGTCATGTAGCAGCTCAGGTATTGAGGTCCTCCTGGAGCACTGTGTTTCTAATAATCAGTCTCTCCATTCACAGGGACAGACTGTGGTGGTGTTCAGTGTGAAGACGGTGATGGTAAAACATGCAGGAATCCTCTCAGGTAAGTGAAGAGAAGAAGAGAAAAGTCATTACTCAAAGTGCCTGGTATAGTTGAGCTCATGCATTAGCTGCTCATCTTCTTCTTTGTTTTTGTAATTTTTTCCCAACCAAAATTACTTTTGAAATGTTTTTTTGGGGCGCTTATTTACACAAATTTCTACAAAAGATTTTTTTTTAAATAACCATTTTTACATATTTACACAAGAAAGAAATTAATATACAGTAAATGTTAATCTACATCCATCAGAAGACAGTTCTTTTACATCTCAACTTCTAAATCAACCAGGTGATTTTTACCCCCCCCATCGTCTCTCTGGATGCTGCTGGATTTCACAGTTCTCTTTGTTTAAGCACATTTATAACAGTGAATGAGTGACAATAAGCTATTATAGCTATTACTGCCTACAACCAACTGATGTTGAGCAATTTACCGTAATACGTATACAATAAAATGCACAAGAATATGGTAAAATTGCACCTTATTCTGGATTGTAAAAATGAATTTTGAATGCATGATTTCTGATAACGGGCCTCTTGCATGATTTTCATGGTTAAAGCTACAAATTAATCTATATAGTCACATGTTGAAGTATGGATATATGATACAACGTTGTTAAAAAAACCTTTTTTAAAACAGTCTTCACAGCCCATTGTCGTCACCTGTCATAACCAAATGTAATTTGCTGTAGAAGAGTCATGTTGTGAATGAGGGCCACTGACATCTCACAGTTTGGATAAGATTAGCAAGCAGCACAATTACATCAGCATCAACTGTTGGCACTTTCTTTAAAAAAACAACAAATGAGCGTATTTTCCCTTCTAGGTTTAAAAGCACGGGGAGATATTTCTGCTGCTTGCTTTTGAGAAATGAAGCTATGAGGTCTGGGGAGTTCTTCTATTCAGTTAAAGTCTCTAAATAGGAAACAATGGATGATGGATGGCACCATGTGGGCTAAAGATTGCTACCTGGTCACGCTACATTAACTTGATGACTACTTTGAAACGTACAAACACAATATTTATTATAATTAAAGAACCAGTCTTACTGGCAGGCTGCTGGACCTGCTGGCACTAAACATTGCTAAGGCTAAACTGTTAACATGGAGCCCACCATTGTTTAGCATGGTGGGATAAATGTGAATGGAGCCTACTATCATTCAACTATGCTAAGCTGCTAGCATCACAGTGTAGGCCAGGGGTCAGGGGTCAACCTTTACTATCAGAAGAGCCATTTTAGGCTCTTTTGATAGGTAACACAGCTTATAGTCTAAGTATATAATCATAAAATATCTAATACAGTGAGGGCCCAAGTGCAAATGTCCGACGGAGTATTAGGGTCACATTGAGGGAAAAAAAGTCGTTATATTACTAGAATAAAGTCATAACTTTAGGAGAAAAGTCGTAATATTACGAGAATAAAGTCATAACTTTACGAGAAAAAAGTCGTAATATTACGAGAATAAATTCACAACTTTACGAGAAAAAAGTCGTAATATTACGAGAATAAATTCCTAACTTTACGAGAAAAAAAGTCGAGAATAAAGTCATAACTTTACGAGAAAAAAATCGTAATATTACGAGAAAAAAGTCATAACTTTACGTGAAAAAAAGAAAATAACACGTAAAAATACTACTTTATAATATTGAGGCTTTTTTCTCATAATACTAGGACTATTTTTTCCCGTAAACCTATGACTTTATTCTCGTAATATTATTTTCGAAATCTCAGATTTATTTATTTTTCCTCAATGTGGCCATAATACTCCGTCGTACCAAAGACCTACAACAATGATAAATAAAAATGAAAATGTAAACAAAAAAAAAACAGTTATTGATTTCCACTAATTTTTTTTATAAATCCACAGGGAGCCACTGGAGAGGAGCTAAAGAGCCTCATGTTGCAGACCTCTGGTGTAGGCTATGCAATAATTGTTAGAATGCGTTGTTCCAGTCAACCTCTGGATCAGTTCTTGCTAACTGAGCTAATGCTAATGTTTTGTAGTAACCCTAAGATTATTTTTTGGGGCTTTTTGCTTTTATTGCTAGTGACAGTGATAGTTATGAGAGGGGAGGGGAGGGAGGGGAGAGAGGGGATGACATGCAGCAAAAAATGGCAACAGCTCAGATTCAAATCCAAAGTATATTCAGTTAGTCATAAAATGATTGATAAGCGTTCAGTTTCTCTGTCGGAAGTTCACAAGTTTGGACTCAACATCGATTCATAGCAGGATGCTGGATGTATGACCTGAGGAGTTTTCTCCATTTACAGTTCAGGGAGCTGATTCTCTTGACTTGAATCAGTGAGGAGGGATTTACTGATAACACACTGTTATACGATTAAAGCTCAGTATATAAGAATTTCTTCTCAAAATCAATACATGGATAACTGTGTTCAGGTTTCTCCCCATTTAGTGCCATCACCATGTCTGCTTGTTACAAATTAATTTTAAGCTGACAGGATGTGTTTCAGTTTTCAGGTTTTTAGTGTCCTTGTTATTGTTATTTATTATTTTATGGCCCTGATGATCAAAGAGAAGATTTATAATGTGTAATATTTGTGAATATTAAACATTGTAAAATGTTTGTTTAAACATGTTGGAATCAAATAAAAATGTTTCAAGTAAAAAAGTTTTCCTCTTGTACTTGTTGCTTAATGCCACAGTTTCCTCTGGATGAAGTGGCAGCAGAGACACATCCTGCCAGCTGGAGCTTATTTCTACTTTATTCATTCATAAGGGAGCCTTCCATATAAACCTAAATAAACACATTTTGTAATAGTTCCTTTTTGTTGTCCAACTCGTAGTGTAACAGATATTATTTTCAAAAACACGTGACTGGAAATACAAGCACACTGTTTTTAATTTAAAAAGTTATTCATGTGCAAACGTTTCTCTTCTTGTTTGGATACGTTCCACTGTAGTTGGGCAAGGACCCCTTTTTTTAATTTTATGGCCATGAACACATCGATGAGATGAAATAAAGCATACAAGGAACAATTCACTGCTAATTTAATTTAATTTGAATTAGTTACCACTTTTTTTTTTCAAAATCTCAGGGTTTTTAGGATTTGAAGTTTTGTGCTGATTAGCAGAGAAACAAACACGGCCTCTCGTCTCTTTCTCTCTCTCTCTCAGAACAAAGAGCCAGAGTCGCCCATAAAAAGTCCCTTTAACAGCACTTTACTGCCTGTTAAAAAATATGGTACTAATTACCAGTGGTACTATGTGCTGATGGTCACCGCCGTGGTTGAAATCTGAACGGCACAATTAGAAGCAATCAGAGTGAGAAAAAAAAAAAGACAGTTTCATTTCCTTGAGTTTTACTATGTTTTTTTTTCTTGCATGAATTCTGGGAAAAGAAGTTTACAAATCAGGAGAACAACAATCTCTGAATTAAAACAAGTATTGCAGCAGCATGCCCTCAGTCAGCCATCATGACATGCAGCCAGTCCAACACCTATTATCAGATTGTACTTTACTATTATCATTTAATATCTTCTCTAATGGGACTCTATTAATAGTGCATTTCAGTTTTCATCAAGACAAACTAACAGGCAAAGTGTGTTTAATAAAGGAATTTCTGATTATCAAAGTCTAGCAAAGCTAGTACATTTAAGGAAAATACTTTTTTTTTTTTAGAGATCTATAACTATAGAGGCAAGAAAAAGATTTTGGTCAAAAGTTGCTAATGTACAACATGCAGCACGAGCCTCTATTACTCCGCTCAATTAAAATTTACTATCTGGAAAGGCCGAGTGGGGGATATATATCTGAATGATTTCAGAAATGTCTCAATTACACCGTAAAGATCTAAATTACTTCAGCGACGTAGTAATAGTGTCATCTCATTACTGCATCTTTTGTCAAATGTAATTACGTGATAATCAAAGGCATGAGAGGAGCAAATTTAATCAAAAACATTTAGTGAGAGAACATGAGAGCAGCAACACACACACACACACGGAGGGGGAAAAGGAGCTGCTACACGTCACTGACTGGAATAAACATTTTTCCTTTGTTGGCGCTCCCTTTCTCGTGGCTCATTCAGACAATAGGCACACCGTAAAACTTCCAACACACACAAAGAATGATGGCGGCCGGGCTGAGGAGACGGGAGAGAGGAGAGGACGGCTGTCTCCAACAACGTCTGTGTCAACCGGCTTCTGATGTAACACAACAACAAGGTTAAAGCAGGTTAGATACACGTGCTGGGCTGTTATTAAAAATCTGATATTGAAAATAAAGGAAGTTCCTCCCAGACCACAGCTGTATCAAAATACTCTGTGATGAAACTACTTTATCTGCAATTTAATTTTTCTGCATTGTAGGTTTCTTTAATTTATCGGCAACACTTAAAATAGCTGGTAGGCTTAAAAGAAATTAGCTTTCGAGAGTCTACAATGAGTGTTTTCACTCAGACATGAATACAATTTGAACATTTTCATTAAATTTTCTGCATGTTCACTGCATGTAGCCGGGATCACAGCTGGATGAGGAGAGAAAAACACACTGTACAGAGAAACACAAATCCTAGTTTGTGTGCCACAGTGTCACGCTGTGTGGACAGATACAGTATGGGGGGGGGGGGGGGTAGATGGGCTGGACGGTGGTGGTTCTTCCTGGAGGAGAGGTGGGACTCTAGGGGAAGTTGGTGGGGAAGAGGCTGAGCGGCTGGCTCTCGTTGGTGGGCAGGGGGGAGCGGTAGCCCTCGAAGTTGCGTGGGATGCTGCCGCTGGTGGAGCCCGAGCTGTTGCTGAGGGTCTCGATGCTGCCCTCCCTCTGCAGCTCTGCAGGGAGAGAGAGAGAGAGAGAGAGAGAGAGAGAGAGAATGTGGAGGTGATCTGTTTAAAACCACAAGAGCTAAGCTATAAACAACACAACTGTGTGTGCCAAGTGTCCACATGCACACATTTGTCTTCTGACACATACTCTGTATCCTTATCCTGACAAACCTAAACCTATAAATACCTTTTCAGGACCAAATAAAATGTGTCCGTAGTATCAAGTGTTTAAAAACTGTGAAGCACCAGATTGATGCTGAATGCTCTCTCAGGTCTTGTTTGCATATATTCTTTGATCAGATACCTCAAGTCAAGTTCAACTTTATCGTAATTTTTCCGCATACAAAGTACACGGCTAAAACGAAATGTCGTTGCTCGCGGACCAGGGTGCAAACACAGACTTACAAAAACATAGTCACAGACTCACATAACATAGAACATAACACAGCGAACAAAGTGCAATTGTGCAGCAGAATAAAAAGTGGATGACAGGATGAATAGCAGAATAAAAGCAGTATAAAGGCAATCAGGTATTAAAAGAACTATAAATAAAAACCCATGACTCTCCAGTAATTCTAGCTAGTATAAATACATAAATAAATAAATAAATAGAAGTAACAGTGCATAGTAGACCTGAAATGTCTGTTTCAGATACCTCCTGACTAAAGTCAGAATTTGTTGCATTATTTTATTTTGGCTGCTTGTGTTCAGACATCTTTAACACACTTTGAGCAGTTTAGAAATGATGGAAAATAGGGTTTGGAAAAAAAAAGTTCTGGTTATTGTACTGGCACCATTGGCACTCAGAAGCCCCCCCCCCTCATTGATAACATTAAGGGAAACTACTGGCGTCATATTAAAGAAGCAAAGATGTTTTAAGTCAGCTGTACCTGGCAAAACTATTAAAGTCAAGGTTGACGATGTTCTCCAGTAAACACTATTTGTTATATTGGTTGAAATGGTCTTTCCCCCCCGACAGCGATCTATTACTGATGAGCTCTGAAAAAGGACCGGAAAAGATCCGTCATCTGTAGCTGCTGTAATCCTGTAAAAACGTCTACCAATCACTGCCTCGAGGTCCGCTTGGAAAGAACCAATCAGATGCCTCCCTGCCTCCCTGCTCGTTCTCTACCCTTGGCGTGCACCAGCCTGAACTCAAAGCGCGTCGCCGCGTAGTCTCAGTGTAGTCTTGTTCATGTTCAATGTTGGCTTATTATCAACACATACACTGTTATCATAACTGATAGAAATGATGGTCAAAACTATGAAAATGAGAACCAAATGATCCTTTAACCTGCTGTTTCAGCAGCACACACAAACATATGAAAGCAATTTCAAAATGCATCATTACTATATTTAAACAGACAATAGGAATAAAAAAGGAGATCCCTTCTTATTGCTTTACCCTGAATTACTCATCCGACCACTATGAACCTGCGTCTGTGTTATAAGCAGAGGAAGTCCACATCTGTGGGATCAACCCGCAGCATCAGTGGACATCAGTTATTCTGGGACACAACCAAACTTCTCCCAAACATTCTCGGTCTCTGACACGCTCACGCCGCTCCACATGCAGCCCGTCAACATCCCTCACTGTGGACTGACCAAGTTGCATCTGCAGAGGATCTCCCCATAAGGAACCTATTACTGTTATTACATGCTGTAAACCATATCCGTCGATGTATGGACAGAATGGCGTGCGCGGAAGTGGCAGCGCAGTATTAAGACTGTGATGCATGTAGTGCATTGTGACGTCCATCAGCTGTTTTAGCTGTATTTAATCTGCTGCTGCTGCCGCCCGGCTGCTCCGCTGACAGCGGGCGACGCCCTGTGAATGTGCGGCAGTGCGCGTCCGTGACATCCGTGACTGTCATCAACAAATCGAGAGCAGGACAAGATAATGCGTGAGAACAAAAGTGCACATGGTTACTGCTACATGGATCATGCTTCTCTGGCTGTTTCTTTCATACTTGTACAAACAACTTGTACAAATTTCTCCTTTTTGTCTTTCTGCTTTGAACCCGTCTCCCGAGTTGCTTCAACCAATCTGCTTGTTTGCCTTGCACGTCGGCCATATTGCGTAGCGTTGCAGGTAATTGCTACTTTTCTTGAGAGTTGACTCTTTGCAGCTGGGAAAAAGGAAATCCTGATGCCTCAACAAAGACCAACCTGTGATGATGAGTGTCAAGACGCTGCAACTGTATGAGCAGCGCTGTCTCCTACAAAAGTGGATGGTAACTGTTAAATGGACTTGTGTTTGTATCACACTACATTTCAGCATTCACCCATTCACACACACATTCATACACTGATATCAGAGGCTCCTCCCTGCGTGGACTTCCGCATACTGTGATTATTATGTCAAAAACAAATGTAATCCGGGAGAAAAAAACATTTCCCTCAAAATGTAATTGAAAATGCAGTTTCATTGTAAGTGAACGTAATTTTTTAGGAGACCAGGCTGGTATGGGCATGCATAGAGCAGGTGTACATGTGTAATACACTGTTAGCACTGCATTAGGAAAGTCAAAGGGGCTGTGTTGGTAGAAATATGTCGTTCACGTTACAAAATAAACCACCAGGAAATGCACTAGTAGATTTATACCTTGCGTTGTTTTAATGCAATTAAAAATGGCTGTTTTTGGTCTGAACACGGCCTTAGACTATGAGACTATGAAGCGAGAGTTTCAGCATCGAAAATAAAATTTGGCCCTGAAAAAAGTTCCACTTTCTCTCCTTTAGTTTGCAGATTAAATCGCGCCCTCCTTGCCCTCGCCCCTTTGCGCACGTCGGAGTACCCGCTGCTGTGCATTTCCATGAAAGTCCGACACTGCACACAACAGTTAGAGGGTATTTTCTGCGTGGAGCGCGAGGTGCTAAAGACTCTTATAAAACATGTCAAGTTTGGGTCTGATTGGACAATGTATAGTCAATTTACAACAACTTCCTGTACCCTGTAGGAGGCGCTATGACTCTCACTCATAATGGTACGTATATGTCTTCAGGCCTGGACTCTTATCCAGCTTGGGAAATTTTTAGGCAGATCGGACAATGTAAAGTCAAGTTACAACAGCCTCCTGTGTCATGTCGAAACATCGAAATTCGCCGCCACAACATGGCGTCTTCTCGCATGACCTATGACATCACCGTTGGAGCGATCAACAATTCCTTCGCAATTTAGCGTCACATTAGGTTGAGGGTTATACCACCCAAATTTCACGCGAATCCGATAAACTCTCTAGGAGGAGTTCGTAAAAGTATGCATAAAATACATGAAAAACTCACAAAATTAAAAATGGCCTACTTCTGGGTGGGCGGAGCTAATGAAACTATGACATCACCGTTGGAGCGATCAACAATTCCTTCGCAATTTAGCGTCACATTAGGTTGAGGGTTATACCATCCAAATTTGACGCGAATCCGATAAACTCTCTAGGAGGAGTTCGTAAAAGTATGCATAAAATACATGAAAAACGCACAAAATTAAAAATGGCCGACTTCTGGGTGGGCGGAGCTAATGAAACCCAATGAGAAATATGTCTGAAATAATGAGCGGGATGTGCCTACCAAATTTCATGATCAACTTTGTCCAAACTCCCTGGCACTTTAGTGCTCGGGCCCTAATAATTTGTAATGCCTGCGTTTTATTTTTCAGTACCAATGTTACCTTTTTCAATACTGCCACTGTTTTAGCTCCATATTAGTCCCAGAAATCAATAATACATACTGACATGATGGCCTGCACTGACATTAAAAACCAGTGTAAATACATAAATAAAAAGTGACATGCTCACTGTAGCTGTAATCTGTGGTGACCTGCTGTTTCTCTCTGGTATCAGTTTAAAACAGTTTCCACTGCCGGAGTTTTTACTGCGCCAGAACATCATGCTATGAATTCTTTCTGCTGTTTGAGATGATGTGGAGCTGCACGCTGCTGCCTGTCAGAACTAACTGCAGAACAAATCAGTGACCTTGAGATGAACAGGAGGTCTAATTAGCTTAAGAGTCTTTTCAAATGCGTACTGTACTGACATAAAACCACAGCGTGTGTTTAATGCGTCCTGCAGATGTTCAAAGGCCAATATGGATACTGTCTTTGTCACGGAGGGCATGCAGGAAGTGGGAGCTTCTTACTTTAGCCGAGGGAAACCTAATACAAACCACACTGTTATTATCCCGGCTAACACGCAATGTGCCACACTGCGGTGTTATCCCAGCCCGCTGCCGGCCCCCCCCCCCCCCCTCCTGTTTAATTCCCCAGCACTACACAGGGGCAGACATGCTGCAGTAATCCCAGACAGAGGTGAGGACTGCTGGTTCGCACTGCTCTGGGTTCAGATAATGTGTGGTATTTATAAGGCCACTTATACTGGCACTTTGCTAATAGTTGCAAATAATATTTTAACAAACAATGTTTTAATATGTCCAGATTAAAAACCTATAAAAGAGCATTAATACTTCGACTCTACAAGACAATACAAAATATTAGCAACTGCAACTATTATAATAAAGTGTCACACCTATTATATTGTCTGTATATCTGGACATTCTTTGCATGGATATCTCACTGATCTGAATAATATACCAGAAAGGTAGACTTCTTTAAAAGTGTGCCACGTACTTGAGGTGATTTTGCACTTTAAAACACACTTTCTGTACTCATGTAGAGTATCACAGCACGCACCACAGTGCCGAGGTTTATCTGTAAGAATATGGGTCATCTGTAATGATATCATTTTTCCAGCCACAGCTCTGGGCAAGCAGAGACAAGTGCTTGAGCCACTGAGACTGAGCCTCACCTCTCCTCCAACGCCCGTTTCTCCATCTCCTCGTCTCAATGTGACACCCAGGAGTCCTTCGAGACGACTCGGGATCTCTAGCAAAATGCTGCTACACTTCTTTTTACCCATTAGTGATGCCTTAGCTCAGAGGTCAGCAACCTTTACTATCAAAAGAGCCATTTTAGGCAAAGATTTTTGTCGTAATATTACGGGAATAAAGTCATAACTTTACGAGAAAAAAAGTCGTAATATTACGAGAATAAAGTCATAACTTAACGAGAAAATAAGTCGTAATGTGACGAGACTAAAGTCATAACTTTACGAGAAAAAAGTCTTAATATAACGAGACTAAAGTCATAACTTTACGAGAAAAACAAGTCATACTATTATGAGGATAAAGTCGTAACTTTACGAAAAAAAAGGAAATAACACGTATATACTTTATAATATTATGACTTTATTCTCATAATACTACGACTTTTTTTTCCTCGTAAACCTATGACTTTATTCTCGTAATATTATGACTTTATTCTCTAAATCTCAGATTTATTTTTTTTCCCTTAATGTGGCCCTAATACTCCGTCGTACCATAGACCTACAACAATGATAAATAAAAATGAAAATGTAAAAAAAAAACAGTTATTCATTTTCACTAATTTTTAAAAAAAAATCCCCAGGGAGCCACTGGAGAGGAGCTAAAGAGCCTCATGTGGCTCCGAACTCCTGCATTAGCTTCATTCTTCCCGTCAATCAGTGAAATGTGATTCATTGCCTCCCTGTTAACTCTTTTCCTTATATCACAGCTTCCTTGCTTCCTACCACGCTGACCGTAACTGCCAGCCACTTGCCCTCCCAGCTAGCCTTTTAGCCAGCTAGATTTGCACTGTTGCTGTGTTATTGTAGGCGCTATAAGCTGCTGAACACCCCCCAGTAAAGCCCTAAAGGCCCTTTCTAGTGCTGCCTAATCCGCCTCATTGTGTGACGCCCACCAGCCATTCAACAAGTCTTAACCTCTCACGCCCCCGACACAATCCCCCAGCACTCTAATGTTGGGGATCTTTTTCCCTCTGGGGCTGATGTCACTAGGTAAAGTAATATGGTTATTTACAAGGTGGTTTTGTCCGACGTGATGTGTAGATAATGCCGTTCTGGAGGGAGGCCAATGAAGAAATGGAAACTACTGTACTGGGCTTTTAAAGGACGGCTGATCTGAGCCGGCTGATGAATATTTTGCGCTAATACATGGTGACTTATCTTTAGACATGTAATTTTCAATGCCAACAACGATATGTATTTGAAATTTGAAAGCTGATAGCAGCACCTTTTGGATATAGTATGCTATGTTTTCTCCGGAGCTTTATTATTTAGCTCTATTATAGGTCACTGAAATAAAATGTTCTTGATCAAGAAAGCTTATCGTGACGTGTGTAGTCTATAATCTTGGAAGTCATTCTGTTGTTGGTGTTGACTCTGTTCGGCCGATGGGACTGGAGCGGTGTTCTGGGACAACACCGGTGGCCAGACTTCAAAAGAAAGTGCAAGTCAACCCGAGATAGAGAGTCAAAAAAGAAGCTATCAGTAAAAACAGCACCGGATGCCACAGCTGGAGATAACAGAGGAGGTTTTTCAGGCCAGAGTTGGATGGGAGGGGGGGGTTGTGTGTTCTTGGCAGTGTTGAACAAGGAGGAAAATTTAGCTGTTTTTTGAGTCGCGTCCTCGCACAATCCGACAGAGACACATATAACAACACAGAGGCAAGTTAATACCTCATCAGCCAATCGGACGTACACAGAGGAAATGATCAGAAATGGTGCAGTCTGCACCCTCGGCTGTGAACAGGCCTTAATCCTCTTATACTGTTACACAAACACACACACACACACACACACACACACACACACACACACACACACACACACACACACACACACACACACACACACACACACACACACACAAACACACACACACACACACACACACACACACACACACACACTCCAGCATACACACCTTCATTTTCATACAAACACACAGGCTGAATCTAGTCTCAAATGCAAACAAATAGTAAACACTTATACAGTATAACACACTGCCACATCATCATGTTAAACCTAAAACACGCTCCTTTTTATCACAACTTGGGTCTTATTTCTGTAGTTTTGCCCGTTATTCCGATCAGTTTGGTTACTCACCAATGTAATTGCAGATATCTGGTAAATGCTAATCTAAATTAGTTTATATTTGTGTCTTATTTGCATAGTTTTTTGCAATCCTTACAATTGATTGGCCGAGGTTTGGGGTAGGTGTAAGGGTCGGGTCCACGTTAGTACAGAGTTAGGACTCTCTTAGTACAGTAGGTCAGAGTTAAACCAGGAAATCAGTCTGTAAATTGTGATTCAATGGACAGTTTGGTTAATAATGTTACCATGGAGCAACCCTGGCAACTAACTTGATGTTATTGTTTATGATAGAGATAAGACGAGAGGATAGAGACGTTGTATGAAACTGGAATCTCCCTTTAACTCTAGAGTCCGAACCCCAACCCAGTCCAATCAAGTAATAACCTAGATTATCATTTAACATTCAACTTAAAATAAGAACAATCATCAGCATGAAAGTTTTTCATTTCATTTTTACTTTGAAATCAGTAGTTTGACAAAAAAGATCTCAAGCCTCAATGTCTACTTCCCAGCTTTTTTCCAGAGCTTTTAACTAGATTTCACTGTCTGCTTCAGTGTTGTCCTCACCTGTTGTCACTTGACCCAAGTTCCATCTTTTATGTTACAACTGAGCTACTGCATCTCCATGGAAACTAAAAAAACTCCATCCACTGAGGAAGACTGTGAGATATTGTTTATTTATTTTTATTACACGGCTGCGTTGAATACTCGATTCTGATTGGTCAATCACGGCGTTCTGCGGTCTGTTATTTCTTATAGCAGATCGTTGCTATGTATAGCAGACCGTTGCTATGTATAGCAGACCGTTGCTATGTATAGCAGACCGTTGCTATGTATAGCAGACCGTTGCTATGTATAACAGACCGTTGCTATGTATAGCAGATCGTTGCTACTTATAGCAGACCGTCGCTACGTATAGCGGATCGTTGCTATGTATAACAGACCGTTGCTACGTATAGCGGATCGTTGCTATGTATAGCAGATCGTTGGTACGTATAGCGGACCGTCGTTACGTATAGCGGATCGTTGCTATGTATAGCAGATCGTTGCTACGTATAGCGGACCGTCGCTACGTATAGCGGACCGTTGCTATGTTCATAGTTCTGATGTTGGACTCTGGAGGACCATTTTTGTGTCAAAATATTGATTTCTTCAGTAATTAGCCGTGTAATAAGCGGGATAATGTACAGCTAGCGGGTCGTTGTTGTGAAAGAATCCCCGTCAGGGCGATGAGAGACTCCTGTCGGGGATTCTTTCACAACAATGACCGGCTCGCTGTACATTATCCCTTACTTGGAATACAACAATCTTAAATCTATGCCTAAACCTTAGACCCACCCTTACTGTAATCTATACTTTAATCTATACTATACTTATTCTAGTAGTGAGGTCAAACAACATGACCAACACATTTGTTTTGTCTTTCTTTATGTGGAAGTTTGGCTCTCATAAGTGCAGATATATAAGATCCCACACACACACAGAGCTACATATACAGAGCACATGCTGTGGCCCTGACTGGCAGTGTGTTGGTGTGTGTCATGTGCATGTTGTGGTGAGACGGGACTCACCACTGAGAAGAAGGGATCAAAGAGAATACAAAGGAGCTCTTAATCAGAGGGTCTGTGCCAGCCAGGCTGGGTAGAGTCCCGTCCATCCATCCGTCTATCCATCCATCCATCCTCCCTCTCCCTCCCTCTCTCTCTCTCTCTCTCTCTCTCTCTCTCTCTCTCTCTCTCTCTCCCTGAGAGGCTGGGATGGGGGCAGTAACCCATAGCGATAGTATACTTATCCCAGCTGATTGTTTTTGTGTTTTAACTTTAATCTCACCGTCGGCCCCAGCTGGCTCTGATTAGTGCTCTCACGTCACATTCCAGCCTCCAACAGTCTCGTACACACACACTTACACTTACACAGAAGTGCATGTACACACACTTACACTTACACAGAAGTGCATGTACACACACTTGCCTATATGGAAAACGGTTCACATGCATATTGGTGTTGGAGGGGAACTCAGATTTAGTCACTGCTATCATGTCAGGTTTTTATAGTGAACAAAAAATTAAAGAACTATAAATAAAACAAAAAAAATTATATGATATTACTTTGGATATAATTTTCCCCCCAGGCATATATGGGCAGCAATTTGGGGTGTTTCATAGTGACACTTCCTCGTGTGAACAGTAGGAGCTGGGGGGCAGAAGCAGCAACGCTACGATAAATGTCTGACCCGCGCTGCCATCTGAACTACAGCTGCCAAAAAGATGGCTGAAAGAATATTTAATGTTTTCCTTCGGCTTTTATCTTTTGCCAACTTATAAAAGCCTATGAAAAACGCACTTTTGTACATGGCTAGCAGATGCAATTATTACTACTGATGGCACATTGGTGGGTATTAAAAAAAATATATATATAAATATCAGATTATATCATCATAATATCATCATCATATCTATGACTTTCTTGCAGAATGCTTGGTAATCACATATCTACCAACTCCACTAGCATTTCTAAGTGTGTTGACAGTTTGTAACGTAGGATTGTCTCTACCTGCAGTGATGATCTACTCTTCTACTCATGGCAATGACTGATGTCTAAATGTGGAAATAATATTTTAACCCAGAGTGATGATGTTTTCCGCATTTCATGGTTTAACACTGATGTCATGAGTGCTCTTCCTCAGGTTATTAAAACCCCATAATTTCCCAAAATATTACCAAGGACATGATTTGGGTGTTCCTGCTGATGATGTAATGGGATGCTGTATAAAGTATGTATATAATGAATATGATGTACTGGATTTCTGACCCCAGGAAGACTAGCTGGTTCTGATGCTCAGGCTGATCGGAATCCTTAAAAATATTCCTGAATCCGGATCATGATCCAGATCGCCACCAAAATCTAGTGGATTGTTCATTGTGCTACACCCCACCCCTCCAAAAAATTTCATTCAAATCCATCACGGACTTTTGAAGTAATCCTGCTAACAGACAGAAATGCAGACAGACAGACAGACCAACAAACCAACGCCCTTGGCCTTGAAGGAGGTAATTATGACTGATGAGTTTCTACCTCATTAGGAACTAATGATAAACCCAATGGGTATGCTGTAGAAAATAGCATGGTCAAGTCTGTGAAGGGAGAAATTAACTCCAAGAACCATTTCTCAAATGTCTTGAGGTTTTCAACTCCAGACACAAACAGTGTCACGTAACAAATATAGTTTTTTGCAAATGTCAATCAATCAATCAACACTGGCATGTTATAACTTAAGATACTGAGTTCAACTACACCAATAATATATGTAAAAATACCATTAATAATAAGGACTTACAGATGTTTTACACATGAAAGCATGTCGGCATCCCTATGTGAGCTCTTACTGTTGCAAAATCCTTAGAAAGCTGGCCAGTTGGACGACTGAGTCCACATTAGTGGGGAAAGCTCATTAACATCCACCGGAGATCATCCTGATGGACTGTGAAAAGCCTGGCTTAACACACCCTCCTGTGTAAAGGACAGCACACATTAATGCGGCTGGAGACACACACACCATACGGTATATCGGGATAGATGGCACGAGCAGCATTCAAATGGAGCCAAGTGCTGGATGTTAAAACCTCTTTCATTTTATGCAACACTCGGGACCAGCCCGGATCAAGCTCGGTGAATTGCTCATTTTTGTATTCATTCATATTTGCAAATTAAGACTAAAGGCACTGGTGTTAAGGTTTGTTAGTGCTGCAGTCCTGAATTCATGATGTTGTCTGCATCCTTCCAGACTAATCACCGAGGCAAAGAGATGCTTTATAAACACACTAACGGTGTCCAGCTCACACACTGGCAAGTCCACTGAGAACGCCGGCCTCATGCTTGAACTCCACAGGGTAAACCATACCGAGCAGTTAGTCCCATGAATCACGATACTCAACAGGTTGCGTGATTAAGAAACAAATGAAAAAGAAAGTCGGTGATTCATGGGGCTAATTCAGGCCCCTGAGCGGGGACTTTCTCTCCGTCTTCTCTGGCCGTATATATATATTCTAAGCTACACCAGCTCCATACACACAGCTCACCACAACTTTCCCAGCGGCTGCTCATTAGAGTGTGTTATAAGGGGTGCCAACAACAGGCTGGGACACTCCTGACACTCTATGTGGGCCGCTTTGAATTAGGCCTCTAATGAAAACCTAGTGCTGACCCAGGATTTGACTGGCTACTTACCCAGAGCAGACTGACAGCCGCCTCGCCACTGGACACTGTATGGAACTGCTTTTAAAGGCAGACTGCTACTCGTGGGCCCAAAGAGAGCAACATCAGACCCAGACTGCTCTATCGAATGAGTAACATCAACAGCAAAGTTCAGCTACCTACCTACCTGTCTGCCTGCGTGCACTCATTACGCGTCACCAGTCTTCCACAAGCTGCTAGCTCGACAGCTGTGAGTACTAACAATAGTTCATTGTTTACATTCATAATGATAATTTTGAGGGAGGGTCTTTGGAGGGAGGCCTGTCAGTGTCGCCAACTTGGCAACTTTCTCTCTAGATTTAGGGACTTTTGGAGCTAATGCTGCTAGCTACTTTCATTGGAAAAGAGTTGGCAACACTGGGCTGGGTTTTTGGGTGGATCATTTATAAAAAATGTAGTGTACTCTTACTAGTTTCTCAAGATTACCAATCCTAGCTTTAAAGGAAATGTTTTATTTCCATAGCCCTCGCCATAGGTTCTATTGATCATGATAACACTGTGCTCACCAAAGTAATTGGTGTGATCTCAGAACTACATGTAGGGCTGTACATGTAATAATCTGGAGATACGTTAAGTATCATGATACAGGGTTACCATTCAATACATTGCGATATATTGTGATACTGTTTGCAAGGTCATATATTTATATAAGGTCATGGCATAAAGAAAACATCGCCATACGCATAAAATCTGAGTAAAAAATGTTTACTTTTTCATGCAATCAGATCGGTGAGCTTTCATTTGCATTAAGCACAGTCTCTGTAACATCCAACATTTTAGTAACTTCTTTTTGTGCCACAAATCTTTGCATGTAAACTGTTAATCAAAAATTGTAACAGTGATTTTGAGAATCGATACAGTATCATAAAAGATAATATCGTGATACTGTTTTCTTACACCCCTACTCAGAATAAGGTACAAAGAGGCAGAAACCCAGGCAGTCAGATGATCAGATAAGTTTAAAAAAAAACAAAAAAACAAAAAAGCCTCTCCAGGTTAGCCAAACTTATTTAGAAGAGAAAACAAAGGCGAACGGTAAAATGATTACCCAAACTGTCCGTTATAAACATCAATCAAAATTAATAGACGATTTCCTGGTTCAACTTTGAACTACCGTACTTGTCATAGTTATGCATTTACGGGGCCCTATTTTAATCGCACTAATGGCAGTAAGTCTTGAGCGCATGGACTGGGTGGGAGTCTCCGAGCGCACCTGCTATTTTGGTGCAAAAGAGCTGGGTGAGGTGGAAGATACTGTAGATCAGAGGGTGTGACAATCTTGGAAACCATTGGCAGGACTTCCTCTTCCGTGTGCTGGTCACCGTTTACTGTCCAATAAGCAACTTGGGATGCGAGAATGGAGTTTGGAGTTGAGAGACGACGTCTACGACCAGATTGTTTCTAGCCAAGCTAATAGAAGAGCCAATGGTTTCCGAGATTTTCTGAGGTTCCGCCTCTTTTGCACTCAAAAACGGACGGTTTACCTACATGCAATCAAAGCCTGCTCAAACGTGATTGGTCAACTCAGACTACAAACGAACTACAAACAGAAACCAGAAAGCTTGTGACCAAAATCATCTTCTCCTGTTGCCCTACAGACGACCCCAGAGACGGGGAAAGTGTAATGCTAAGGAGCACTGAAGCAAGTAGCTACCTCTGTTATCTCTGTTGATGCAGGGTGAGGTTTGTGGAAGTTGGGTCTCTTTTCTACATGTATCAAAAAAAGTGCTTGAAGCTCACATAAGCGATTTAAAAAGACAGTGCATCAACAGTAAGCACATTCAAATCGTTCTACCTGTGTAAGCACTTCATGAGCAAACTGCCGATGGTTGAGAACAGATCTACTGGAATATCCCATCCCGAACACACAAGCACACAAACAGACGTACACACACACACTCACATACATATGGTTTGATGTTGTTTGACAAGCATCTTGGGAGACCCCTGTCAATGGTTTTGGACAGGAGGCTGGTCTCAGCTGAAAGAGGTTGCTGGTGTTGGTGTCCGCTGAGGAAACTGACGGACATGACAGTGTCAGGAGGCTGTCGCTCATCATCATATCACAAACCTGACCGGCCCCACAACCACGCCAAGAGAAGGGCCTGATAACACTGCAGCTGATCAGTGTGTGTGTATGAGATGTGGTCAATGTTATCTCTGAGCAGTGGTAACTAGAATCACCGCCTCACTTTTGTATGCCTCTGCCACCCAGTCAAGTTACAGTTTACATGTCATCACTTCATCATTTTATCCTGTTAAACATTTGTGTAAAATTGTGTAATAATTAGCATAAAAACGTGTTTACTGAGGTCATAGTGACCTTGACCTTTGACCAACAAATTCTAATCAGTTCATCCTTGAATCCAAGTGGATCTTTGTACCAAATTTGAAGAAATCCCCTCACGGCGTTCCTGAGATATCGCGTTCACGAGAATGGGACGTACGTACAACCCAAAACATAATGAATAACATAAAAATACTCCATATACAGTACATGTTTATATTTGCTCCTATGAGTCACATTTTGAACACATGGTTTAGAGATGAAGAATCATTTGTTAGGTACAACACTTCATTTACAGTGAAACAATAAGAGTTTGTGAAAGCCCAAGTCTTTAGATTTGAACTATAATTAGGACCAGGAGAATCAAGACACAAGCACAAAGGTTAGAAAACCACTGCTGGATTGATCTCTTTGGGTTAAAACTGTCACTTTATGCTGCTCTTCTGGTCACTTAGATATTAGTGTTGGGCGAAAATGAACAAACTCATTTTTTTTTAACGACTCTTTTTAGTGTCCGCTATGTACCGGGTCAGCCTCACGAACGTACCGAGTGCTCACGAATCCCTGACTTTTCTCACCAATGTCTACAGCAACATGTGCAAACCAACGCTGCCTCTTTGCGTTATTTTAATGCTGTTTTTGGTCTGGAAAAATCTTGTTGAAGAGGCGATGTCCTGAGGCAGGATACGCCACTGTCCTATCTCCCTAAGTCTCTGGAAAAGCAATATTTTTTCCACATTTCTTCCCCGGTTTGGCACATCCCAGCTACTGCACTTTGACTACAGATCTCAAATGACACAATATGGATGGTGTGTGTTGGACTTATTACCTATTCATGATTTTAATGCACCTTCCCCATCATGCTTCTAACCTGGCTGTGTGCACATCAGGACAGAAATCTGACATTAGCTGGGCATCTTTTCTGATGTCTGATATTCATTCTCCAATACTGTAGAAACGATATAAACATCCGTCTCTGCATCAGTCCCATCAGAGTCAGAAGACTGAATCTGATTTGATAAAATGTTAATAGTGGTCTGGTTTGTCTGTCTAAATGTAGTCACTGTTGTAACACACACACACATCGAACACACACATTTACTTACAAACACACACCGAGGTCTCCGTGATGCTGCTCTTGGAGCCAAGTGTGAAATCAGAACAGCGGCAAATGAAAGCAAACTTGTGTAGAACTGCAGAGCTGGTAAGAGGAGGAACGAGGCTCCATTAAGCACTACACCAATGTACTATGGGTACTTGTGTACAGGTTAACCCTGAGAGACACACAATACTGTACACACACACACACACACAGTCAGCGAAGGGTCAAAAGGGGAAAAGTTCAGCTGGTCCGTATAAAGGAGAAGATTCCTTTGAAAAGCTGCTTGTGGACGAGAAGCTGCATACAAAGGAGCCTCCATTACATTTGGATTGCTTTATATTCAGTATATACAATATAATCATGCTAGGGTTTGAATAAACAACAAAGTTTGTTGTTGGGTACATGGTTGTTTGAGCTTTAAGAAGCTTGATTTCCTTTATCTGCTTTCATGTGAAGCACACACACTTTTCTTTGACTAGTTTAGATGCGGGTCAAGAGAGCAGAGGTCGAAAGGTTTACATAAAAAAACAACAACAACGGAAGAATACAGTCACACAAACAGTCAATACAGATTATGGATTAGTCGTGTACACAAGGACAATGACTGAAAGTCCATGCATAAGGGCTATTTTTATTTTTTGATTCAGGTTTGTAGCAGTGGAGGCTGGTAGAAACCATTATTTATTGTACATGCATATTATGTATACCAGTGAAATGACATTTGATAGATTTATTTCCTTTATTTTTACTAATATATATGCACTGACTAATATTTTGGTTTATTTCCAGAAAGAAAAGACGTTTGGTTTTTGACTACAATTAAAGCTGAGACAAATGATCACTTCTACAGCAAACATTCATGTCTAGGTAAATTGTATTATTGCATATTTTTAAGACCTAGTTCCACTATTACAAACCATATTCATTAGTTAATGACCTAATGAAGAGAATCAGTTTAAATTGCATGCATGCTGTAATCCACTTCACCAATCCAAAGGCTCTTAAACCTTTCTAACCTCTTAACAGGAAAAACACAACATACACAAACCAATTAGAGGCTTGAAATAGCCACCGATGTACGTGTAGGAAGCTCTCGCTATCTTGTCTTCCTCTCATATTACTGTCAGTCTGCACCAGAACATCATTGTGCTCATCATTAGGATGATTTTAGCTCATTTCCTAATTACACAATTACACATCCTTGTATTGCTTTTTGCTTGCATTTGAGTGACGTGGAGTGGGAAAGAGAGATAACATTATCTCTACAGCATCAACATGAAGAAGATGCTTTTCATATGTCTGCTCTAATTGTTTTAATGTGGCGTAATCGTGGCTGAGCTTTCATCTTTGGACACGTGGCTGCAAAGATTCTCAATGTCGTCTTATTGTGTTATCAGTCTGTAAACACACAGAACACGATAAATCGTCGCTTCATTTTTCGTTCTCTGCCAGTGGTTCAGTCAGTCTTAGTCAGATTTGGTTGATACACTTTGTTTGCCAGCGTTGGGCTTTGACTTGAAATCAATGCTGCCCACCTTTCTCTTACGGAGGACATACAGGATATGATTGGATTCAAAAGCCTCAGCCTGTAAAAAGTGCTAATGCTGGAAATGGTCTCATCATGCTTCACACTAGAAAGGGAAAGCCAATGTCAAGTAAGAGCTGTTGTGAATTATCTACCATCATAGAGCTGTTAATGCACTTAGAAGGACTGAATAATGTTGGGTATCAGTAGAGTTATTGTCTCATAAGGATCTGAATGTTTTACTGTACATGTTGGCGAGTTGAGATTAGACTGTTTATTGGTTTTCTTTATATATATATCTATATATATATAGTGTATACAGTATATTGTGGCATTACTGTAGTAATTCTACATGAATGAAGGATTTCAGTGTGGCTGTCTGGCACCGGAGGTGAGTAAAAAAAGATGTTTAATTGAAGATTGGCTCAGGAGGCAGAAGACTGGTTTTATTAACCAAAACTCACATTGACAAAGGGGAGAAGAATGAAAACTAACAAACAGCAAAAAAGCTAAAAAAAATCCCTAAATAACTGAAACTAGAATGGCACTTGGAGAGCGCAGACCTCCGCAAGATGCCCGAGTACGATTGCCCCCCCCTCTCCGTTCAGCTTTCGCCATCATCCACGTGTATGTTTGTTTATGTTGAGATCAGCTGTACGTAGCGGAGCATCGTAAAACACTTCATTCAAACTGGACAGAAACAAAATAAATCTCCCCTAAACCGTCGTCGTTACTCTTTCCAACAATCACCAAGTGTGATTTGGTCCAACTCAACTGTAATTTCACCGAGTTTAATGTGAAAAAACGACAAATCTATAGTTGCCCCCCCCCTCTCCCCCATTCTCTCTGAAGGAAAGAGGCGGGGTCATGCGTCATCAACGTGTCATCAGTTACACTGTGCATGTGTTATACCTAGAGGTCTTAATGTTCTGGCTGATCGCAGTCCTTAAAAATATTCCTGAATCCGGATCATGATCCGGATCGCCACCAAAATCGAATGGATTGTTCATTGTGCCACACCCCACCCATCTAAAAAATGTCATTCAAATCCATCACGGACTTTTGGAGTAATCCTTCAACAAACCAACAAACCAACGCCGGTGAAAACATATCCTCCTTCCTAGGCCTTCAGCCTTGGCGGAGGTAATAAAATTGCTTTCAAAGTCGATTACAAAACTACCTTTAAATAAAATTACAGGAGTTGGTGATTTTCTCTGGGCCGTATGTAACTCTTGTAAAGAGCTTCTAATACAATACAATGAGGAAGCCAAAACCAGACTTGGTGGTCTCGTTAGAGACATCGCGGCAAATAAAGATATCAGACAAAAGCAGATATCTGCTGGCTACACCGGGAACCCCCCAAATATTGGCTGTTGACCCCAGAAGCTAAATCGTTGCCAGACCGATAGCCGATGGGTTCCGAGACTGTCAAGATATACTGTAGCCTCTTCCCCTTCTCCTCTCTGTTTCTCTCCAACCCGTTTCTTAGAAGGAGGACATGTCCTTGGTTGGACATTCTGTTGACAGGAAGTTCCAGTGTTGTGGAAAGCTGGCCCCGCTCAGCTCAGCTCAGCTGCCTCTCCATTATGTATCTTATCACTTATTCATGCCACCATATTTTATTGATACACACACACACACCCGCATGCAGGGTCATGTTAGGAGAGATTGTGTGTGTAATATATGTGTATACATGAGAGTCAGTATGACAGGGTGTGAGCAGGATGTGTGTATACATGTGTGTATGCACTCCCTAAAAACACATTATCTGTTTAAAGTGTGACTTTGTGTGTGAACACAAACACTGAGCCTGCACTGTATGTGTTGCTGCCATCTAATAAAAGGATCTATGTTCCACTTCACAAAAATCAGTTCCCCCCCACCCTTTGAGAATGTTTCGTCACTCTGATTTCACACTCGGGAGGAAGCAGACATAATTTCAGCTATTCAATCAATTCCCACAGCAAAATGCTGAGGTCACCTGAGATAATAAAGATTGAATGTACCTTTCTGAACTAAACATTCCTAGATGGTCCAGGGATATAATACTGCTGGTTGTCTCTGGGATGTTTTAACCTGACCTGAATCATATTCGACACAGCATATAATCATCGGAATTGCGCTGCGGTTCCGAGGAGTTTCAGCACCGCGTGATAGTCTAAATATGGTTTCATACATTTTCATTTATGGGTTTGCATAAAGAAAAAACATAGTTTTTTTGCATGAAACTGGTCAAATGTATAAATGATGCACATGAAGTTTATTTTTATGTTCTATTAAGTTCTTGATATACAAAACAAATGAGACTACCCTCATGGACACGGAAAGTATAATTACTTAATCCCATGTCCTTTGCATTGAGTATTCAGATGGCAGTAAGTTTGTGTGGTTTAATGTCATTCATGTCAATTCAGGAATATTTTTAAGGACTGCGATCAGCCAGAACATTAAGACCTCTAGGTATAACACATGCGCAGTGTAACTGATGACACGTTGATGACGCATGACCCCGCCTCTTTCCTTCAGAGAGAGAGTGGGGGAGAGGGGGGACAACAACTGTAGATTCTGCGTTTTTTCACATTAAACTCGGTGAAATTACAGTTGAGTTGGACCAAAGCACACTTGGTGATTGTTGGAAAGAGTAACGATGACGGTTCAGGTGAGTTTTATTTTGTTTCTGTCCAGTTTGAATGAAGTGTTTTACGATGCTCCGCTACGTACAGCTGATCTCAACATAAACATAAATACACGTGGATGATGGCGCAAGCTGAACGGAGAAGGGGGGGGGCAATCGTACTCGGGCAGCTTGGCCGAGGTCTGCGCTCTCCGAGTGCCATTCTAGTTTAAGTAATGTTTTCATGCGCTTCTCAAGCCTCTAGATTTTTTTTTTTTTTAATGTCGTCCATCGTGTATCCAAACACAAGTTCATTCACAAGTGAAATTGAAGACATATTTAGCCCTGTTCATACCTGGCATTAACATGCGTCTTGGGTGATCCGATCACAAGTAGACAGCTCTAAGTACGTCAGTTCACACCTGCGTCTCCACAGACCGTCTCCAGTGACCACTTGTGATCGGATCTCACTTCCCCCGCCCTATATGCAAATAAACACGTACATCTTTTCTGTTTGCAAAGACCAAATGCCTCGTTTTTAACTGGTGAGAGACAGCAAAGCACTGTGTAATGTGCTGTTAATATGATGCAGCACAAATGAGTACCTACTAAGCTGTCCTTAATTTGGCCCAGGACACATTCATGTACAAGCTGCTAAAAGACTGTGCACATATGCGGCCTAGACCAACACCGAATGTGGTCCATGCGATCGAATCTCAATGCGTCCTCAATGCATCTTGGGTGTGCAGTCACAGCTGTCCACTTGTGATCGGATCACCCAGGACGCATGTTAACGCCAGATGTAAACAGTACACCATGTTGCACCATGTTGGTGTTTCCGTATAGCTTAGTTGCCATAATAATAAATGAATGTTCATATCGGTTTATCTTCCACTGAAGAATCCAACAGTTCAGGTCAGCATACTTGAAATGAACGAGGTTGTACAGCAGCGTGTCATTCAACTACGTCCAAAGGTAAAAGTTTTCATACCTGTTCTGAATAGATGCACTCAAAGGGGTCACAGCTTCTCCTGGCTGCATCCCGCTGCCTCCCTGATCTCTCTACATGAAGTCTTTTGCACATCTTTGTAGTCTTAACGCAATGACATGATGGTAGTTATGTGAGGAATGAGGTCCAAGTCCTTCCTACTCTCACAACTCTGCACAACTCTCTCAGATTGCTGGTTTCGGACACAGTCTCTCAAATTCCAATGTCAAAAAGGTGTGAAGGGGATTTCAGATGCTTTGAGGCCCTAAAGCTTCTTTCAGAAAGTAAAAGCTTGAGTTAGAATAAAATTCACGAGTGGACCCACAATATTTTCTGTGCAGACTGAGGAGATACCTGCAGAAGTGGATAATCTTGCACTCATATAATTTCCAATGCAAGACGTACACAAGACGTTGTACTGACAGATTACTTGACCAAGATACAATATTATACTTGACACCAAAATCCAAAAGTTTATGTCAAAAGTGCAACGACTGGTTCAGCCAGGAGGAAAGGTATTCAACGTTGTTTTTTCCAACTGAGTGCGTCAACAACTTGAGATAGACTGTTCATGGATTATAACTGGCTCATGTTCACCAACTGCTCTTCGGTCAAATACAATCTCCTGCTTCTTATTCACATTTAAAATCCATCGGTTGGCATCACACTCGTGCACAAAAGTGTCATTTGAGACAAATTAGGATGAAGGACGAGGGCCTTTGTGCAAAAAGCTAAGAATCTGCAATGTCATCTAAGAAGTTAATAGTGTAGTTAGACTCAGATCACCATGAGTGTTCTGTATCTTTACACCATACATAGTCCAAACTCCAAAACCACTCAAGTATCACACAGTGGAAGTTACTCGTATCAGCTGGAGCGACAGTTTGGAGAAAATGGCCTGGATGCAGTCTGAGTGACGGGTCACAGATCACGGCGCAGCGACAGAAGCAGCAGCGACAAGTGTTTTGCTGCGTGCCGCGGCCGCCGCCGCCGGTGGTGAAGCAGATTGGGTGAAGTGGATCGCCCTCAGCCACGAGTCCATTTCTGATACTCTGCACAAAGTGTGTCTCCGGCCCTCTTGTTTGTCTGACCGAGCCAAAACAGACATCAGGAACGAACGGGGGCTTTAAAAAAAGCGCTTCCCACCACTCTCACCGTCTCTCTCTTTTTCTTCTTTCTCACCATAATTTTCTCTCTCTCTCTCACTCTACTCTCACTTGCCCTCCTTTTCTGTGAACCCTTACAGCCCCTTGTGTGTGTGTGTGTGTGTGTGTGTGTACGTCTGTGTGTGTCTCCCTTGAGCGAGCTGTTAAGTGCAGTCTCCAAAAAACTCCACAAAAGCCCATTTGCAGTCAGCTAGAGCGCCACACACACACACACACACACACACAAGCACAGAGTGACACTAACACGCATAGACACATATATACACACAAATACATTCACACACTGAGACCCTCACACATGTAGACACACACTCGCACACACACTTTTCACACTTCCCTCTGGGCAAACGAGGCAGAGTGGCAGAGGCGAGGCTGGGATAAATGATACAATGATATCCAGGCCTGACTTGTCAGTGGAGTTGAGAGAGAGGATGAGGATGAGGAGGAGGAGGAGGAGGATGAAGAGGAGGAGGAGGAGGATGAAGAGGAGGAGGGGCGAGCGGTGGCAGCTCTGAATACAGGAATTATTCTTCATCGTCTCACACTGTCGCCGCATATTACGCTCAAACTCTCGCCTGGCAACGTGGAGAGAGAGAGAGAGAGAGAGAGAGAGAGAGAGAGAGAGAGAGAGAGAGAGAGAGAGAGAGAGAGAGGTTGGGAGGAGGGGGGGGGGGGCGCTGAAGGGCAGATATAATGACCACACTCTGCTTTCACACTCGTCGTCTCTTCTCTCAGCACCATACTCTCCGGCCTCCGCATTCCCTTTTCTGTTCTTTCACTCAGTCCCTGACGTCTTCCTCCCCCCCCCCCTCTCTCTTCTTCCTCTCTGCGTTTGTTCTTTCTGTCTGTCACGGCAGCGCTGAGTAGCTTTCCGGGAGAGAGTGTACTCATTTGCTCTCTCTCTCTCTCTCTCTCTCTCTCTCGCTTTCTTCTCTTCTCTCTTTGGTTAAAGCGAGGGGACAACATGGCCCTCTGGGCATGTCACAAAATGATTAACTAATAGTTTTGAGTTAGTCAAGTATCCAAATGGTGTGCGTGTGTGTGTGTGTGTGTGTGTGTGTGTGTGTGTGTGTGTGTGTGGTCCATTGCGTGAGTCCTTCAGTCTGTACATTAGACCGGCTATTGAGATCATAGTCACGATTATGCTACGTACAATATATACATACATGGAGGCCGCGAGAGAGCCGGTAGCTAAAGACGGGCCATATTTACGCCGACGTTAGACAGTGAAAGACTTCAATGGATGGTTGAGAGTCACATTTTGAGAAGGCATGTCTGATTCATTATTTATCCAGCCAGCTTTCTGGACAGACTGAAAGGACTTCATGACAAATCAGACTGGCATGTTGAAAACCTAAACTATTAAGTTCAGCTCACTTGAGGAAACCAAGACACATTCAGCTCTCACTGATGTCCTGTAAATTCATCTTTACCGGTCGCTGTTGGACAACAGTAGGTCAGTGACCTTATGATGGATGTCTGTGTGTGTGTGTGGGGGGGGGGCACAATTAATATCTGAACTTGTGATACGGCAAAAACTAGACCAAATCTCAGATGCACGTGGTCACAGATTAAAGGAAATTCCTGTAGCCAACCAAGGACGCACTCAACGTTTTGATGAAAATTATTAAAACAAATCCTGGCATTAGCAGTTAGTCTCCTACGAACAACTGTTTTTATTCAAGTTTCTCAGCAAAATCGTAATTTTGGCGGTGCTAATTTCAGACGCTGTCATCAAAACACCAAATGAGGGAAGAACAGCCGACTGTTCAGCCTTCTGGTTCAGTTCCACACACCACGGTGCATGGTCTAAAGTGCATGGAGCAAGTGCATTTAGTCCAACTCCACTTTTGCTAGTTAAGCGGCGCATAATCTGAGTGCAAAGTAAGGCGCAAGGAGCAAAGGGGTTGTATTTAGTCTCTTAATTAATCATAGGTGTGTTTTGGGGGTAACAGGAAGTAAACCAATCAGAGAGTCATCTCCCGTTCCCTTTAAAAGCCAGGTGCACCTGCATATCGGCGCATCGCTATTTAAAAGGCGGATTCGGCAAATTGGAGAAGTGAGCGGTTTTCTGCTGAGGAAACGGATCTGATGTACGTGGTCGTTGACTGGTTGACCCTCTGCCTCCACCGTTTCCTGATCTTCTGTCCCATCAACAACTCTATCTGACTGCATCTGAGCAAATGTACCGATAACCTGTTTAACCGGTGCAGGCAGCACGGGGGCAGCAAAATTCATCATATGATAATAAGCACTCGGCTAAATATTATAAACATGTATTGATAAATAATGAAAACTGTATTGATTTCTGATGCGCTGCCGAAGAGGCGAGTCTGTGGCGTGACCGCCATGACCAGAGAGATCACGCTGCAGGTTGAGCAATACAGAATGCCTGAGAGCCTCACTTCATTATATTCCATTATATTCTGATTTGTCACCTACCGCCTGAATTTAGTGTTTTCCTAAGACCAACACGCACGTACGTGCCCAAATGGGCGCAAGTACATTTGCTACGTAAAGGTAGGGTCAACGATCTTGGAGAGCTAGCATAATTTGAATAGAGCACACATGCACGAGCACCACCGCATCGTAACTACTTCACAGCCACAGAGCGGAGAGAAGACCTCAACTCAACAACTCTTCCTCATGACAAGTAACCTGTGCAGAGCTACTGCAGGGCTGAGTTTTCTCTTCCATTCTCCAGGAAACGTGCGGCGGCGGCGCGCTTTGAGTTCAGGCTGGTGCACGCCAAGGGTAGAGAACGAGCAGGGAGGCAGGGAGGCATCTGATTGGTTCTTTCCAACTGGGTGCAGAGGCAGTGATTGGTAGACGTTTTTACAGGATTACAGCAGCTACAGATGACGAATCTTTTCCGGCCCTTTTTCAGAGCTCATCAGTAATGGATCGCTGTCGGGGGGGGTAAAGACCATTTCAACCAATATAACAAATAGTGTATACTCGATAACTTCGTCAACCCTGCCTTTAAACAACGTGGGCGCTGAGTGTGAAAATGACAACTGAGTCGATCTGAAACTAGCAATGACAGCTGCTACTGGGTGTAACATCGGGCCCTTTATGTTGGTTATTCCTATCAGTTGTCAACCTGTATTTCAATGGGGCTTCATCACTGGCGGATAACATGGATCAACTCTGTCTTCTAAAAATCATTATAAAATCATTATAATATTATTATGATACCATTATATACATAATATCATATATCATGATTTTGTCAATTTTTTACTATTTTTTCCCCAACTTTTGTTAGTTTTTCACAAGTACTTGTACAGTTACTTATACCAAGATAACATTCTTCAACTTTAGCTTCTTTAAAAGAGTTTTTATAGAAAAGCACGCTTATACTGTCTGAAGTGAGCTTTTACGAATCTTGTGTTATATCTGTACCAATACTGATGTAAACATACTATGCTCTACTTGAAATTCAAGGCTATTTGGTGCCATGTTATAGACACTTGATGGAAAACTAACCTTCAACAACAGGCTACGCAAATACATTTTTTTTAACCCAAATAAACATTTTCTCACTTCTTTTATCACATCGACCGTCAGTGGTTTTCATGTTTACAGGATGTTATGAACCGCAGCAGGAGAGTCCGCTATAGCCAGCCAGCACGACACGGCAAGAAGCCATACGAGTGTATAAGGCTAGCATGCATGCTACTCTGTGTTTGTGTGTCTGTGTAGAACTGAAGCCAGCAGACGTCTGTACTGATTTATAGGAGAAGAAGGACCTCTGAGCCTGCAAACCCCCCCCCCCCCTCAGCCCGTCCCTGTGTGTTGTTGCTCTTATGATGAGTATCAGTGTACTAAAACAAGGCTGAATAGCAGAGAAACCAGTCAGTCGGCAGGATGGATAATAGCCCGGCTTTGTGTGAATGGAGTACGCGGCCAATTCAAATACAGGATGTATTGTACGACCATTAAATCACACAGCTGTCTGAACAGGCGTGCAGTCTACTTTCCATGTTTCCTTAATAGACCAATTAATGAGGTTTTCTATGGAATGATTTATATAATAGCAGAACTTAAAGAGGTTATTCATTTTTATACAATAGAAAAAAAAAATTACATGTTTTTTCCTGTGCAGCTCGTTCACGTGGTGCCTTCAGGCTTCAACGGAGTTCAGAGACACGAACTTTATTGTAAAGTGACAAGAGAAGCATATTCACACCACGTTCAAAGCATACTGGAAGCTGTTGTACGATTGTCTGAATGGTCATGTTATCTTTAATCGGACTACATCTGCTCAGCTCAATGTAAAATATTGAATTTAATAAACAAATATCAGGTCAAAGTTTAGCCATCGAGGACCTGGATTTTGCAGACGACCTTTTGCAACCCTTTCTGCAATGCAAGAGAAATCTACCGATCTTGCCACAACATCGGAAAAGTTAGGACTAAACATCAACCTAACCAAAACGAAGATCATGAGAATCAACAACAAGAACGATGCCCCTGTTACCATCAACAACACAGCTCCTGAGGAGGTTTCATCATTCACCTACTTGGGAAGTATCGTTAACACCACGAGAGGCTCAGATGAAGACGCCAGAACCGGGATAGGGAAGGTCAGAACTGCTTTTTACTCGCTAAGAAAGATCCAGTCCTTTATCAACAGATGCCTGAGACAGATATTACGCATATTCTGGACAAACACCATCAGCGACATCAGACTACGGGAAGTAACAAGACCCATCGATACCCAGATCAGGCGGAGGAAATGGACTTGGATCGGCCATACGCTCAGGAAGCCTCCCGACAGCATCATCAAGCAAGCTCTAACCTGGAACTCCCCAAGGGAAAAGAAAAAGAGGGCGACCGCGTAACAGCTGGCGGAGGGACGTTGAAGCCAAAATGAAACAGAGCGGACACATCTGGCAAGAACTGGCGAGGGAAGCACACGATGGGAGAAAGTGGTGTTGTCTGATGGCCTTTGTTCCGCAGGGAATAAAGAGGCTTAAGTCAAGTACGTCAAAGTTTAGCCATCGTACTTTGAACGATGTTAGTGGCTATCGGTGACCGAGCATTGTTAAAAACAAGTTGGTTGATTTTGATGTATGGACTACGGGTTAATGACATATAGTACATACAGCACATTGGTGCAGAGAAATGCTGACACCGATATATATCATCAATCTGTGTTGTGATTTTGTGATGATGTGCTGCAATTTACCACAAAAGTGTTCCTACTTTACCTCAACCTGCCACCTCAGCTTTTACCTCTGTTAGTGACAACTTTTCCCTGGAAATTGTTGGATAATCCCAAGACGACAAATATAAAATTGCTCCTTTCAACTGTAACAAGAATACACACTATATGCATGTAACTGTATGCATGTAATTTCGATTGGCTGGAGGATGTGCATTATTTTCAGATAACCACGTGGTTCTGATGTAGTCAACACTGGTCTAAATAATAGCTGGAAGACGACAGTATTAGGCTTTGATTTTTCCTGCTTGTTGAAGAAGTAGACTAATGATAATTTCAAAGAAAGGTGTTGCCAACATAAAGTCTCCATTTAAAGTACTGAATGCCACTTTGTTATGAACAATAATGGACTTTGCTTGAAATTGGGGTATGATTAGTCTGCATTATTTTTCAATAACACGGCTGGGTGTGAAGCACTGTTATGCATGGACTTGAACGTTAGTGCACTGCACATAGCTATTCTAGTGTTAGTTCAATTGTATGGCACAATATATACAGTTGAACCCTCCGATCATATGTGTGCTGTGTGTGAACTATATGAGCGTAACAGCAGCATTATGCACACCTTAAACAGTATGACGCACAGCTCAAACAGCATTACCCACACCTTAGACAGCGTTACAGACAGCGTGATGTTCAACCAGCAGCATCATGTATATGTTGAACGCAGACTGACGGTGCAGAAATCCTTAAGGTATGAAGCACTGTATGGCTGTACATTTCACACACACCATGAACAAGCCTGGGAAATTCCCTAAAATTTAAAGTCCGTGTCATATGCCAATAGAAAAGTCTCTTCCCATTAATGTCCAATGCAGACTTTTGGTGTGTGAAGGTTCGTAGTACTGTAGGGTAGAAATAGGACTTTCCCTACATGGGTGTATTCGACTAGAAATGATCAAGACGTTGACCTGAAAAGCTCATCATTTTAAAATGAAATGATGACAACAGCTGTTCTCAAATCAGTCGCACAGACTTGCAGAGTATATTGGAGATAAATTATCCAGGTTGTTTTGAAGACAAGCCCCAAAATCTGGACATTCAACAGAAAAAATAATGAGTAGATGAACCAATTACTGCCCACAGGGACTAATAACTAAAGCAATTATATGGTGCTTTAGAAATGAGTAACCGTAATGAGTAATGTATTGCATTTTTCCAGTCAGGAGCTCAACACCGGTTAGATGCATACGGTAGATTACAGGCTCTTAGCGTAGAGTCCAGTGGCATTGAAACATTAAAGCACTATATTTTGACAGGGTATTGTAATATGCAGTGCACATTCATCAAATGGAAAAAAAAACAACACTTGGTCCAAATGGAAAAATAGCATGCTGCTAAAGCACAATGCCTTCTAGTGTAATATTGATTAGTAAATGGGGTGAGAGTGATAAGCAACAACGTGCCGTCTCTTTAAGATTAAGTGCTACAACTGACATGTTCACAGGAACATATGTGAGCATGTGGTCGAGAGGAAGCCCTCCATCTACACCAAGAAATTACATCAACTTTCTTTATCCTTTATACGTTTTGCACACACACACACACACACACTGAGCAGCATATGGCAACAGAGCTGATGTTTTCTCTGACGCGATAAGATCAGAAGTTTGGTGGAAGCTTCCCAAAGCCGACATACAGCGTGTCACCCAGCCAGAGGCCTACGGTCCAGGTTCCAACAGTAAATGACCAATTATTAAGTCGGGGTGCCTGTTTGGACCACCGCCTGCTAGCTCATAAATAATAAGAACATTTTAAGAGGTCGAGGAAACACACACACACACACACACACACACATATATATATAAGTATATACTTGACCATATGTAGGTATATTAGGTAGTTGATAGAAACACATATCCATCCACACATGCGTGAACACAAACTCAAGTAATTGCAAACACTTGTACACACACACAAGTACAGATCCTGCATGCATATCCTTCTAACACATGTATGTGGAGGGTATAGCTAATAAAATACAGGCCCGCACACACACTGACACACTTGCATATACAGTTACACACACACACAAGCATACATTTGTACATACAGCTCAAATATAAACACATGCAACAAATGTATGCATCCACACACACACACACACACGGGGGTGTACTGTATGTGCGTGTGTGAATGCACATACAAAAATATATAAGAAATTGCTGGAACTAATAAAACCAACACATGCATGCACACACACACACATAGAGAAAAGCTCACAACCTTTTGGTGCTGATAAGGCTCCCCTAAATATTTGTCTTGAGTCGAGCATTGAGCGAGCCAGCTGAGTCTGTGCTGTTCAGACAGTCCGACTATTAGTCCTATTATTATTATTATTACTATTATTACTCCCAGTTTCTTTGAGCTGGGATCCAACAAACAGAGCTGGTTATGACCCAGTGGGTGTGGGTGGTCCCCAGCAACCCTTCACTCATCAATCAACCAAACTTAACCCAACACATACACATGCTCAGTACAGCAACACACCAAACAAACGGAGCACTGTCGGCATCACGAGTACAGAATATTTAACCTAAACCTGGAACTGTGACTCATATAGATTGTTGACTCATATCAGGACAATCCTGGTGAAATGCGCACACGGGAAGAGATTTCAGAGACGTATACTATAATACCAGGATAGGGACAGTTTTGCTAAACATGGGATCTAAGGGCGTTTTCACACCTGTAGATCGTTTGCTCTGGTCTGAATCAGGGACCAGATTGTTACCATGCTGCATGTTGCTTCGAGTTTGGTTTGTGTTCACACGGCAGCGTTTACAAGCGGACCAAAATTTTGGTGCGCGAAGAAACTGCTCTCTGATTGGTCAGAATTTCCATGCTGGAAAACTCCCGGAAGTAAACAAAGAAGAGCAGACTTCCAGAACGCAACAACGGAGGGACAACTACGCAGCTTGATCTTGGCCCTGGTCATCTTTTTTTTTTACCTCATAGCAATTTTTCACTCAAGACAACGATACAGTTTGAAAATGAGGCGACTGGAAAACAATGTGTTGATGCACTGGAGTCACCGAAGGCTCATATCAAGACGTACGGAGGACGGAGGAGGAGGCGTGCATTAACCCTCCTAAACTGTGACATGCTCATCGACCGAAAACATTTCCTTAGATCTATCAGATATGCCCGTGGTCTTCAACACAGCCTGACGTTACAGCTGTTTAGTACTGATGTGAATAGCGAGGCCAAGCGTAGGCTCTTTGTAGTAATGTTGTCTGGTGTCTGGTGTTGACGTGCACAGAGCAGCTCGCTACCGGAGCTGCTTTAATCCAAAAAGGCTCAATGCTTTCTCCAGTTGGGCCGATTGGATCGAGGTCGGATCACGTTCTCACCACAAACGAAGCGTATCGAACCGTACCGCAGTTCGTTTGGAAGCGAACCGAGACCCCCCCCTTCAAGGAGGTCTCGGCTTGCTTGTTTTGGTGCTGCAACCGAGTGTGATAGTTGTGTTCACACCTGCCCAAACGAACCGCACCAAGAAGGTAAACGCTCCAGGGTTCGGTTCAACCCAACTAAACAAGGCAGGTGTGAAAACGCCCTAAGTTATTACGATGTTTTTAATGCGGAAAAAGGGCACGTAAGAACAAAACCTCACAAACTATAATATTCTTAATCGAACACAGCTATTGAAAATCAAACAATAAATAGATGGAAGAAGAAAAAGTACAACAGCAAATTCAATTTCAAGAACCATTGAGTTCTGTTTAGTTAAAGTTGATGGGATGCATGTTGTATTGTTGACCCTGTTCTGGATCAGTAGAGTTTAAAGGAAAACAGAAACTGTACAGAACCAGTTTGTATTCTGACCAGATAGAAACGCTTCATCTTTACCAGCTTAGCTTTGTTAATAGTAAATTGAATATGAGATTTAATTTACCGACCTAAAGGTTTAAAGTTTGATTCATCAACCAGACACGGTATAGAGTATTGAAATACTGTAACTGACTGGAATTGAATGACCCACTGGGATGCACTACACAGGATGGAGACAATTTGGCCTTTGACCTCCAATGATTTAAAATTTAATTTGTGGTGCTCGAAGCATTAAAAATGGCCCCTGAAAATCTAAATAGAACAGCAACAGTGTGCACGCCCAGATCGACAAGCTAAGTGGGGATGATGGACCAATAACCTCGCACACAGACAGGATATAACAGGGGGGTGATGTATGACACACTCCACTTAGTTCATCTATCTGTCTATCTGTCTATCTATCTATCTATCTATCTATCTATCGGTCTATCTGTCTATCTATCTATCTATCTATCTATCTATCTATCTATCTATCTATCTATCTATCTATTTATCTATCTATCTATCTATCTATCTATCTATCTATCTATCTATCTATCTATCTATCTGTCTATCTGTCTATCTATCTATCTATTTGTCTATCTATCTATCTATCTATCTATCTATCTATCTATCTATCTATCTATCTATCTATCTATCTATCTATCTGTATATATTCTGTCCATTCACCCAAACATATAGAACTGCCACAGAATGCTTTATTTACGTATGGCTTTTATATTTGCCAGACAATGCATCCATAGCTCTAACTCTGTTACTGTAAGTCGTAGATACAGAGTGGATATGCTCAGAATTTAAGTCTCTATTTAGCCGTTCTCTGTGGCTGATTAATACGACACCAAAGTGATTCAACTTGTTATGGAACGGTTTACATTTCCTGCTGTAAACACGTGGTGTCTGGTGTCTCTTTCCTTGGAAAACTCCTCTGATGCACAGTAAATGACACCGTTATGAGCACTCAGCACCAAAGATGGAGAAACAATAAAATAGCCTACCGCTATACCGCACACAAATTTGTATATTGTGAAATGACAGGATGCGAGTAAACGGACATAGAAAAGAGCCATTGTTCCACTGAGTCGCTCTCAGCTGAGACACACCGGGTCGTGTTGAGCAGTAGTCCACTCTCCATATGGCTTCAATGGAATTTATGTTGGACAGGCACCAATAAGCCAAATCTAGTTAGCGACATTATATCATTGGAGCCAAATCTAATTTCAGCCCCAGTGTGTTTTAGTCGTCAGGGACTCTCTCTCTCTCTCTCTCTCTCTCTCTCTCTCTCTCTCTCTCCCCTCCTCTTCCTCATGTTCTGTTCTCTCCCTCCCTCCATCCATCCGTCCATCTCTCTATGTGAGTGTCACCTGCCCTCCGAGCTGGCGACGCTGGGTCTCGGCCTTAGCGTGAGAGCCCCATTACCCTGACTGGAGGCTTTGTTTTCCCTGTGAATCTGCGAGAGAGTGTGTCCGTGTGTGTGTGTGTGTGTGTGTGTGCTGGAGGAGAATGTCAGAGAGACGTGATTTGTTACATCAGTGAGCATTCCAGCTACGAGATCCTCTGAGTAGACACATAGAGAGGAGGGGAAAAAATGTCTTGTTTTGTTGCTGTGTTTCCATCCAAATCTATTTGTTTGTAAACGATCATAATGCAAATTGTTTCTGTCGAGGAAATAAATGTGATAAATAGAAGTGGAATTATATAAATAATGACTGAGTTGAAACTGATTGTATATAAAAGTTTGCAGAGAATTCACTCAACAGTTCTTTTGAGTAAGGTGATTATGGAGATGTTTTGTACTTGCACGCCTCTGCTCAACGCCTTCATATGGTTGATGTATCTGACCGTGCATCCTTGAGGTTCATTACAAATTGTAAAGCTCTGACTCACCACTGTGAGTTGTACTCTCGGGTGGGATGGCCTGCACTGGCAACCCGTAACTCCCATTGGTACATCTTTAAGGTGATTCTGGGTCTGCTCCCACACTACTTAAGTGTTTTTATTACGCAGAGAAACTGTGGACAGTATTCACTGCGTTCACAGGACTTTTTTGTGTTCTCTGTTCCAAAAGCTCGGACAAAAGTTGGGGAAAGGGCTTTTGCATATTCTGCACCCTCAGCCTGGAATCTGCTCCAAAATGACTTGAAAATCAAGGAGCTGGTATCATTAAACATGTTTAAATGTAAAATGAAGGCTTTCCAAGCAGACTCTATGGCACGCCAATGTTTTTAGCTTCCCTTGTTGTACAGCTGACTCCCAGAAAAGCTCCTTTTTGTCCCCCCATTTGTCTTTAGATAGTGTTTGTGAACTGTATTTTTGTCTCTGTTTGTGTCTCTGTCTGCAACTTTCTGTTCTTACTGCTGACTGTCTTTGCCAGGTCTCCCTTGGAAAAGAGGTTCTTTATCTCAATGGGACTAACCTGGTTAAATAAAGGTTAAATAAAAATAAAAAAAACAGTTGTGTGGAAACATATGACAGAGAAATAGATGGGGGGAATGTGTGTATAGATGAGGTAAGATGTGTGTGTGTGCATGTGTGTGTTTGCAATCAGGTTCAAGGTTAGCAGCTCCACATAAGCACCGGGAACACAGCTCCCACCAAACGGAGACACTGAGCAAGATACCATCTGCCTTTTGCCCATCTGAGTCTCACGCCAAGACACACACACACATTCAGAGAGCCTTTAAACACACCATATACAGCTCAATTCACAACGGAAACACTTTAAGTGCATGTAAAGCAACTGTAAATAATTAATTGAATGTCACAACTCAAACAAAAAACTCGTGGGGCCGTATACAGTATATGTGGATGTGGACGCCATGTCGACTGTGGCCTCGTTCCAATAGAAAGCCGCAGGAAATCAGATCTTCAGAGTCGGGGCCAAGAAGATGTGTTTAACATTATTTTGTAAGTCCTGCGTAACAAATACCACAATGAATGAAACGCAGTGAATGAAATGCCTGGTGCTCCACATCACTGTGAGCTCCATGTATTCATCTACAGCTTGAGGTCTGAGGCTCTCGTGTACACACGGCTAGGATTTGATACGGCTTTTATCAGTAGTGTTGTAAAATAGGAGGTCTTCCTCGGGTGCGGTCGGATTTCATCCTGAAGTTGACAGTTGACTGTCAGACAGCCAGCAGACATTTTCACTGTCTGTGTGACTGAGTATGACTCAGATTCAATTTGCTCCCCCCTAATTTGATGTTTACAGATGTTTTAAAAAATATTTTACATTTACTTTCACATTTCTGTCTTACAACAGTGAAGTTCAAGTTCATGCATATCCATGTAGAATCTGATCAAAATGTATATTATATATCTATATATCTCTATATATATATATAATACAGATAGATACTACAGTATCTGCATGGCTGGATACCACTAAAGGTAGGTGAGAAAATACAGTATAGTTTTTGGGGACTTAGGGTGAACGAACTCTTTAAGGTCTTCCTGTAGAACCAGTATTAATATGGATTATTTCTTTACAGTTTTTATCAATCACTTTGGCTCATTTGTTTTGAAACAGTCTTAACATTCTCTAAACTGTAAGTGCAATTGTCACAACTCTTTCATGGGACATCACAACTCTATTGCATGACTGCAAAAGGTGGTAACTCACTCAAAACACTTAATTCATGCTTCAAAACCCAGTTATTGTATCAGTAAATTGGCCAATGGCTCCAAAATGACAAGTTGTTTTTGTCATCGTGTGAGCCGAACTGGTCAAAATGTTTAGATGTTTTTTCACCATGACAGTCAACCAATGAAATGTGTCTTATATGCGAGTCTCTGTTTTGTTCTTCTTTTTGTTGACTACTGCCTATTCTGTCTAGGTTAGTCAGAAAAAAAAGATATGTACATGTGGTTTATACAGTAAATGTATTAGTGTAGCAATGTGTTACCTGTATTATAAACAGAAAGTGTAAAGTCACAGTGAACAGAAACGTTGGCACAAAATGACATCATGCCAAAAAAGATTTGTTTTTTCTAGGTAGATTTATAATATGTCTGAGGAGAATGTTGATATTCCTAACGACTCATCTTTCTCCTCTGTTATTATACCTTTACATACCTTACATTTATGACTTTACATTTCCTGCATTATGTTACCAACTTGCTAGCTTGATAAATTGTTGGCCTCTGTGGCTTCTTCCGTTGCTTAGCAACTTAACCACTTGAACGCCAAGCATATCGTGTACACGACTTCCCATGTTGTAAACACGAGCTCACGAGTTTCATTTGAAGGCAACACTACTCTTTGCACACATGCACCAAAACTCGTGCAATTTGTTTGAATGAATGAATGAGAAATTTAAATCTGTTGTGAACAACAAACTAATTGTTCAGAGATTTGAATTGTTATTGAATTTATTAATTCTCATTATAACCAGGTAACCAAACAAACATTATCCATCCATCATACTGTAACCGAAATAGACAACACTGACCCTTTTTTCCATAAAATCCCAACTCCGGACCACTCCCCCCCCCCCTTACAGCAGACACAGGCACATTTCCTATGTTACAGCGCAGAAGTGCTGTGCTATTAGATTAGAGACTGAAGCCTCTCTGAAGCCTGTATGAATGGACGGAGGAACCAACAAGTCCATCACATTCCCTGTGGACGGTGTCTTCTTCAGCACAGCTCAAGGCGCAGGAAAGAGTGTGTGTGCGTGTGTGTGTGTGTGTGTGTGTGTGTGTGTGTGTGTGTGTGTGTGTGTCATGGCTGTATTTTGATGTAATGTGATCAGTAATGAATTTTGTGGGGATCAAGATGGGTGCGGGGGTGGGGCAAGAACAAGAGGCGACTGACTACTGGTGTCCGGGAGTCTCTAAAATCTAATCTAATGAAGAAACACAGAGAGGGTGGGGGGGGGGGGGGGGGGGGGGGGCAGTAAAAAAGAGTGATGAGAAGCGAGAGAGAAAGAAAGAGAGAGAGAGCGAGAGAGGCTACAAATGAGGTTAAGTCCTAACAGAGAGAGAGAGAGGGTGAGTGGGGGGGGGAACTGGACTGGATATGGCTGGAGATGGTTGGGGGGGGGATGATAGTCGATGCTAAATCCATTAGGGCCTTGTGACCCCCTCTCCCTCCAACTTCTCTACCCCCAACGCCCTCCCCACCACACTCCACCCCTGTGGCTGCCTCTACGGAGTTGCACCCCCCCCCCCCACACACACACACACACACACACATTTAAATCAAAGGAACTCTTGTTCACTCAAGGAGGGGGGAAAGAGAAAGAAGAGAGAGCACTGCCACTTCCTAAACGAGTTAACCATTTGGACTGTCAGGGCCAACGGCATGTCTGCTGCACACACACACACACACACACACAGACACACACACACACACACACACACGCATGCAGGCAGGAAGCCTCAAAGTAAAGCAAGGCATGTGCAGATATGCCCAATCCTAGCACGCACACACACACACACACTGAAACAACCAGACCATCCCACTAGTGGTGAGCTAATCCATCACTGGACCTTAACCTGGCAGCGCTGTATGCTGGGTGATGCCACAGTGAGGAAGTCAGGTTACCTATAAGAAGACACTCAGCTGCACTGGACAACATCTGTAATGGGATTCAGGACCCAGATCACCAACGTGCTTTTGAAAGGACTCACTGCGTCATGTAAAATCACCTTGCTCAGGTGCATAAAGCATCTTAAACTGTACTCACACGTTTATGTTGAGCCACATCTTCAGGACGTTCCTTACAGAGATTTCTACAGCTGTAAAGATTCCTTCACGTCTGATTTCTTGTTGCACGAACGTCCTCGGCAACAAGAATATGCCAAAATAGTTGAGTTACTCTCAGCGGAGACTTATCTTGACAAGAGATGAGAGTGTTTTTTTATGGATGCACAGACTGAAAATGTATCAGTGTGTGAAGTCAGGTAAAACTCATCTCGTCTGCTGTGTTTTGGTGCGTTTGTTTCTTCGGACTGGAAGACGTTTTTAGATCAGATTTACTTTGCAGTATAATTCTTTTTGCATTCATGCAACAAGAAAGAAATCTTCTCCTCTGTTACCACCTCAGTGCCATTTAGCTCCTTCATATCGTAAAAAAGTTTGGATTAAAATCTAAATTGGAATAACCTGAGCAGGAGCAACGTCACCATGGCAACATCCCTGCAGTCACCTCAGTGAAAGGCCCAACGTTAGTAATCTTCAACCTCCAATGGAAGTTTTATGGAAGTGGACATATATGTTCATGCAGCTGTGTGTTGTCCATTCTCTACTGACCTGTAGCAGATCCTACTATATCCCTGGATGGGGACTCAGACATGGCGTCGGCCAGTCTCTCCCGGAGGCCTTCGTCGCTGGCGTCCGCCGAGCCGACGTTGTGCCGCGGCACGCCGAAGCTCTCCGGCCAGCTACCGCATACTTCCAGCAGGGTCACGCCACGCCCGTCAAACGGACCTGCATGCAAAAACAAACAAACAGGGGTTAAGACTCTTTTGATTACCAAATAGATTGATGGGGTGCGGCAAATAATCAGTTGTATCAAACTAATCGGGATGATCGGGATCAGGGCCATCGGAGCCATTTCTGATTCTACGATTGACATCTCTGTGAATTTGCGATGCAATCAGAGCAACTTTGGCTTAAAACCAGTAGCGGAACCAAGTACATTTACTCAAGTACTGTACTTGTACCTTTTTGTTGTATTTGTTGTAATTATCTTTACATCCCGACAGCAATCAATAAATGAAACGCTCTGACTCAAAAAAGAGAAAATATGGTATCTGGTGGTTGTCAACGGACTGTAATAAGAACGTCAAATCATCTCATTCGGCCCCGAATGAGATGATTGGACGGGCAAGCTGATAAATAATCACACAACTGATTCATTTTGTTTTTAAGAAAGTAATTATTACTTTTGTGGAAGATTTCCAACAACATTAGGACTCTTCTTTTTCAGAATTAAATATAGTATAAGAGAAACATTTCTACCACAACATGAATTAAAGACACACCGGCTCCACTCGGGTCCAGCAGATCAGCTAGTTTAAAGTCACAAACACACACACACATCCACACCCACACACACACACACACACACACACACACACACACACACATAACAAACAACTTGTAAGCACGACACAATCTTCATGTCTGTCAAACCAAATCCACACAGACCTACGCTGCACCTTAATCTGTTCTCCTTTCTGTCTGCCGTAATATCTGCAATCAGAGAGATCTTGTGCTTTGGAGCCAGAGAGTCTGCAACCTGTTTCTCTCTCTCTGTGTGTGTGTGTGTGTGTGTGTGTGTGTGTGTGTGTCTGTGTGTGTGTGACAAACCAGGCCAGGCAGGCAGACACTAAAACAACTGGTTTATTCTATTAGTGTGTTCATTTGAATTGGTCACTGTGCCTGTCGGGGACTAAGAGGTGATAAAGGCTGAAAGGGATGATTTAGAGGTGATGTAAATAAAATGATACAAACACATGACATCACAGCTTCAATTTCTGCTTATCATCATCATCATCAGTTAAATTCTGCACATCAGCATCTCTCTTCTTGTTAATACCCAGATAAATATGTGACAGACTGACTCAAACAACACACGATCTTCATTACATCACTTTGGCAAATCAAATCTTAGAGGAAACAAGTCAAACATGGAAATATAAAGTCAGTGCATCCAGTACAGAGGTGGAACTGGGGTTCAGGGACGCCAACTTTTCAGTACAGTTTGGAGTGAGATTCGGTATCGGTGAAGTCGGTGCATTTTATGAGTAGGCCTTCTGTGACTTTACCCGCCACAGGTTTTGATTTAAAAAGTTCAGCAGCCAAATTCTCAATTTTAAAGCATTTATAGATGAAAAAGCCACATCAATAATCGATGATGAATACGTATATGGTTGATCAGCATACTTGCCAACCTTCAGACATCACAGCCTACATGATGCTGATTATTCAGTTCACTTCTCACGGCCCAGAAGTCGAATAAACTGCTGGTGGACTTTTTATTGCTGGGTTTGAGCATCTGGCAACGTCCCAATCAGTTATTTAACAGCCAGTGTTCTGCCTTTGACTGCAGATGTAAACATTTGTTGTGGCATCACTAATGGTGGTGTGGCCAGAAAGTCACCAGTCATGTTTTAAAGTTTCAAACTCTGCAGAGGTTTAACCCCTTGAAATCAAGTTAAAACTTCAGTAATGTCAGAGGATTTCTGGGTAGTCATCCACTCACTGCCATTTAGGGTCTCCAACAGGTGAAGTTGCCAAGTGCAAGTCTAGTAAAACTCTTCAACAAATACTAATAATTATGACACCACATCATTGATTTTATTCCATCCATATAGTGAATAGCAACATTTCTAAAAAAAAACATTTTTTCCCCATAATCAGGATATTGTAATTATATTTGAGAGCACGATACAAGAAGGCTGCCATCCTTATGAAAATATCCACCTGAGTTGAAACCCATTAACTCTCCCAACCTTCCACCACCAATCTTGTTCATCAGCAATAAATAAAGGCAACAAGAACTAGCCAATCAGAGGCAGAGTAGGGACGGGTGTCTGAAAACATTCCTGCTGCCGTCGCTCCGTTTGTTTATGAGTCACGGCGACCTGCGACAGTTACGTCACGGACTGTGCGCCCTCGTTTGCAACCGAATAGGTTTGTTAGCGACCCTGGTCTGACCCGGGTCCGACCCACCTCTCAACCCGGGTCGCTAAGCCGAGTCGATCAACGCAGGTTAACCCTTTCATACACAACCAACCCTGGTTGAGTTCTGGGTGTGAAAGGGGTTATCAGTGTGCATGCTGGAATTGCAGAAAACATGGATGGACACAGATTGAGGGTGACTGCTGCATACAGTATGTGTGTAGAGGCAACTAAACAAGACAAATAGGTTGAAATGTTCGGTTTCTCTTCGGCGATAACTTGAATCATTTATTTATTTATTTATTTATTACTTACATTGAATTTAAGGTGCTGTAGCAAGTGATTAAAATCACCGATGAATGCCATGAGGGAGTGATTAGAATGTGCTTAAATCCTACCATCCTACATGTCTACCCACACACTAAGACTTGTGTGGATAGTTTTGAAAAGGTTGATTTAATGAAATTTTTAAAATACGTAGGCATGTAAAAGCTCAGCTGGAGGTTTTAGTGTGTTGTACGTTTAGCAATGAGCCACACTTCACTCAGTAACACTAAGCTGTGTTGTCCAGATGGGCCTTTACAGCTACAAAATTCAATTCAGCCTTTACAAACACACACACACACACATCCCAGTTATCCAGCATTAAATCAACCATTGTGCACGACATAATAACATCATATCACCTCTAAGGCAAAACACAGGGCTGTTGTCTGACACACATGCACACACACATGCACACACACAGACAGACACACATCTAACAGGCTCTCATGGCCAGCTTTGATGGAGGGCCTGCTGGCACTAAAGGGGAATCCTTTGAAAAATCAATCCAACACACACACACACACAGGCTGCTTCTGAAGTGCAGCAAAGTTATCAGGAAGCTAAGCCACTGTGTGTGTGTGTGTGTGTGAGAGAGAGTGTGTGTGTTTGTAGGCTTTAGGAGGTCGGTCAGTGTTATCACAGTAGGGAGCATGGAGGCCCGTGCAGCCTCTCGCCCCAGCATTAGCACCTGTCACCGGCCTGCAGCGGAGCTGAGATTGGCCAGACCTCAGGGTACGCACACACACACACACACACACACACACACACACACACACACACACACACACACACACACACACACACACACACACACACACAGAAACATGCACACACAGTAGTCTGCTCCCTGATAGCCAGCGAGACAGGCAGATCAAAGGTTTTGACAGCGGTGGCTTTTCTGGATGATAAGAGCTTGGCAGAAGGTTAGGAAGAGCTTCAGGTTTATCAGACCAGGCTTTGACCAATACGGGTATTTGAAGGCCGATACTGATTAGCTTTAGACCGAAACTTTCTATACACACACAAGGCAACCTGTAGCGGCGGTATGAGACGCACCAGGCTTTCCACTAACTACAATGTAAACCCATCCGCGGCAACAGGAGGGGAGGTGTACGGGTCCAACAAACACAAGACTTTCATCCAGGAGACCGCTGTTCGTGTCCCGTGTGTTAAGTTTCACTTTCACTTTACAATCAGCTGTTCACATCAAGTCACACTTTCACTTTACAAACGTAGTAATTTTAAGCCCAACCATGTTGTTTTCTCCTAAACCAGGGGTCAGCAACCTTTACTATCAAAAGAGCCATTTTAGGCAACAAAAAAAAAATCTGTCTGGAGCCGCAAAACATTTGATCATTGTGATGAAGGTAACGCAGTTTATAGTCTAAGTATATATTATATAAGTCTAATGCAGTGAGGGCTAAAGTGCAAATGTACGACGGAGTATTAGGGCCACATCGAGGGGAAAAAATCTAAGATTTCGAGAATAAAGTCATAATATTACAAGAAAAAAAGTCGTGATATTAAGAGAATAAAGTCATAACTTTAAGAGAAAAAAAGTCGTAATATAACGAGAATAAAGTCATAACTTTACGAGAAAAAAATTCATAATATAACGAGAATAAAGTCATAAATGTACGAGAAAAAAAGTCGTAATATTACGAGAATAAAGTCATAACTTTACGAGAAAAAAAGTCGTAATGTAACGAGAATAAAGTCATAACTTTACAAGAAAAAAAGTCGTAATATAACGAGAATAAAGTCATAACTTTAGGAGAAAAAAAGCCGTAATATTCCGAGAATAAAGTCATAACTTTACGAGAAAAAAAGTCGTAATATAATGAGAATAAAGTCATAACTTTAGAAGAAAAAAAGTCGTAATATAACGAGAATAAAGTCATAACTTTACGAGAAAAAAAGTCATAATATAACGAGAATAAAGTCATAACTTTAGGAGAAAAAAAGCCGTAATATTCCGAGAATAAAGTCATAACTTTACGAGAAAAAAAGAAAATAACACATAAAATTACTACATTATAATATTATGACTATTCTCATAATACTACGACTTTTTTCTCATAAACCTTTGACTTTATTCTCGTAATATTACGACTTTATTCTCGAAATCTTAGATTTATTTTTTTTCCTCAATGTGGTCCTAATACTCCGTCGTACCATAGACCTACAACAATGATAAATAAAAATGAAAATGTAAACAAAAAAACAGTTATTCATTTCCACTATTTTTTTTTTTAAATCCACAGGGAGCCTCTGGAGAGCGGCTGAAGAGCTGCATGTGGCTCCGGAGCCGCAGGTTGCTGACCCCTGCATTAAACCTAACTAAGTGGTTTTGTTGCCTCATCCTAAGAAAGGGCTTTTTGTTTAATTCACAACATCAAGCACGTGTTTACTGCGACCGAAAAAGTGACGGCGAGGGGTCTGAGACAAAGCGTCAGTGTGAGACGAGTTGGGATGAGAACGTGTGTTGGAGTGATCTACACTCAACACTGTGTAGACAGAGACACAATGAAGCTGCAGCTCTGCTAACATGTGTAGACATGTAGTAATCATAGTAGTAATATTACTACAAACAATAACGAGCATACTTACTTTAGTTTAATCTCATGAAAATTTTGGAAATGTCACAATTAATTGACTTCATCTATCCGCTGCATTGGTGTGAAGAGGCATGTATACCGTATGTCCTTGGCATCCAAATGTGTTTACTGACATCTTTCTTTTTAATTTCATCTCTTTAAATCTTTGGAAATGTGAGGATGTGATGTTGGCAGGAAGGGGAGGAGGAGGAGGAGGAGGAGGAGGAGGAGGAGGAGGAGGAGGAGGAGGAGGAGGATTCAAAACACACGCCCTGGATTAATGTTTTTCCCTCCATCATGTTAAAACCGGGCAGATTAAAAGCCTCTCTCCACCCAGCTGTTAGCCCCCCACATACTGGCCCTACTTATCCCTTCAGCCAGTGCTACTTTCCTTAAAGATTTAATCACACTGTGGAGCGATGTGTGTGTGTGAGTGTATATATATATATATATATATATATATATATATATACCTTTATGACAGGGATTTAGGATGGCACAGTTGGATATGAACACAAGTCACGTGCACTGCACAATCACCTCTCAAACACACATAATAGCATCAGAGCTTTACAGTGACCATTCAGTTTGATGATTCACTGAGCTTCTATTCAGTAGAAAACAGTTCCAATAAAAACAGCACGCAGGAAGCTACAAACTAAAACTAAAATAATCTTAAAGTTTCTCTATATGATATCCAGAGCATTAATACAGCAGCAAACAACTATTATTCCCGGTCGACCAACATCTTGACCAAGACTTGATTTAGCTTTTTTCCATTGTATCTCATCTGTATCTCACATGGTTGACTAAATTTCTTTTTTTTCTTTTTGGTGAAATTACTTTTTATGCAATCCAGCATAATTAACACAGATCTCAGCTGATGGCTGTGATGTACAATGCTATGCTACACATAGCATCTTTAACTGTACACCCAGTTTAGAAATAAACAAGCACCATACAGAAGAAAAGGTTGGCTACTTTAATTTCACTCTACAAACATGTTCTCGCCTGGAAGGTTAAAAACTCGACACACACACACACACACACACACACACACACACACACACACACACACATTTGAAGGTATAATGCTCTGAGGCCTCATGCCACTGTTTCTGGGTTACCTGTGCAGTTAAGATGCTAATGGCTGGTTAATGCTAATTCAATTAGGCTTTAGTGCGAGGGGGCTGATCGAACTAATTCCTTTATTATGGGTGCTGTATAATATGTAATGGTGCTTGTGTGTGTGTGAGAGAGAGAGAGAGAGAGAATGCTTGAGTGGTGTTTCTGGGAAGTCAGGCACTGGGAAAACAGGAACAGTCTGTTACTAACAAACAGATCGTAAATCAGGTGGTAGTTCAGGTGGGAACTACACTGAGTTATGAGTTCATTAGGCACACCTCTGAAATCTAATGTGATCCAATGCAACAGCTTTGCAGCAAATCCTGTCTTTGTGAAGCATGTAATGTTTAGTTTTTGTTAAGGCTGTGTCAGTCCAACTCTGTGGTTATTTTGGAGTCTAGCTAATGGTGATGTTGCATTGGACTGCCTAACAAAGGAAACCTAACAAATGCAAAGGATCTGAAAAGAAAATAATGATGCATTTACACAAGGAAACACAAGTAGTAAAGGGACATTTTAGGACCAATGGTTCATCTGTGTTCTGGAGGTTGTTTTTTAAGAATTTGAGAGCTGCATACTGGTATGGCAACCCTGTCTCCTACAAAATATATTTATATCATGAATTTCTTTTGGCTTCTGAAGACCCACTATAGGTTAAAGGTACCCCGTGGAACTTTTGACCACTAGTAGTGCTACGGAGACATGCTTTTACGAGTGGGTCCCTGTTTTTGTATTGTATAAACCACGCTATTCAGCTGACTGACAGTTAGTAGCGGTGATGCGGCCACAAACTAAACCAACCAGGCAAACTAAGCAATGCACCAGCAAAGGCAGTGAGGAAGAAGACTGGTAGCAAGCAAATACACAGGCTGGTCACCTAGAAATTCCTTTCCCATACAACAAAACTGCATCGTCAATTACATTTTGAAGGTGCGTATATTCTCCTGGATCACATTTTATTCGACCAGGAGACTGGTGTTCGTGTCCCATTTGAAACCAAAAGTAACATACTTATTCTAACCCAAAACATGATCTTTTACTAAATCCCAAAACTTAACGTAATTGAGAACGCAGTTTTCGAAACATGCACGTATGTAGAACTGTTGATATGAAACGAGTTTTTTGTTCAGAAAGGTCGAGATTCAACGTATCCGTGGTTTGCAGAAACGTACAATGACAACATTTTATTCTGCCGACTGGGTTGTGTAAACAATTCACTATTCAAAATATATATATGACAAAAAATCTGCTTTCATGAGGAAGGAAATGCATGATGAAAATAATAATCTGAGTGTCAATATGTGTTTTATCAAGTATATTTCTCTAGGTTTCATGGTGAAGAGGAGGTCGTTTTGCTCTGGCTCTATCTATTTTGCATGGAGAGGAGGTTGTGTTGCTCTGGCTCTATCTATCTGGCGTGGAGAGGAGGTCGTGTTGCTCTACCTATCTGGCGTGGAGAGGAGGTCGTGTTGCTCTGGCTCTAACTGTTTGGCGTGGAGAGGGAGGTCGTGTTGCTCGGGCTCTATCTGTTTGGCGTGGAGAGGAGGTCGTGTTGCTCTGGCTCTATCTATCTGGCGTGGAGGCAAATTTGTGATTTGTGATTTTGGGCTATACAAATAAAATTGACTTGACTTGACTATTTGCTACTTTAAATTAGTTGTAGATGAATGTATTTTTTTGGCTGAATCTGAACACATTAAATGTACAAAGAAAATGCTGTTTTTCCATCAGCCTGTTTTTATGCAGCTGTGAGGAACCTCCATCATATCAGAGTTAGATGGCATTGAAAGGTCAGTGTAATCCTAGAGTCTACGTGCGTTCCAGCATGGTGTTAATGCAGAGTACATTTCATTCATACTCCGGTACAATGACACCATTCACATGTTATATAGATTACTCCACGGAAACACACTTTTAATAGACTTCCACTTTCACACATACTTCTATGACTGTGCTGTGAACCCACACTGACATCCCTTCAGGCTGTGTGTGTGTGTGTGTGTGTGTGTGTGTGTGTGTCTGTGTGTGTGTGTCAGAGAGACAGAGAGCGAGAGAGAGTGTCTCTGATATCCTCGGGGAAACACTGAGAGTGCTAGCTAGCTGGCGGAGTAGGTTTGTGGTGCAGTGTTAGTGTTAATGGAGATGTAAGCTCACAGGATTAGCACCCATAGGTAGGTATGTGTGTGTGTGTGTGTGTGTGTGTGTTCTTGACAGGCAGGGCCTTTCTTTCATTACATTAAGGCCAATGCCTCTAAATCATTTACTCCCTTTGCAGTCTCAGTGGTGTCGGTTAAGTGTTAGTAATCCCCATCAATACTGGGGTCTGCCTCGGGGCACTTTACTCACTACCACACATGTGCGTGTACACACTCACACACCCCGAAACATATGACATTCAGATATGGAGACGCATTAACCTGTACGCAGTTAATTGCAGACGAGTCCGCAGACTACCCCATCACACTTACCGCCCACTGAGCTAATTCGAGGCATGTCAAATTAGACAGCAGCAGTGCTTTGCTCACTATCAGGCTTAACACTATAACTGCAAGCTATGGCTATGTGTCTCAGCACCATGTCATCCCGCATTCACACACATACACTCTCTCACAGACACGTACACAAACAGAAGTTTACTTGAAGCCGAAGCCTAACCTTAATATTTATGTTCAAACCCTGAACTCTAAAATGGAGACTAGAATGCAGATTCCTCACATCTACCAAACATTTTTAAGTTACTGTTGGTCCTATGATGGAACAATGTTGCTTAAATAAAATGAAATGAATAAATAATGTAGATGGCTTTACCTTACAAAGTTCTATATGTCTATTAAAGGGGCACTTCACCGATTTTGCACATGAAGGTCAGCTTACTCATCACGTTGAGTTTGACTGAGTCCAACGTGATCTCATGGCAAGGCATATCAGTAGCATGACAATATAAGGACATCCTGCGTGTCTGGCACGCATTTAAGCTGTCTCAACTCGACAGTGACGACACGGCCTAAAGCCTCGTCCACACTGGGAGCGTCAGCAGCGCGTGGCGGCTGCGTTACCTGTTGTTTTTTATTTCAGCGTCCATGTTAACAGGTTAGAGCAGCTCTCTCGCCTATTTTTGACGCGAGCCGTGCGGTTCACAGCTACAACATACAGTGAAGGTGATCTATTGACTGTATATTGACATCATATCAGCAACATTACTACAGTTTACATGTCTCTACCTGTAAAAAATGTTACGGAGATGAAAAAAAGTAAAGACTTATTTTTAAATCAACACTTCCTGCTTTCATTTCAAAATAAAAGCCCTCAAGCGTTTTTTTTCTGTGGACAGAATTCCTTCATTTGTTAACACGAGGCTTTTATTCTGAAATATTTGCAGGACAGTGCTCCATGAATGAATCAAGTACGGGGTTTAATTGTGGATTATTACTATTATTTACAAATAACCACACTTTTCTTTACCTTTCTCTGTCTAAAATAAATATAAATTACATTTATAATGAAATAAAATGGCCATTATGAAAGACAAAATCTATGTAGAAAGAAAGGGCTGGCAGCAGCTGCAGCAGCAGAAACACAGCTAGTGTGAACACCCGACACGTCAATCACGCAGCCGCCACGCGACGCAGCCTCGACGCAGCCGCCACGCGACGCAGCCTCGACGCAGCCGCCACATAAAATTTCATCCCCCTGTACGGTTGTCATGAATGGGGAAATTACTATGGAGAACAAAACCATTTTTGTACCAGGCTGTAAACATGCACTTCAGCATTGGCTTCATGGTTGCCACTTGGTGGGTACCCATAGAATTAATTTTCATTCAGATATCTTGAGGTGAAAGGTCAAGGGGAACCCTGTAAAAATGGCCATGCCAATTGTTCTTTGGCATGAAAGGTTGGAACCAATGGATGCCTTAGGTTATCTTGTTTAATATGATACCAGTATCTTCACTCAGAACTGAGCCTGCTACAGACTCTGAAAGACGGTAACGTCGACCGAGTCTGCTTCCAACAGATCCATAAAGAAATGTTTTTTCTTTCACACCCAGTTTGGTGTGGAAGCACGTGATTGGCCTGCACGCAGCCTCTACCTCAAACCCATCCCATTTTGGATGAACTGGAACACTGACTGCGAGCCGGGCCTTATACCGCCCAACATGGTTGGACCTCACTAATGCTCTCATGGCTGAATCGGAGGAAATCCCTGCAGCCAGGTTCCACACTCTGGTGGGAAGCAGCATATTAATGCCCATGGTTTGGAATGATATGTTCAAGATCACATATGGGTGTGTTCAAATTATTTATTGGAAATATAAACCTTGAAAAGTAATGAGAAAATCAACATACTTCAACGTATTTCCAATGCATTAACATGGGGTAAGAATAAGAGTTGTATATACATACGTGTCGTATATACGTGTCCTTCATTACAGTATATTGCCGTAGAGTGATACTTGTGCCATATGCTTGCGTGCCACAGACCCGAGCGCTGATGGCACAGCACATACATGCTCATGTTTGCACACAGATCAGGTAAACACACATGGACTGTGTGTGTGTGTGTGCATGTGTTTTCTTGGGGGCTGATTATGCTGGTTTGTTAGATCAAGTGGTGTGCAAACACACAGTGATGTGGGCACCTGAGTGGAGACAAACCCTGAGAGGGCTTGCACGAACATATACAACAACACATAAACCCATATACAGTATGACCACAGATTTTTAAAGTGCAGTGACTGCAGTCCAAACAGGGTCAGACACACAAAACACTTCATCTAACACTAATGAAGGCGTGTCAAAGTAGACAGGGACAGTCTTCTCCCTCATCAGTATCTCACTCTCAAACACCTTGCACATACATTTATTCCCACCAAAAAATATAATCAACAAAACTGTGTGTTTTGTTTCAGCACACTTAAGAAGTTTGTGTTATTGGCCACTTCATGTAGCATTGCACAATTTAATGTACATCAGTGTACAGTATGTACTGCCGTGCTTCAAAACTGTGCACAAGACACCAAAATATGAGTTAATAATGAGAGAATGAGTAGGATTTGCAAGATTTCATCCTTTCTGGAAGTCTAACCCAAACAGAGACTGTACGATAGCACTGTGACCTCAGTGCTCTTAGATCAGGGGTCAGCAAGCTTTACTATCAAAGGAGACATTTTAGGCAAAAGATTTTAGTCGTAATGTTACGAGAATAAAGTAATAACTTTACAAGAAAAAAGTCGTAATGTTACGAGAATAAAGTCATAACTTTACCAGAAAAAAGTCGTAATATTACGAGAATAAAGTCATAACTTTACGAGAAAAAAGTCGTAATATTATGAGAATAAAGTCATAACTTAACGAGGAAAAAAAAAAAATAACACGTAAAATTACTACTTTATAATATTATGATTTTATTCTCGAAATCTCAGATTTCTTTTTTTTGATCAATGTGGTTCTAATACTCCATAGACTCTACCATAGACCTACAACAATGATAAATAAAAATGAAAATTTAAACAAAAAAACTGTTATTAATTTCCACTAATTTTTTTAAAAATCCACAGGGAGCCTCTGGCTAAAGAACCTCATGTGGCTCCGGAGCCGCAGGTTGCTGACCTCTGTCTTACATGGTTCTGTTCTTCCGGCAATAGAAAGGACATATGCCGTTCAAGACAATTCAAGGAATATGCCACATCTGGTCACACAAGATCTCAGATGAAGACCCGTATAATACTGACAGCAGCAGCAGTCTGGTCTGACGGATCAAACATGAAGTATCAATGTCAGCACTTCTTAGGCTACATTATTCAGGGATCCTACACATTTTATTTATTCTTTTATTTTCACTAATCTCACATTGGCTTAAATGAATGTCAGCATTTTGCATTATTTATCAATTTAAAAGTAATAATGCATAAGGTGAAAAAGATGTGGACCCCCAAGGGGGTCAGGGGGCTCCCCCTGGATGATTTGTGGATTTACAGTCTAAGTTTAAGGATATCGGGAAAAACTCACCTTAGAATGAATGTAATCTACTGCTGCAAAAGTAAGTATCAGGAATTCAGGAATATAATCAAGGCTTATGGGGGTTTGTTGAAACGCGTATACCTCGGAGAAACCCCTCCTGGAAACACTAGGGACAGAGCAACATAGGGGAAGCAATGCCGAGGCCTGAGTGGACAGAAGCACCAGACCTTCACATAACGTTAGTCATGCTTTTGGATTTTTATGACCATATTTTAAACAATAGCCAAAACAATGTATATTCAAAACTTTTCCAATCTAATTTCATAACTTTTCCAGGAATCTCGTGAACATTGGTATCAGAGTTGTATTTAGTATGAAGATGGTCTTCCTAAAGGAAATCTGGTCAGAAAGAGAAGAACCTAGCACAGGACAATAATAACTGAGAGACAGATCTTTCAGGAAGGGTAATAAAGAGATGAAGAGACAGTGAGATGCTTTTATATGTAAGATAAAGTTTGGTGTACATGTAAGTACGAAGTTTTCAGGCTGGCTGCAAATTTCCCCATCTGCAGAGGCGGAACGTAATTCAATATGCTGATAAAAAACAGCTGACAGTGATTACGGAACTTACTCTATCAACATGCTTGTTTTGACAGTGGCACATATAAACTAAACCAAGCGCTGGTTCTTCTTAACCATTTCAGAGCAAATGGTTAAGAAAAGATCAGCAGGAAGCCAGTCATGCTGGCATGGTTTGTGCCTATAGCTCTGGATGTCTTTTGATGGTTCTGCTGCACTAATGAACGTCGCAGGAAAAGAGGGTGAAGAGGTGAAAAGAGAAGGGGAATTAAAGTTGCCCTGAAAAAGATCCCTCCCTGGTCCTGTTGTTGGTTTCCAGAGAACATTAATAACGGCCTGAATGGGACACTGATTAGAAGGAGGCCATATATTTAACACTAAGCAGACCCCTGAAAGGGTGTGTTTGCTGACAAACGAGGAGGCGTGCTCTGACAGCCTGTATATGTATGAACTATATTTGGACCAAGTGTGGCGTTATGTGTGATCCTTATGAGCGTGGTGTGTTTTTGTACACATGAATAGTTGCATTCATTTCAGGTCAAAATTTAGGCATTTGAGAAATGAGAAAGGGGCCGTGAGTTGAGACTGGTTTGAAATACTGTGTGGTGGGTTTTTGCTCTTTGAATGGACCAGGAGATGCTTGTCATTAGCTTATGTTCCAATCCCAAGTAAAGACACCAGATGATGACTCTATGTTCACTCAAACATCAGCACTGTCAATTGGTCAAAGGTGCTATTTGCATGTCAAAGTTTACCTGTATCTGTGAGGCTAAATCAAATGTACACCAACTGGCCAGCATACAATCAATAAGGTCGCAACTACTGTTTTTTTATTTTACCACCCCGTGGCAATCAAGTTCATCAAGGACATTCAGCTTCCTAACTAGCTACATGCTTAGATTACTGGCTACAGATTATTACTGGATAACATTTACCTACCAAGGTAAGACTTTCCTTTTAAAACATTACCACACTTTATTGAAAATAACACAAACAAATTGAGTGTGAAGGGTCATTCTTGACCTTGGAAAGGTTATTAAGGTCGTTTTGGGCTTTAAAGTCCCATTAAATGAAAAATACAAGTTTTAATCCTGTGTCCCCATGTTCATTATTAATTCATCTCTTGTTATATGCCAAAGATAAGTAATCAAAATCTGATCAAAATTCCTGTATTTTCTCTTATTTTAGTCAGTTTCAAATGTTTGATGACTCATCCTGCACTCGGGGGTCGTTTAAAAAATCCAATCAAATAAGATTTTGGGTGACTAGCTCGATGGAACTGATTAATTAGCTTGTATTGAGCTACAGCGTAGCTTTGGGTTTAGACGGAGCTCCTGAGGAGATGCTACATTCAAATTATGCTAGCTCTCCAACATCGTCGACCCTATCTTTAATCTAGAAACTAGAATCTACAGGGTTCTACATTTAAAGTCCCAGTGAAACCATCTTTAGCTTCTGTACTGTGAGTGATTCCCAGTGAAACCGAATATTTGTGTTCAGTTACAGGAGCAATTTAAATCAAATTCGTCACATTTGATTGGACCGCTAAAAAAGTTTGCGGGAACGTAGATAACGTAGATATGGAGCTACAGCGGACTGTGGCTCGGCTTCACACACACTCAACTTATCTCTAAAAGTTGCAGATTGATTGATAGATGGATGTCATGATATTATTGGTTGGAAACGGTAGGTGCTAGCTTACACAAGCACCAAGGTTATAATGGTTTTGAATTTTCAATTAGTTTTTTATTGTATTTTAGTTTTGACCTTTCGATTTCATTTTAGACTTTGAAAATGACCATGCCAGTTTTTCCTCGCTAAAATTTAGCGTAAGTTTGGAGCTTTATTTAACCTCCTTCGCGACAAGCTGGTATGACATAGTTGGTACCAATGGACTCCTCAGGTTTTTATAGTTTCATATGATGCCAGTATCTCCAGTTAAAAGTGAGCCTGCTACAACCTAAAAAACGCAAATGGTGTTAATGCATGAAAGAAATTAGTGGCGTTAAAACAAATGCTATTATCGCATCAACTTTGACAGCCCTAATATATACAGTATATACTGTATATATTCCTTGTAAATATAATTTTGTTTTTTTCTTTTATTGTTTATATTCTATACTAATTTAAATATTTTGAATATCTGTTTATATATATTTTTTAATGTGTTTAGCGTGGAGGGGGCTAAAACTACATTTCACTGTGCAATCCTGTGTCCCATATGACAATAATAAATCCTTGAATCCTTGAATAATTTTCCTAGAAACCAGCGTCATCACAGAACGGACACAAAGCATCTTTCATCTGGTCAGAGACGTGGCGCCCCCACAACTAAAAACTCCCTTCTGGGCGCTAGATATTGTTTTCCATCAAACCAAAACAAAGACTGGGGAGTGTACACTTCACGGTGCTAGCATGGCCGGCTAATTGATTTCAGGCCCGATCGTGTTGCTGTGTAATGGAGCAGGCTAACGTGATGATGAAGCTGGGATGGTCATGGTGATGACTTTCACAGGGACTCCGGCCTCATTTGTTTGTTTGACAGGCTGCAGGGTTGTGTGTGTGTTTCTCCATTTGGCATAAAGGATATGGATTAAGCTATAGAGGTGACAGATGATATGTTTACAGGAGAATGTTTGCTTTCTGCACAATATTCAATTACAGGGTTTGTGTGTGTCACCGCCTGTGAATAAACGCGCGTGTGTGAGAGAGACGTGTGTGCATGCTGAGTCATCTGTGTGTTACAGGCTGTGTGTGAAAGGGTCACTCGCCTTTATCAATCACACAGAATGTTGCTTACTTCCTTCTTCGCCGTGTCTCCCCTCAATCTAAACCCCACACTTCACACACTCTTCACTTCGTAGTCTTTCTGGGAAGTCGTCCAGTCCTAAATCTAAACCGGTGCTGTCCACTGTTTACTGGAGCTCCGACACAGCACAAATAAATAGCTTAATGTTATTTACAAAACAGACCTACTCATATACAATGCTGCCCCCAAAAGCCCATCCCTGTAGTCAGGGTTGGATGGCGGAGCGGTGTTGTGGTATCAGTACAGTCGGTGGTACCGAACATGGCAGTGGCAGCATGACGTGATGTCTGACTGTCCTCAAAAGAAAACAGCATTGGTCATTTATTTAAATGCCTGAATGAACTATGATGATGCAAGGGGTTATGTTGGTGGCGTATTGTTTAAGGTACCAGCGAGACGATGAAATGGGATCCAGGAAGGCCAGTTGGAGAAGTTCTATGACTTTGAAGGCTTATCAGACAGCAAAACACTGCACAGCTGTTTATATCACAATAATACTGGATTTTACAACTCTGGAAAGGGATCACAGTGGCAATCATTTTATCTTTCCCGAACCCTAAAAGCCGGGTTATACTAAAAAAGAATGTGTTAAAGCAATAATCGTTTAAATATGGGGCATAACGGCACACATCTTCACACAGTCTCAGAGGCGTTCACTGCACTGGGTTGTACAGATTACAAGTGACAGAAAGAGTTGGGCCAGCTGGACAAGTGGGTGTGAAAGTTGCATTTTCGGTTCCAATGTTGGAAAGGTGTGTAGGCGGGGGGTTTCCTAAGCTATTCGACTATCCGTAAAGCAGTTCTGATAGTGAAGTGTACTGGCGCTTTAATCCTGAATATAAAGGCTCCGTAAACTCTGAGTAGTTTTCATGCCTAAACCTAACTTGACAAGGTCAGACCGCTGTTCATTTTCCGTTTCCTTCCTACTGCCTGCAGGCTGCCAGGCTGCACAGAGGCGTTGCTACAGTATATACTGTGGTATATGCCAGCTCGTTCTCACTGCAGAGTCGTCAACTACGGCTTGGTCAGTGGAACCTACACGTCAATGATGCTCTACGTGGCCATAGTTATGGCAGGAGTAAAAGAGAAAGTCTAAGTGGTAGTATAAAGAGGGATAAAGTCTGCGTATGGATGAGGTTGATGTGGATGGATGGGTCAAAATAACACAGGACTTTCACCCAGGAGACCGCTGTTCATGTCCCATGTGACTTATTTTAAGGCAACGTTTAAGTTACGTAGCATTTAAGTTACATAACGTTACGTTACGTAGCCTACTTAACTACGTAACAAACATACTTATTTTAACCCAAACCACGATCTTTTCCTAAACCTAACCAAGTTGTTTCCTGCAAACACAGAAGTTGATTTTGAAAAGACGTGTATGCACGTAACGAGCATGAAAATGACACATGTAAAACTGACCGTAAAGCGTCGTAGTTTAAAGCGTATATAGGTCCACTGACCAAGCTGCCGGGTTTGATGAGTTGGGAGTGAGACTGCGTTGGGCATGCTGTGCGAACGGTGGTGATAATATTGTACCGTGCCTGGCTTCCTCTCAGCGGGGGGTAAACGAAGAGGATTCCCAAAGCCACAGCCTCGCGTTCCTGGAAATCCCTCACAATCCCATTTGATCTTAACGCTCTGCCTCGCCTAATGTGTCCCTAAGCTGGCCTTATCACACCACAGAGAGGGCCAAAGGGGATAGACGGAGAGATCTTCAGTTGCATTGCTAGCAGGTTAGGGGTACGCTTCAGCTTCTATAGCAGCTCAGACAACTTGTGCTCCATCAAACCGGTTGAACAATGAGCTCAGATGTTTCACATGCTCTATCCTGCAAGACAAGAATGAGAATGACCATGTGGCAGGACAGAGAGATGAAGACAGAGAGAGACAAACAGCCAGCTGATGTAAAAGCATTATGACTCAGCCAACTCTACTCCACTAGCCTCTTCATTCAAAGCAAATAAATCCTCCATTATCGTGTCTCTCTCTTGGGTCTAAAAGCAAGCATCTTACAGGGAATTAATCGTATTGTACGGAGGGGAGGGGAGAGCCCATTTCATTTCCTCATCAAGTTTGGGGAGAATTGTATTGGAAGCCAAGCGGCCACCTGGGAATGGCCTCCTCTCCTCTTCCCTCTCATCTCCTTGTTTGTGCCTCTCCAAAGCCATTTGTCTGCTCTTTCCGTCCGACCCGTTCTCACTACCAACTCGTCAAATACCAACACTTTTTCAGTGCACAGCGTCCCATTGGGACCACTGTTAATGTCCCGTGTGAAACCAAGTCAACGTTGATTTATTTTACCGTAGCTTCGTCACCTCCCCTATATCGGAAGTTTATTTTGAGAAGAGACTGTATGCATGCAACCAGGGTCTGAAATTAGCACCCACCACCCGCCAAATGCGGGTAAATTGTTGGCATCGGCGGACGAAATCATCAGGACATTCGCCACTTTGGCAGGCAGGAAAAAACTCTAGTAATGGACTAAAGAACCGTAGTTTTCCGCTTTCTTAGCATCTCATGCCTCCGTGACCATCGATTCCTCTTATTGATGCTTTCCCACAGTTACGTTGCACAATGACTCATACGCACGCTGTATCATGTTTCAGTTTGTTTTGGACCGGAGAGAAAAAAAGCGCTTAACAGCATGGTGCTACTAAACCTGAGGGGTGCACCCTATTTTTCCCTGATAAAGCGACACTGTGAACAACAAATCTGTGTTTAAATCAGCAGGAGGAGAGTTAGTAACGTTAGCTGTTAGCAGCCGTTAGCAGCTCAGTCCTGATTGGATAAATAACGGAGCTACTAACGTTAACGGAGGTGCCATTGAGTTATTACTATGAGGCGTTCAAAGTCGGCTCAGGAAAAATGACTATTAGGTGAAGGTAAATTACAACGTTATCATGATGTGTTCAAATGTAATCTGGTAAAATGTAGTTTTTGGTGAGAAACTTGAATAAATCCAGTTGTTTGAAGCAGATGTTTTCACATCAATATAATTAGATATTAGAGAGAGAATTATGACCTGTTATCTTCATAACAACTTACCAAGATTTTTTTTAATTAAAGCAAATATTTAAATAATCATAATCATTTGAATTGTGTGTTTTTATGCAAATAACCACTATAGATGACAATTACAAAGTACAGTACTGTGTACACTACCCTCCCTCCACGGTGTAATTAGAACACTGTCATTTACCATGTACTTTTCTTTTTAATGTAAAATATATCGAAACATTTTATTCCTTCATTTAGCGCAGAGATTTCAAAAGTGTCAGATAAAATTTCTGAGTGACAGACAAAAACTGATGCCAGAGGGGAACCTAGAGCATCACAGTTTGAAGCGTAGGGCCAATAACCCAGCATCGCTCTCTGTGTCCTTCTTCAGGCGTTTCATCGCCACACAATCCAACATCTTGCTTTATGTCTGCTGTGTGACTTTGTGAGTCATCAGCTTGAGTCCAGCTCGGACACCGAGGAGCAGACATGGAGGGAGTCCACCGGACTGTGGTTTCAGCTCTGTGCAAGAACTCGTCAGACTGCATGAAAATGAATCCGACTAGAGCTGGAAAAGTCAACTTCGGAAGAAAAAGAAAAATGTGTGTGAATAAGTGTGCGTGTGTGTGTGTCCAACTCGTGGCCAGCCAAGCCTCCTCAGACCTCTAAACAAGCATCATAAATTCACCCTCCACTTACCTGCAGTAAAAATGTCAGGAGCGAGGCTTTTATTGGGCCACACACACACACACACATTCGTACACACACTGAACCCGCTTAGAAGTCACTAAATACACACAACCTCACTCTCCTAAACACACACACACACCGAAGCCTTTTACTCGCTGTCTCTCCAGCCACCATCCATAACAGTCCAGCAGCTTTACATTGATATTGACACGACATGCCGGCGGTACGAAGGGACTCCACGCTAACAACATTAGCCACATAGATCCTGTCACAGCCGATCTGTCACGCTCCATTCACCCCCCCCACCCTCTGACGTACAGCAAAATTACACATTTAATGTCACAAATACCATCTTCCTCAGAATGATATTTCTTGACATTATTTCTTCTAAAGATAGACCGAAGAGTTTAAAGGCATTAACCCAAATCCAGGAAATGACCATTGGGTTCAATATCCTTTCATAGCCAATAACTCCACGTTGTATTAAAGTTGGACATGATAAATTTCATGATGTACACTACAACAATTACCATATTTATTACAAATTATTTTGTAACTTTACAACAAACTAAACAGCTTTGACCATCAGACTACTGAAGAGTAGCGCTAAATGAATGCAGAGCTGTGGATTGTTTTTTATGGATGTTTTTTTTTATGGTTTTAGGTTGTTTTATAATTTTTATTCTCAGGTATTGACTTATTTATAGTAGTATTTATCTAGTGTACTATTTATAAATTTTAAAGGCTGAGAGAGAGCCAGAGTAAAATGCATTTCATTGCATTTCAATGTACTTTTAAATGCATATGACAAATAAACTTGAAACATCTTTAAAGAAATGCCATCAACATCTACAGTATTCCTTTTTTATTTTTTTTAAGTTAGGTTTAGTAAAGTTAATTAAGTACTTAGTTATTAAGTGATATTAGTTGTGCAAGTTACGATAAGTAATATTAAGTCAAGCTTAATATTATTATTTTGGTTAGGAATAGATTAAAGATATGGTGATGGTTTCTCTTACTTTACTATATTGTTAAAACAACGACACTGACTATAAAAAAACACATTTTAAAAAGTAGAAAGTAAGAAGTAATAAATACTTTTTGTGAGACCGAGGTGATGTTTATAACAGCTTTAACATCATGCTGAAACCTAAAACTTCACTATTTCCCAGGCTTTTCCAAACAGTTTGTGCAATTCACTAAGATCAAGAAGCGGATGTTTTCATCTCACTCTTCATCTCTTCAGACTTTTCTAGACCCTCTGTAGTAACCATTTATCCTGCCAATGATGCACTCTTCAGTCAAACTGACTGGAGAGAGAGAGAGAGAGAGAGAGAGAGAGACAGAGAGAGAGACAGAGAGAGAGAGAGAGAGAGAGAGAGAGAGAGAGAGAGAGAGAGAGAGAGAGAGAGAAAGTAAAACCTAAACTATCTTTTAGTGTTTCAGACTGTCCCCCCCACACGAAAACACCAAAAAACCTAAGATGAACCAAACAGTGTCACAATGTTTACCAGTAAGATATATCCAATCTTTTATTTGTTTCACTGTCAGTTTGTCTGTGTGTGTGTGTGTGTGAGAGAGAGAGAGAGAGAGAGAGAGAGAGAGAGAGAGAGAGATTGTCCTTGTGAACATGTAACCTGCCAAAGCACCAAAGGCTAAAGGATGGTAAGTATGTATGTTCCCCCCCTCCTCCTCAACATACACAGATATGAAAGCAAGCAGCAGTGAACGGTAGTGTTTGTGTGCGTGTGTGTGTGCGTGTGTGTGTGTGTGTGTGCGTGTGTGTGTGTGTGTGTGTGTGTGTGTGTGTGTGTGTGTGAGACACATCTGGGAGTGTAATCAGTGGGCTTCTTTCAAGAGCTGCCAAAGCAAACAGGCCAATAAGGAATCCACTTTACAGACCATCGATCTCCGCTGGCCACAGCCAACACAAACACACACACACACACACACACACACACACACACACACACACACACACACACACACACACACACACACACACACACACACATTCACAGAAGAATGGCTAGATTCACATACAGTATAATACCCACCTACACTTATACTCTTACAAATGTGCACAGAGCAGGAAGACAGACAGACTCATGTGAACCCACACACACACACACACATGCAGGATGTCCAACAACCTGGCAATGACACGCACGCACACAAACACACACTGCACTACAGTGTGCATTATCTCATGCTAAAATAGACAGAATACGATGGATGGTGTAATTTCTCCAAAATAGAACGAGAGTGTGCATCGAGCTGCTGCTAGTTCTCCTCCACTGTCCACACACATACCAGACACACAGGATTACGTGTGTTATCAATGTACGTGCAGTTGGTACTCGTGTACATGTGAACACAGAAATGTATTTTGAAAAGACAGTGTATGCATGTAACGAGCAAAAAATGACACATGCAACACTGACGCTAGAGGAGGTACGTTAACCTTAAGGGTTGAATCTCTGACCTCCTCGCCTGGTTGTGACGACGGAGCCTCCTTATTTGTTTTGTTGGATTGGCGTTGTTATTTTTTTAATCTCTATTTTTTTTTTACTACTTTATTTATTTATTTATTTTTTATTTTATTTTATTTTATTTTATTTTATTTATTATTATTTTATGTTTATATTTATTTTACGTTTAGTGTGTTTCTAATTTTGGTGTCATTGCTGCCTTAAGTCTTAGTGTAACTATTAGTGTTACATTGGTTATTTTCTATATTGTTGGGGGGTGGGAAGGAAAAATGGATGAAAAATAGAAGACTACTTATTTGCTCTGTAATTTATATGCCTTGCAATGTTCTTCCAATTAAAAAAATATATAAAGAGGGGTACGTAGAGCGTCATAGTTTGAAGGGTAGTTGCATAATACAGTATATTCTAATATATTTCTGCAAATTTCCCTTTCTGAATTGCATAAAGCTCATAATTTTCCATTTACATTATTACAGATTTGTCCTGAAAAATAACCTTTTTTTTTTTATGTCCTAACATACACAAAAGTTGTCATGTGACACTAAACATCACAATTTCTAAAAAAAAATTAGGGACCCAAAAAGGTATTAAATTTGATTTTTGCATATTTGTATTTTAGATCTGGTGATAGTTTTTTAATAACTAATAATAATAATATTAATAATAACAATAAAACATTCACATTTGTTTTTTTGGAAAAAACAAAAAACAAAAAAACTAGCCCAATCCATGATATTCCACTGACCAACAATTTTATTCTTGTGCAAACTTGTCTTTTTTTTTCTTTTTCTCCAACCAGACGGGGGGAAAACACAGCGATACAAACAAATAAACAATGGAAATATTGTTATGGGGAGTCTCTGAATGATTCAGAGTGTCCTGCACTGAGGAACCATCGAAGTCTAAAACACTTCCAGATGAGCCTCAGACAATAGAAGGAGAGAAAACAAGACTGAGACGTCATCCATTTACTTTGGGCCGCAGAACAACAATAAATCCTGGACAGCAGGCACACACACACACACACACACACACACACACACACAAACACACACAAGTAAGTATGTTTGTTCATGTGCATGTGTAGCGATCTGGAAAAGGAAACTAGATAGATTGAGCTGATAGGAAACTGCAAATACTTGAAAGCCGAGATATAATACAAGCCACCAACAGGTTGTTTTCTTGGTTTTCACAGTGCACTCACTCACACTCACACACACACACACACGGCTGCCAAGTGCAGGAGACAGCCTCCATTGAGAAAAGCAACGAGCTGTGCCTCTCAAGAGACTGAAGCACACACACACATACACGTGCACACACACACACACACCAATGCTATCACTGGCAGCATCAGAGTGAAAGCCAGTGGCTGTGACAGAGCTGTGAAGCTGTGCTGGCAAACAGCAGCAGTGAGCTGCACACTCGTGATATTTACTTCCCTTCATAGACACTGAATAGAGTGAAGTGAAGTGATCAATACTACAGTTCATTGTTTATCTGTTGTTGTAAAGTGTTTGATTCTAATGAGATATTATGAGAAACATTGAGGCTGCGGTCGAATAGTCCTTTTTCTCTTAGGAAGGTTCCTAACGGAGTGAAATGACCCTCTCAGTATCTCAGTAGCAGCTGTGATAAGAGCTGTTTGAATCCTCTAAATGTTGAGGAAAGGAGCTTCAATGCTTCCTTTATTATCTCCTTTAGGAGAGGATACACTGGACCAGGGGTCAGCAACCTGCAGCTCTTTATTTACCACTTTATTCTCGTAAAGTTATGACTTTATTCTCGTAATATTCTGACTTTTTTTCTCGTAAAGTTATGACTTTATTCTCGTAACATTACGACCTTATTCTCGTAAAGTTATGACTTTATTCTCGTAATATTACGACTTTTATTCTCGTAAAGTTATGACTTCATTCTCGTAATATTATGACTTTTTTTCTCGTAAAGATATGACTTTATTCTCTTAATATTACGACTTTTTTTCTCGTAAAGTTATGACTTTTTTCTCATAAAGTTACGACTTTTTTCTAGTAAAGTTATGACTTTATTCTCGTAATATTACGACTTTTTTCTCGTAAAGTTATGACTTTATTCTCTTAATATTACGACATTTTTTCTCGTAAAGTTAAGACCTTATTCTCTTAATATTACAACATTTTTTCTCGTAAAGTTAGGACTTTTTTCTCGTAATATTACGACATTTTTTCTCATAAAGTTAGGACTTTATTCTCTTAATATTACGAATTTTTTTCTTGTAAAGTTCTGACTTTATTCTCGTAATATTACGACTTTTTTCTCATAAAGTTATGACTTTATTCTCGTAGTATTACGACTTTTTTCTCATAAAGTTATGACTTTATTCTCTTAATATTACGACATTTTTTCTCGTAAAGTTAAGACCTTATTCTCTTAATATTACAAAACATTTTTTCGTAAAGTTAGGACTTTTTTCTCGTTATATTGCGAAATTTTTTCTCATGAAGTTAGGACTTTATTCTGGAATCTCAGATTTTTTTTCCCTCAATGTGACCCTAATACTCCGTTGTACATTTGCACTTGGGCCAATCACAATGCTCAAATGTTTTGCGGCTCCAGACAGATTTTTATTTTATTTTTTTTTGCCTAAAATGGCTGTTTTGATAGTAAAGGTTGCTGACTCCTGACCTAAGTCCTTCTGAATTCTCCTTCTCATCTCTCCTTGACATCATGACGTTTTCCATCGAGGTCAAGGAACATTTTTTTTGTACCTTTCGACCGCAGCCTGAGATTGTATGGTCCATATGGCTGTATTTACAAACAATATTTTCATTATATTCTTCTGTCATTTATTTTTAATAAATCAATTACTTTTACACTCTCAAGAATAAAATAAAATTGTAGTCTCCGCTACCACCAGCTCACCGTTGACCACACCCATTTGACACAAGAAATGGAGGATTTGGTCACAACTTGCATGTAATATTTTATTGTACTGTAGTATGAATGATTTGTTTTTCCCCTCCTACTGAACACTGTATAGCCAGGTCACTCTGCCTCAAAGAGCTGTGAATGCAGGCAGATTTAATTTAGTCTGGGTTTCAATGCACTCATTAGTCACTAGTCTGTTTTTTTGTGTCCCACAGTGGTCGAAATGTGTTTCAGAGCTGCTTTACCACCCGGACAAGAATACAACTTGTGGGGAAAAACAGTGGATACTTGAGATTTTTTATGGCATTATAATGGTTTTTAATATGAAGGAATTTCATATACTGAAAATTTGTACAAAATGTTCCCTGTGGAGGGATCTATGGTCTACAGCATACATACTAATTTAAAAGGACTTAGATGACACGTTTAGTGTCAGAGAGAAACCATAAAGGAGTGACGAGACTTCCTCAACAGAAAGTGCTGGGCAGAGAGAGAGAGAGAACGGAGAGACACGAAAAGATGAAAAAGGACAGCAGGGTGAGGTAACCATGTGCAGATGGACCCTGTGTGCATGTGTGTGAGTGTGCATGCGTGTGTGTGAGTGTGCATGTGTGTGTGTGTTTGTGTGTGCAGGCAGCTGCAGGAAGGATCCTGCTGAGAAAGAGCAGGACGTCTTGTCATCCACTGTGGCCGCAACATCAAGACACACACACACACACACACACACACACACACACACACACACACACACACACACACACACACACACACGCACACACACACTTCAAAGGGTGTGTGTCCAGTACCGTTCCAGCACTGTGATGGTGTGGGGAGACAAACAACAACAGCGTCACACACACACACACTTAGACATACACACCCTCGCACACGATTCTCTGACTCACACACGCCAACACACACGTATACAGTATAATCAGTCACATTCATACATGCAAACAGACACACGCACACACATTCTCTCACACACACGTCTACATACACACTCACACAGCCCACATAATGGGCCATTTCAGCACCAAGACCACAGCTAATACAGTAAATGACAGGGAAGGACTGGGAGAGAGCCAAGCTAAATGTGACACTGATTTTCTCTAGTGTGTGTGTGTGTGTGTGTGTGTGTGTGTGTTTACCGCCCTGACACCGTGACTCTACAGGCCTGGGCCCAGATGCTGGTGCGGCCGCTACGTTGTTTGGTTCACCGTCCGACCTACTATGGCTCAAACACACAAACACACACACACAGATACATGCACGCAGCGTTGTCCTTAAACAACATGGCTGTGGTGTTGGAAACTCTGACCAAAGTGTCAGTGGAAGCATCAAAGCAGTGTAATGAGAGAGCAGAGAAAAACCAGTCAACAAGGCAGCTCACACCCGTCCAAAACACAGGAATACATTCCACCGAGCAGTTTTCACCGCATTGGGGGGTCACTGGGCCGAGAGTGTGTAGCGTGATATGTGTGTTTAAGTGGGAACGATGGGGTGAGGACATTAGACAATTTGTCTTGTGTGCTCTTAGCTGCTGGTATTTAGCTACAAGAATAAAATGCTTTCTTTTTTATAGACCTAAACTGATGGCTACCATACAATTATAACTGATAATGTGAATTCTGTCACTTTGTTATCGTCACTTTGAAACATTTTCAGTTAGAAAAGCCAAGAAAAAATTCAAAACCTCCATTTTTTTCCCCCCTGATTTTTATCATCCCCGGTTTTAATTTCCCCAGGAATCAGCTTTTAGACCATATTTCAGGAAAAAACATCGGACGTTAACACGGAAACCGCCGTTCATTTCCCCGTTTCCTACGAACTGTCAATGTTGGTTTCTTTTAACCAGAACCGCAGCCTTTCCCTGTAACTGTAACCAAGTGGTTATTACTGTAACCATGACGATGACGGTCCCTAACCATATAACTCCAGCTCCGAAACCTTCATTGTTACCTGTTGCTTTCAGAAGAATACAATTCAAAATCCTCCTTTTGGTTTCCAAAGCACTGGCTGGTCTCAGGCATGCTGTCCGTTTCTAACCTCTCTGCAGATCTCTCTGCTGGGTCACAAGGTGGAAATCTCCTCCATGTGCCCAGAGCACTTTCTAAGTCCGCTGAGATGGCTTTGTAGTATTTATGCACCGAAAGAATGGAGCAGTTTGCCTGCTGATCAGAACTAAAGACCTTCCTTTTCACTCAAGCATTTTCTTAGATGAACACAACATATTTGTAGCCTACAGTATGCTTGTTTGTACGTATGGATGGATGGATATCTGTTTATTTGCACATTTTTGTCACTTTTTCTTGTTGTTTTTGTTTTTATGTAAAGCACAAATTGAATTGAATTAATCTTAACCTAAGTTGGTTTTGTGCCTGAACCAAATCAAACCTTAAACCATAGCGGCATCAGATCAGAAAACATTCATACATGTCGTTCTGAAGGGCATCCATGGACCCATGACCCATTTTGTTGTTTAATTTGGTCTGGAGGTCTTGTTGTCCATTTTGTGTTCACACTGAGTTTTAGAAACAAACACATGAACGGAGACTTGTTAACATGGACTCATACGGACTAACAAGTACCTCATTCATCGGATAATTTGGGTGACCTTTCATCCTGCAGGATCAATGTGGACGTGAGTGACAGAAAGTCATGCTGGATTTTACTGCAGCTTTATCGATCCTTCTTGGGGGTTACAAATAATCAAGTAACACTTGCTGATAAGCATTACAAAAGACTGCAGAGGATAGAAACAATGCATCGAATACCACGGTTGACTTTCGTCCAGCTTCACCTGGGACGTGGGGATGCTTTGTCACGGCCATCGGCGTCCGATACCAATGCACAACGCACCCTTTAGCGTCGGTATGAGACGCACTAAACTCCAATGTAAACCCATCCACGTCAATATTAAACGCTCAGAGACACACCGGGCGGGGGAGGTGGATGAGTCCGCTGTTCGAGTCCCGTGCGTAACGTTACAATCAGCTGTTCGTTCGTGTCCCGTGTTTCAAGCCCATGATCATGTTGTATTTTCTAACTATAGTGGTTTCATTGCCTGAAACTAAGCGAGTGTTTTTGTTTAATCCACAACATTAAGCACGTGTATGAGCGTCAGTATGTGACGTTGTTGGGATGAGAACGTGTTGCGTGAGGGGGTGAGATTGTTTGTTTGTTTGTTTATTTAGATCCCCATTAGCTTTTGCATAGCAGCAGCTATTCTTCCTGGGGTCCACATAGTTTACATGGTGACAATACAAAAATACACATTCACACTACTCATCATAATACACTAACAGAACACATCGTAATGCACGTCTACTGTAAATAAAACAATAACAACTGACACAGTTTAAATAACACAAACACAAAGAAAATAGAAAGGCTCCGACTGAATCTATCATATTCTGACAGATAAATATCATCATTTAACATGGAAAGCCCATAACACACTTACATACCAAAGAATACCTATTAATTAATAAAGTTTCTTCTTAAGTAAGGCTCTTTTAGTATTTTTTTAAAACCATATATGTCATTTTGTTGTGTAATATGATTTGGGAGTGAATTCCATTCTTGCATTGCTCTGTATGGTGTTGTACGTTGACCTGATTTGGTTTTGGATCTAGGTAAAGTAAAACAACCTGCAGCAGCATGCCTTGTGGAATAAGTGTGTGCATGTAGATGGTGTCAGTGGGGTGAACATATAAATGAGATTCACTCCAGCATGTTTCAGACACTCATAATACTGTTTTAGAAAGTAAGTGAGTGTGTGTGAGAATGTCTTTCAAGGTAAAACTCATTCATGTGTTCAAATGTACATAATACTGAATATTCATATATATATGTATATGTGTGTGTGCCATCTTTGTCTATGTATGTGTGTGTGTGTCTCCAGCTCCCAGTGCCCATAAATCAAATCTCCTGCGGTGAATGTGCCTCCACCCCTGCTGTGCAAATTTGTCCAATTAGCCACGGCCCCCGGGGAGCGTGAGCGCACACACACACACACACACACACACACACACACACACACACACACACACACACACACACACACACACACACACACACACACACACACAGCCTCCAGAATCCAGTGTGAAATGGGGCTCTGCCACAGTGTGAGGATTAAGCGACAATAAAATGCATTTCACGGCCGCAGCGCTTTATAGGTCCGGCCTCCATAGAGCTCTGGCCAAAACACTGCAGCTACCACGCCCCTTTAATCCCTGCCTTCTCCACCCAAACACACACACACACAGGCCATAAATCCACACCCTGGGAGAGAGAGAGAGAGAGAGAGAGAGAGAGAGAGAGAGAGAGAGAGAGAGAGAGAGAGAGAGAGAGAGAGAGAGAGAGAGAGAGAGAGAGAGAGAGAGAGAGAGAGAGAATCAATCAACGCCCTCACCAGCAACTCTGGACTGAACAAGATGTTTTCCTAAATGAAGTTGTAACACTTCCTCCTCTGGCAGCAGATCAGTTTTCTGTCGTGAACACACCAACAGCTGATGACAAACTCATATATTCTGAAGCCTATGTCTTCTTCATAACACTATGACAAGGAATGACAGTCCTATATCTTGAAGTATGATTTTTTCTTTGAATTAAAATAGCACTGATGAGACGCGAAAACGCGCTATGTAGATGTATTTTACCATTTATGAAATATGTTCTAAAAGAAACTACACCTTGGTAATATATAAACACTTTTACAATCGAGAAAGTTAGAACACACAGAATAAGTAAAATAAAATTAGATGACACAATTTCAAAAGAAAAAGACTTAATTACTGTTCTAATTAATAATTCTTGTGTAGGTGGTTTGGAGTAAAAAATATAGTCAGAGTAAGGGTAGTGCTTAAATTTGGCGAATTCTTCTGCATTTTCATGTCATTTTAAACACTTTTGTTAATTACTGTGTATATAAAAAGAGTTCTCACTATAAAAGTTAATTATACAAATTCCTGATGCTTGTTTTTGCAGCTTCCAGTGAAGTGGCTCTTTTGAGTGTTGTCGCAATGATAATGAAAATGAAGCTATGAATTGACACTGGTGACACTGCAGCAAAGGCACGAACAATCACGGATCAGCTTTTCACTATTACAATGTCAAACCGCAAAGTACTAAATTCATTTTAATGATATTTTTATTGGTTGAAATAAAAATGTCCTTCTTTCTGAGAAAAATGAAGTGTGTTCCTGGAGTTTACTTTCCATAATCTATGACAAATCAGCACTCACTACAGCTATAAGAAATTGAAAAATTTGTCGATTACTTTGTGAGCACAGAAAAACTACAGCTCCAATGAAAAAATCTATGCATGGTAGCAGACGTCATTGTAACTTGGTTTCGTCCATATCCACAAAACTCACAAAAACTCTCTTCAAAAGTAATTTTTCCAACTTTCTAGTTGTAATATCTGCTGTCTAAATGGTATTAGAAAAAAAACTACCATCCTTATCTAAACATATGAAGTGAGCCACACAGACATACTTTTGAGAACTCTGTTCTAAGGCTGTATACTTTTGGTTTGCGTAGTTACAAACATTAGTGGGATTTTGAATGAGGTTTTCTTACTTCTGGAACAGAACCCGAAGATCCGGTTTCCCTTCGGCTCTAATGGTGCCTTCAAATGAGGTCTTGTTTACCGTGTTTGCGAGTTGGGCCCATATGAACGCCCCCCTCATGTTGTATTCACAACCTCGGAGTTGTGATGTGTTTTTTCATGTTGACAGAAATGGCGGAAGTTATGGAAGTTAATTTTTCGGTGCATAATAAGTTAATATATTGTAATTTTAGTCGTATATTGTTTTTCGTTGTAATTTTATAATCTGTCTGAGGAAAATGTTGATATTCCCAACAGCGTCATCTTTCTCTGTCATTATACCTTTGCATTTCCTGCATTATGTTACCCACTTGCTAGCTTGCTAAATTGTTAGCCTCTGTGGCTTCTAGACGCCGACAGTATCGTTAATATTGCCGTTGCTTAGCAGCGGTGTTCTTCACGACTTGAACCGCTTGAACGCCAAGAATATCGTGTACACGACTACCCATGTTGTAAACACGAGCTCACGAGTTTCATTTGAAGGCGCCGTAAGTATTGGAATTGGCTGAAGTGATTCTGACTACTGCTGCTGGCCAGAGGCTAACGCGGTTGTGTCTAGAAAATAACCCTCAAATTGCGAAAACCGTGCGCTAACTGCTATCAGTCACAACGGAGGAACGGACGGGTGAATTTAGACTGAATTTAGACTGAATTTAGACTGAATTTAGACTGAATTCAGACTGAATTTAGACTGCTGTTACCCATTTTAAACGCTAGCTGTAAGTCCTACATATTGCTCCTTTAATTACCTCATGTGAAATATTAAACACAGAGTGCCATGTTGACACACACTAATTTACAACACCCCCCAAATCACTCCAATCACTAATATTTTACAGAATATTTTCACATGTTGTACAATTCCAGTTTGAGAACAGAAGCCACACACGAGCACCTTTATTTTCTGTTTCTCATCATCTGAGTTGCTTGCTTGTTGCCCTGCCTCTTCCTCTGAGGTCAGCATATGATTGCATTTTGTACGTGTGTGTGTGTGTGTGTGTGTGTGTGTGTGTGTGTGTGTGTGTGTGTTTGAGAGAGTGTGAGAGTATGTGTGTTGATCTGGATGCAGACAGTAGTCCTGTAGTGCTGGTCAGGGTTAAGGCTCTTATACAGAGGATAATCCAGGATAGCGAGGGGGGTCTTAACTCACCCCTCCAACACATAGGGTGTCACTGGGGGGGGCAAAGGTGTGAAAGAGAGTCTAAAATCTCTCTCTCTACCTCTCTCTCTTTCTCACTCTTGAGCCTATCTTAGCTGCCCAATGTGCCCACATAACCCTGCAGGACCCAACCAAGGTACGAGTGTAAAAGTGTGTTTTTCCGCATCTGAAAGAGACGTGATAGAAAGACAGAAAGTGCAGCTGATTTTACAGAAATAAAAAATGAAGGGAGGAAGTGGGAAATGAGTTAATGATCTCAGGAAGGAGTGGTCATAGGAAGGAAAAAGAGGAAGGAACACAAAAAAGACACGAAAGGAGAATGTGAAGGAAAGAAAGAGGAAGGAAGCAAATACAAGAAAGCAGGAAATGAAAGAGAAGGAAGAAAGGGAGGGTGTTTGACAGGTAGAAAGAAGACAGGATGGAATGAATAAAGAAGGGAGTCAAGAAGGAAAAAAAGAAGGTAGGTTGGAAGGAATGGACATTTATACAAAAAGCAAAGAAGGAAGGAGAAACAAAAAGAGACCCGAAAGGAGAATATGAAGGAAAGAAAGAAAGAGGGAAGCAAGAAAGGAAAACAGCTGCCTGTCAATAATTAGATTTTTACTGAAGTAAACGGGAAGAAACAAGGAAAAAGCAGAAGGAGGAAAGAAAAAAGATAGATGGAGGCTCCCTATCTGAATCTCTGCTTCTGTCTCTGTAGAAAACATGGTGTGTGTGTGTGTGTGTGTGATTTGTCAGATCTGGCGGGGACGTTATCGGGCGAGGTAAATCGGCCTAAACCTGGTGCTAATGTCTTGGTGGGGGTGTGGGAGAGATTAATAAGGACCAGCTCCAAAAGGCTTTAGCTGGCCCGCTAAGATTCTTAACCCGGCTAACCTCCCCCTGGCGCCACCCGGAATCCAAAATGTCCCTGAATGTTGACGCAAAAACACTCACACGAGTTTCATTTTTCCGTTGCATAATCAATCAGACTTTTCTGGCTTTTGAGTTTAGGTACAGTAGAAGCACTTTGTGGGCCAAACTGTGAATGCAGTCGATTGTGTGCAAACAGTGTTCAGACACATTTCTCCAAAACAAATGGAGCCTTACTACTAACACATTTTAAATGGCAGAAGATCACTTTTCCAGTCTGGGATTGTAACCAGAGGTGTATTTGAACATGCTGTATACTTACTAAGTTGTTTGTGTGAACTGAGCTCTAATACTGGGTTCAGGTGTGAACCGTACCAGAAGTATTTACACCTACTGGAGGATACATGAAGTAACTCGTAACCTCGAGTTACTAACTTGAGAGAACGACTTACTAACTTGAGAGAACGAATGCTAACTTGAGGGAAAGACTTACGAACTTGAGGGAACGACTTACTAACTTGAGGGAACGACCTACTAACTTGAGGGAACGACTTACTAACTTGAGGGAACGACTTACTAACTTGAGGCAACGACTTACTAACTTGAGGGAACGACTTACTAACTTGAGAGAACGAATGCTAACTTGAGGGAAAGACTTACGAACTTGAGGGAACGACTTACTAACTTGAGGGAACGACCTACTAACTTGAGGGAACGACTTACTAACTTGAGGGAACGACTTACTAACTTGAGGCAACGAGTTACTAACTTGAGGGAACGACTTACTAACTTGAGGCAACGAGTTACTAACTTGAGGGAACGACTTACTAACTTGAGAGAACGAATGCTAACTTGAGGGAAAGACTTACGAACTTGAGGGAACGACTTACTAACTTGAGGGAACGACCTACTAACTTGAGGGAACGACTTACTAACTTGAGGGAACGACTTACTAACTTGAGGCAACGAGTTACTAACTTGAGGGAACGACTTACTAACTTGAGGCAACGAGTTACTAACTTGAGGGAACGACTTACTAACTTGAGGCAACGAGTTACTAACTTGAGGGAACGAGTTATTAACTTGAGGGAACGACTTACTAACTTAAGGTAATGACTGACTAACTTGAGGGAACAAGTTACTAACTTGAGGGAACAACTTACTAAATTGAGGGAACGAGTTACTAACTTGAGGGAACAACTTACTAAATTGAGGGAACGACTTACTAACTTGAGGGAACGACTTACCAACTTGAGGGAACTAGTTACTAACTTGAGGGAACGACTTACTAACTTGAGGGAGAGAGTTACTAACTTGAGGGAACGACTTACTAACTTGAGGGAACGACTTACTAACTTGAGAGAACGAGTTACTAACTTGAGGCAACGAGTTACTAACTTAAGGGAGCGACTTACTAACTTGAGGGAGAGACTTACTAACTTGAGGGAACGACTTACTAACTTAAGGGAGCGACTTACTAACTTGAGGGAGAGACTTACTAACTTGAGGGAACGACTTACTAACTTGAGGGAACGACTTACTAACTTGAGGGAACGAGTTAATAACATTTTCTCTTAGGGGTCTAGGTGGGCTCCGTACATTTGCACACTGTTAACAGGTTGTTGCTGTTTCGTCTGACATTTTGATTCGTATTTTAAATCCTATTCACACAGTGAAATCTCCACATGGCAAGACAATCACCATGTGCAAGAGTTTCATCTAATCCCATTTCATGTTAAGTACCTGAACTCACGGGATAAGTGTAATTTGGTTGTGTCCTGTGTGTTGTGATGGCGGGACATGACCTCATCTGCACCGGGTGGGATTGAGACACAAATCTGGATCATTAATGATTCAAAACAACAGCTCGCTGCTCTCGCCCTCTGGTTCTAGTAAGGAGTGATAATCTTTGTTTTTGGCTCAGTGATGCTTTTTTTTTGGTCTATGCCTGCGACGGGGTTTGACAAATAAAGGCTGACACCAATGCCTTTAATAGCTGATATATTTTAGTCAATATCTAATAAATGACAAGTTTAATGCAACAAAAATTTACAGCATTCAGTGATTCCACAAGAATTCTAAAATTTATCCAGCAACTACGGAATCAAACTGAATCATACACGCCATTTCAGACATATACTGATATCCAATTTTATCATAAAATGATACGCTACATTTATTACATATATTTACTGGCTCTTTCTCTGTTTCTTTGCTTCATTCTGCCACATTTCTTTATCTCTCTGGACCACAGCCATTGTTTTTTTCTCCTCCTTCCGACCCCCTCTATTTTGATGCTGATTCATTACATCGGTCCATTCAAGCTTCAAGGATGCCATGCTCTCTCTCTCTATGTTGGTGATATAGTACTGGTTGATGGGGCTTATGTGTTTTGGTTGCCCCCTAATGAGAGATCAAAGCGCTGAGGTCCTGACCCTGAGAGGAGGCGCTGGGAGAGGAGCCTTAAATCTCTGCGCTTCCCATAAACTCCCCCCTGCTCCCACTCCTCCCTCCTCTCTGATAATACATGCAGACCCACACATACTGTAGGTACATGTTAGAAACTGCTCACTGTGTTTGTGCAAAGGTCTGTTTTTTAGACCACTATGGGTTTTGAAGGGTGGTAAAAAACATTTTTATGTTTTACGTGGTGAAGGTGAAGCCAAGCATGTCATTAATTGATAGATTTATTGGCTGACACTCATGAATATAATACAGATAAATGATTTAAAAGAATAGTATTGGAAATACTTGTCACCATAGACCAGTGAAGCTGGAGTTAGTGCTGGTCAGCTTCACCGTGTAACACAATCATTTTTCAGGAGGAAATATCTCTGCTGTTTATGCTGGTCTCTCTGAACACTTTCATTTGTGCACTCAAATACCAACTGGGTCAACATTAAGCTAAATCTGGTATAATTGCATTGAGTCCTTTAAACTTAGTGGAACAATGTGATAATTAGCATCAAAGATGAGGACTTTTTTTTTTGGAAAATTGTGTGTTTGGTCCCATTTCAACATGATATCTTAAAGACTTATTACTAGATGTTAATGACTTTTGGTGGAAAGGCGAATCATGGACCAGGAAACAAGTACAGAACTGATCCAGAACATAAAAGTGTGTAAATTTACATATGTACGTACATTTCGTCAGATTTAAAGCCATAAGTACGCATGTTTTTTTTTGTTTTATAAATCTCAATTATTGGTGGAAGTGGGTGCATGTGCAAAACCATGTGTATGCATGTGAGGTGCACACAATTTTTTTAAAAGCATTTTTGCAACTTTTTCAAAAACTACTAAACTTAAAAAAAACTACAATTACCACCTCAGAGTTATATACTTCCACCAACCAGTCAAATTACATTTTACATCCATGTCTTTCCAAAATGTCATCACTTTTTAGGTAAATTGACATAATTAGCATATGGATTCTTGAGTATGGCCAAAACGTGTTTTGTGAGATCACAGTGACCTTTGAACCAAATTCAAATTTTTTTTCTGTTTGTGCAAAATTTGAATAAATTCCCTGCAGGCGTTCCTGAGGTTTCGCATTCACGAGAATTGGACGGACAGTATACTTTTCGGACATTTCTTAAGATTTTATTTTTATTATTAGGGCCCGAGCACGAAACCGTTGGGTCCCTGGCACGATGTCTTTTATTCAAATGTATTTAACAAAAAATATTAAATAAAACTGGCACTGAAGCTCAACAGCTTGGTACTGGTCACCTTCACAAGCCCAATACAGTACAGGCGATGATTAAAAGGTATAAAAGAAAGGGCAAATAATCAAAATTCACATGATACTGGTGTTAATTTGCCCTCCATTACCGTGACAGCGGATGAACATTTTCATTCAGTAGTGTCTGGGCGTGCTCTGTGGCCGTGTGGCAAAGAGACATCAAGACTTCACATATACCGATATCCTCCCTACAGGACGGGGATCGATGGGAACGCAGCACTTAGAGAGCAGACACAGACAGTGTATTGTGAAGGGACTGTCAAGCCACTGACAACACCGTGGGTAAACACACATAGGACTATTCACGGCTGCACGCGTGCATCATCACACGCCTAAGACGCACACACACACACACACACACACACAGTGTATGCACTCGCACACACCTTTGACATACAGACGCATCAACCGGGTGCAGGCCCTTGGCTCGGGGAAGTGTAATATTTCAGTAATGTGATGGAGTTTGATCCAGGGTGTCCAGTGTCCCACAGAGCTGCTGTTTTATTAGCACAAAGAGCACTCAGGGGCTCTCCAGTTCACACACACACACACACACACACACACACACACACACACACACACACACACACACACACACACCCTTGTCTGTACAGTCCAATAACCACGGCATGCTCTATAGACTAACACATGCATAGAGAGAGTGTGTTTGACTGTTAAATACGAGAAACAGCATCGTGCATGGATGCCACTACGTATCTATCAAAGCCACATCCTGCTCGGACCCATTCCCTGATTTAATACTGATATCTCATCAAACACCCCATTTCCACCTGGCATTAACTCCTAACCACTTAACTAACCTCTGAGACCCACAATAGACCCGTTTTAGTCTTTTTTAGGGGGGTCCAGGGGGTCTTTAGGGGGAGATAGCAGGTCAACAGTAGATGTCACATAGAAGTGGTGTACATCATCTGAAAGCTGGGAACCTGAAGATGAATTTGAGATGCAGCTCAGCACTGTGGGTCAAGTTGTTATAGTCATAAATCAGAAATAAACACTAATTAATTAATTATTTAAAATAAATAGTGAAAGTGTATAAGGGTTTAGAACATGATGATAGAAGTATATGATGTCATCCCCATGCTCTATTATGTCTCATAAGTTGTTGCAGAAATTTTTGGGTTGATTTTGGGTTGATATCATTTGTTATACAGATTTGGTGCTACATTTAACAATTTTTTACCACTGGAGAATTGATGCATGCAAAAATATTCAAATACACCATTTTTAGAATAGGTGACAATAACACATGAATTGCCTGCACTTGAAGCAGAAATGCCTGCACATGCATTGCCCAAAACTGCATGTGATAGGTAGTTATTATGAAGAGTGACCAGGGTCTTCAATCTTAACACATCATAAACCCTACTGGCATAAGACCAATACAGGGGATACAGATTTTCTATTATATACAATATATGAGCTTTGTGCATCATCAGATCTCTTAAGACTCCTTCACTGAAACAGTAGTGCAAACAACACATAATGTTACACACAATGTCACATTCAAGGCTCTAATCAGAAACTGCAAACCGGCCGCTGGCTCAAAGCTGCTGGCAATATCAAAGGTTCAAAAGGTTGTTGTGAAGCGACGGCAACCAATCATAGCCACTTCAACATCTTTTTATTAGGAGTGAAAAGGTTCCAGTTATTAGCAATTGACCATAATGTAATTTAGTTATTTGCCAGCCACATTTCATCGTAGACCTCCTGAACCACTTGAACTGGTGCTTGTGTTCATGTTGTTTTGCTTTGAACACAATAAAAAGATTCAACCTTGGATGTCAAACTAATACATCAGTTTACTGGGATATATACAACCAATACATCAGTTATACTGGGATATATACAGCCAATACATCAGTTATACTGGGATATATACAGCCCATACTGATGTTTCAACAAACCTTAAAGGCCGTGTAAAGGAAATTCAGAGATTTGTTTCTAAACACAATATAAATGTTGGAACATTATTACTGAAAACATGTGAAAAGACTGTGAACATTGTAGTACTGGATTGTGGAGTTAGACTGTTAAACTGTTTTTCGCCAGTTTTGTGTTCAGGATTTTAGGCGGGGCTGAAATCATGGCTCGATGACGCACTGGAGCCGTCCTTAGCATAACCCCACCCGTCTTCACAAACCAGCCCAACCACAAGCCTCACTACAGGCATTTTCATCACTGTTTTTGTTTTGTATTGTATTTTTATGATTGTAATCCATAACATGTCCTATGTATATTTATTCTTATTCTGTAAACTTGTAAAAAATGAATAGTCAGTATGGAGTACCAGGGCCACGAATGTCTTTGGGACTACCAGGACCACAAAAGCAAGCACTTTGTCCACGGCCCCGTTGGCAATGTCCGGGCGGGGGGGCGCTGTAAAGCTCCACCCTCGCCCCGAGCCTTTCCAAGCCGACCAAACGCCTCGGATGAAAAGTGCCCGGCACATATATTTTATATACTTGGCTGGGTGGTTAGTAACACATTTTTCTGTGGTGTGACAAACCCAGAATGCATATTTATTTTTGCTTTACACGGACTTTAATGTCAGCCAGTTGATGCCCACTGCTGACTTTGAAAAAAGATGGAGGATATAATATATTAGTGAACCTGCCTTTATAAACTGTGAAAATGTCTGTTTTACTGAAGGTCAGTCTAACAAAGAATTAACTCCTGGGAGAAACATATTATACTCATCTTTCTAAATATTCTTTGGCTAATTGCTTCTGATTGTCAAACTGCATTGATTATGTGGAAATTGGCCATATGGGCTAAAAGCACCGACACTGGATCTACTTCTGCTTCTGGAGAGAGGGGGGGGGGGGGCTAGTTAAGTCACTACCATTCCCCTGGCTACATCCTAGAAAAAAAGTCAATGTGAAATTTGAACAACTTCATTTGAGTTTTTTTTCTTTCCAATATTGATATGAGCTTACTGTGCTCTTTTATAGCAAACACTATCAGGGGAGCATCACCGTGGTATCGACAGAGAAAAGGAGTCTGGATAATGCACAGACTGTGACTGCAGAGTGGATCATATTAACACATCTTATTGATGTGGCTTTTAACAGATATCATATTCATACACGGCATGATGTGTGGAAATGGTCCATATGAACTGGTGATGTTAGCCCACAGATTTCCATCTTGTGATCACATAATAGACTAATGACATTATGAAATCATCGTATTATGTGAATCATCCTCATAAGACTTGAATTTGCTTTTCACTAACACCCATACAGAACGGGCCATCCAACTGGCAGTCGGCGTTTCCTGGGAAGCGAAACAAATCGGAGGGATTCACCTAAAGCGGCTCACTTTCTCTGCACCTTTTAAGGAAAACGTCTTTCAGTTTGGACACGGTCTGTGTAAAAAGTGTTTCAAGTGCCCACAGCTTTTCATCTCGTGATCATGTATGACATGAAATGAATGCATTATATGAGTCATCATAAGACTTGCATTTGCTTTATGGACACCCACATTAGAGGACTATTACAGCCGTGGTGTGCACATACTGCACAAGAAAAAGAGGCTGTATTTGTGTCACGGAGAAAAAAGCCTCCAGAACAACACTTGAATTAAACTCAGCGTCTCCCCTGAGAGCAAAGCTGATGAAATTAGTTTGGGTGGGTTATCAGCTTCTTGTGGTAATCTGCTAGATTTTGTGTTTATCATCTCCATCTTTGGTGCTGCTGTGGTGTTTATGTGTCAGTCTCCATCTGTTCTGTTAAGAGCTCATTACTGTGGTGTTTTTGCAACCCGTGTCTCCGACACCATTCCATCATACAACTAAACTGCAATTATATTTTGAGGGAAAGGTGTTCTCTCTCCCGGATTACAGTCGCCATTTTAAATACGTGGTCAACATTACTACTTGATTAGGTTTAGTAAAACATCCTGGTTTGCCTTAAAATAAGGATGTTTGTTACGTAAATTTTGAAAGTTTGAATGCATTTAAAATAAATGTCAGTATATGGGTGCTCTATAATTGCAGCGTCGGCCCATTTGACCACGGAGATGAGAGCGACGGCCGTTTTATTTTCGGCAATATTTCAGATATTTTTCAGACTTTTATTCAGCCTATATCGGCCTTTTTTCTGACATATTTCGGACTTTTGTTTGAACATATTTCTGCCTTTTTTTGGATATTTTTTTGGGCCATATTTCGGACATACTTTGGCATTTTGTCAGCCTCTTTTCGGACATATTTCAGACATTTTTTTTACATATTTCTGACTTTTTTAAAAGATTGTTTTCGGACATATTTCGGCTTTTTTCTGACTTTTTTTTTTCTCTGAAATATTTCATTTTGGCCTTTTTTAAAGTTAGCATGGAGCTTTAGCTGTGATGTCTAGCTCTGCTTTTTCCTGTCAATGTGTGAAACCCAAAGTGTTTCCATCCTTTACTGGATGTGTAGTGTTTACCACTCTGGATTTAACATGTGAGGGTGCAGGTCGTACTACTTTCTTGTTTCGGCCCGCTGCAGTTTGTTTTGTTTTTTAACAGATATAGAAAGGATATGACGTCACGTTACTCAGACTACAACAATAAAAGAGGTATCTTCCTTCTACCTCCACATAGACTCAAATGAAGCAAATATATCGATTCTGGCATTAAAAACAAATCTATTTCATAATCGTAAAAAAAGAAAATCGTGATACATACAGTAGGTGAATCGATTTTTTTTCCTACCCCTAATATCTTTACATACACAATAGTTGTTTGCTGCTATATTAATGCTTTGACTTTTTGAATTCATCAAAATAAAGATTAAACATGACACTTAAATTTAGTCTTTGTTTTTATTTGATAACAAATAAAAACAATTTGTTTAGGGGCAAGTGAAAAAAAGACACATTAAACCCTGATATGATGACAATTTTAAGGACTATATATTTAATTAAATACCGATATTAGCCTACATGTGTCACACAGGCCGGGGCCTTGTGTTTGGGGGATAACCTCAGAACCATCCAGTAATAATCTGCTGGATGTTGAGAAACCCAGCGACGACATGAGCCGTGAACTGGCAGCGATACAGCCTGACAGCAGACACAGCGCCCTCCATAACCCTTTACCAAAACACACCCCCGCCCTGTGCTCCTGATGGATTAGCCCACGTCTATAGGGTCACCCAGGGATGGGCCGGCTCAAACACAAGGGTGGGGGGGGGGGTGAGGACAGAGGAGTGTCTGCCCCATCTCACCTCTTCTGGCCTTTGGGGTGGACTGTGATAGGATTCGGGCCTATCTGAGCCGGGGGGGGAGATAATGAATGAGGGTATGTTATTTGTGTGTGTGTGTGTGTGTGTGTGTGTGTGTGTGTGTGTGTGTGTGTGTGTGTGTGTGTGTGTGTGTGTGTGTGTGTGTGTGTGTGTGTGTGTGTGTGCACTGACAGCGCCTGGGGAACATGTGTTATGAATCTATCAGGCCGGGCGCCCGGGCCATCATCGGGTGGACCGGGGTCTGGTTCCAAGAGCTCCAGACTGCTAGGATGACTGGCATGCGTGGCAGCTACCTGACCCCCCACCTCCCCCCCCCCCACACACACACACACACACACACACACACACACACACACACACACACACACCTCCCTGCACACACACCAACATTGACAAGCTTCCCCAGTGCTCGACACTTTAGACTGATTGGGCTAGCAACTGCAACAGCTGGCTGGGGATTAAGGCATGGCCAGATTCAGCGTGTATGTATTTCTGTGTGTGTTAGTGTGTGTGTGTGTGTGTGTGTGTGTGTGTGTGTGTGTCGTTGCGAAGGGACTGGTCGGTCCCTCTGGCACCTGTCGCCTAAACCCAATCCCTGCCCTCCTATAAGCTGGGTGAATGAGCAGAGCCCGGTCCTCCTCCGGGACCCTGTACTCCTGCCCCGGAGCAGGGCCGGGCCGGGCTGAGCTGATGAGTTCAGCGGGGCAGCGGTGGGGGGGGGGGGGGGCATGCAGGGGGCAACTAGGGGTGGGAATGAGGGGGCAAACAGATGTGGGGATATCCTTCCTCTCCGTAACACCAGCTACAAGCTAACGAGAGATAAATTAAAATGAAAACATGTAAGAGTAAATGATACGCGAGTGCCACCTCCTCCTCACCGCCACCGCCCGCCACCCTTCTCCGGGGAGAACAGGGCGAGGCCAAAACAGCTTGTGTGGATCAGTGTGCTATTAATGGGACTTATAACACACCAGGGTGAAAAGGGTCTGACAATTTTACGCCCTCATCTGCAAACAAGCGTGAGCACATATACTGAAACATTGGCAGGGGAACACACGCGCTCATCAGACGGCTCATTCTGGTGAGAGAGAGCAGAGCTCGGCTCTCAGCGCCCGGCCTTCTACTCGTTTGATGACTCTATACTTCCTGCAGACACACACACACACACACACACACACACACACACACACACACACACTCCATGCATCTTCATCTGCCTTCTACAGACTGAGCAATGGCATGCTTACACCACAACCATGTCCAGTAATGTAATCGAGCCTTCAAATGAAACTCGTGAGCTCGTGTTTACAACGCGGGAAGTCGTGTACACGATATGCTCGGCGTTCCAGTGGTTAAGTCGTGAGAATATTAACGTTACTGTCGGCGTCTAGAAGCCACAGAGGCTAACAAGTTAGCAAGCTAGCAAGTAGGTAACATAATACAGGAAATGCAAAGGTATAAGGTACAACATTTTCCTCAGACATGTTATAAAATTACGAAGAAAAACAATATATGGCTAAAATTACAATATATTAACTTATTATGCACCGAAAAAATAACTTCCATAACTTCCACCATTTCTGTCAACATGAAAAAACACGTCACAAGTCGTGAAAATTTCAGAAACTTTCCACTTCCGAGGTCGTAAATATCATATGAGGGGGGCATTTAGATGGGCCCGACTCGTAAACACGGTAAACACGAACCCATTTGAAGGCACTATATGTTTGTAAAAGTATTCCACGATTTAAAAAGTTCCGTGTTCAGAATTTTCTCAAAATAAAAGTACTTTTTTTTAAAAGATTTTTGTCTTTTTAAGATAAGATATAACTGTATTTATCCCGCGGGGAAATATCTGCGCAGCAGTTGCAGAACAAAGCAGGAAAGTGTGCAAATATATGAGTGCAAAGATGAAATTTTGATAAAGTCATACGTATAAAAATATCGATAAACAGATATCCAAAATCCACGAAATTAAAAAAATGTCTGTTTGAGAGGTCCTTAAATTCTTTGAAATCTGGGATTACAGAGTTGAATTTGTCAAAGTAAATGTTTCTTATATCATTGAATGTTTTACATTTTAGGAGGAAGTGCATCTCTGTTCCTTGTCTGCCAGGATTTTTGGTGTTTCTATTTCCAGTTTGTGGTCACTGAGCCTGTACTTGGTTAGGATCTGTCTCCTCTTCCTTCCTCTGACAGTAGAGATATATTCTGACATTTCATCATCTCTTTTTAGGTCCAGTTAACATTCTGATCTACTTTGGCTTTTAGTTTCTTCTTTCCAGTGTTGTTATTAATTTCTTTACATCGCGTTAACTTAATCAGCGGGTATCCGCCTAATTCTGCTCGACACGCATTTGTTGGTGTTTTTCTGTGTACGTGTAAAATGTGTCTGCAGAACTCTGCATGTAAAGATTCTGTTGGATGTTTGTCCCGACGGGTATAGCTATGATCAATCAATTAATCAACATTTATTTGTATAGCCCTTTACAATAACCAAAAGGTACCCAAAGTGCTTTACATTAACATCAGGAAATAACAGGTGATTTGCATTGAATCACAGAAGGAAATAAAATAAAATATACAAACAAAAGCATTGCTTTCTATGGGTCAAAACTTTCCAACCTTAGTCGTTGATGTCACTGCAGTCGCCTTTTGAAAAACACCTGCTGTGAAATTACTCATTATGGTATGGCCATCAGTAAGACACGACCTTTCTATCCTATGTGAGTTGGTTTTAATTTGCCCTATAATTACATGTCTTTCATTTAAGCTTAACAAACACTTGTATGTAAACCACAAGTGCTTCTAGATCACAGAGCTCCTTTGAACTGTCTGTGCTAGAAGTGATCTTCATATGTGTTCCTTATACTGGAGCAGCAGAGAAAACTGCTTATTATGTGATCATGGCTTTAAGATTTAAGACGTTTTTTTCAGCATCATAGCCGGTCTAAGTCTACTCCGCATGCTGTCGGCGGTGTGCGGAATAGTATATAAAGCCTGCCATGACATGTTTATTACAGGCCGTTTGACCCCGGCCGACGCAAGTTGTCATGACAGAAATGAGTAGAGCAACTCTGTGTCACATGTGACTTCATTATAAGTGAATGACAACAGCGATAAAGTTTCAGTTCTGTCACTCTTTATTTCGTAGTTATGACCGTCAGCATAATGTAGGCTACAACTCTAATAAACTGTTTCCCTGTTTGGTACTTTAAAGTTTAAAATATATATATATTTAATGAGCTAATTGTATGTTTTGCACACAAAAGCTGTCGTAAGGAAACAAGTACCCACAAACTGCAGATAAATGATGATCTGAAAGTCGCACAACACAAACAAAGGAACCGATGGATGCAGCGGTAGACCAGAGACTCCCGTCTTCTTTGATTTAAAATGACTGTTTTTGTGAATGGAGTCTGGTAATATAACAGCTTCAGTTCCCCCATCAGAAAGGGCTGTCTGATGACGAGATAAAGCGGTGAAAATATCCTAAATATAGCGTACACTTAAACTGATATGGGCCTTTTTTTAGGTGGCTAAAATCTGTTTTTCTGTTGCTCCCGTCCACAGACGCTTTACCTCACCTAGAGCACTAGCTGTGTCCCAGCTCCATACTACATAAGGAAAATAAACAAGAAAGAGACATAAATGAAAACTGTGACTTTGGAGTGCCACTGCCAATCAAACTTCACATGGAGAAATAAAATGTTTCAGAATTTTTTTAATAATCTGTAATTTTCCAGTAAGTGGCTCCTCTATCTTTTATGTGTATTACACTGTCGGACCAACTCAGTTGCCAGAATAAATGTTTGGCATTGTACATTTCTGCAAACCACGGATACGTTGAATGTTGATGATTCTGAACCAAAAATAAATTTGATAAATACCTTTCATATCAGCCTCGTATCACGCTTGCAGAAACGCACAATGCCACGTGGTTAACGCTGTGAAACGATTGGTTAGATTTAGGCAACAAAACTACTTGGTTAAGGTTTGAAAGAACATCGTGGTTTGTGTTAAAATAATAATGTAATAACTTAGCATAACAACCATAACAAGGTAACTATCAATAAATAACAACCAGCCATAGCGGACTTTCTTATGTAACGTTACGTAACAAACATAGAGTCAACGTTTACTTTTGGTTTCACATGAGACACAAACGGCAGCCTCCTGGGTGAAAGTCCTGTGTTTGTTTTACGACGGAGTATTAGGGCCACATTGAGAGGGGAAAAAAATCTGAGATTTCGAGAATAAAGTCATAACTTTACGAGGAAAAAAAGTCGTAATATTTCGAGAATAAAGTCATAACTTTACTAGAAAAAAGTCGTAATATTACGAGAATAAAGGCATAACTTTACGAGAAAAAAAGTCATAACTTTACAAGAAAAAAAGTCGTATTATTACAAGAATAAAGTCATAACTTTACGAGAAAAAAAGTCGTAATATTACTAGAATAAAGTCATAACTTTACGAGAAAAAAAATTGTAATATTACAAGAATAAAGTCAGAACCTTACGAGGAAAAAATCGTAATATTACGAGAATAAAGTCATAACTTAATGAGAAAAAAGTCGTAATTTTACAAGAATAAAGTCAGAACCTTAAGAGGAAAAGTCGTAATATTAGGAGAATCAAGTCATAACTTTAGGATAATAAAAGTCATCTCCTCCTCCTCTAAAGAGTCAGTTTCCTCCATCAGGTCCGTGTGGTTCTGTCTTCAGAATAAACTCAGTTTCTTTCACAATCTTTTCCAGGTCCTGATACTGATGATAATGTGGTGCTGATGAGCCAAAAGATGAAGTATTTGGTTATTTGTGAAACCTAAACTAAAGTAGAACTTCACAAGATGCTCAACGTTCCTCATTTTCACACTATTCACCCTCTAAAATAACACGTACAATTACTACTTTATAATATTATCACTTTATTCTCATAATATTATGACTTTTTTCTCTTAAACTTCTGACTTTATTCTCGAAATCTCAGATATATTTTTTTTCCTCAATGTGGCCCTGATACTCCGTGGTATTGTTTGATCCACCCACCATCCGTCCAATCCGCCGTTAGCGGACTTTCTTGCTCGTTATACTCGTTATTATACCGCGTAACTTTGAATAACGGTCGCTCGACATACGTCACTTGCTCTTACCGAATGCAAAAAAAGTTGACATTCAACGTATCCGTGGTTTGCAGAAACATATAGAGTGCCAACATTTTCCTAGCGACTGTCTGAGTGTTCTTATCACTCGTCCAATGTGAACACACTACATGCTTAAAAACATAGAATAAGTATAGAACTGGGACACAGCAGCTACTGTGTGTACAGAAACTTCTCCTGAGCTGCTATACGTTGACTCACTACTGTGTGACAGAGTCGCAGACGTTAACTCGTATGAACATTTTCGGATTATCACGGATTACAAAACATTATTACATGAAGTCTATTTTTAGTGAGGTGCCATTTGTGCTTTTGTGTTCTACATGTTGTACAACGCTGTGAGGTTTAGTCATGTTTGGCCTTCTTGTGAGGAGTGTTTCTGTTTTGCTATTGGCTGGTTTAATCCAGCTGTGTGTGAATAGGTGTGTGTGTGTGTGTGTGTGTGTGTGTGTGTGTGTGTGTGTGTGTGTGTGTGTGTGTGTGAATTTGGGTCTGGGCAGCTCAGTGTGATGGAAAGCAGATCGAGGCTCTGCTTCTTCTCACCCAGCGCTCACAACATCCTCAAACCAGAAACACATACACACACATGCAGGTAAGTAAGAAAACACAATGCAACATACACACACACACACGCACGTGCACGCACGCACACACACACACACACACACACACACTAGTGTCTCCAACCCTGTCAGGCGCTTTGAACCAGGGTTGGATTGCGTCACACTTCACAGGAGGAAAACTCACTTTTAACACAACTGTGTCTGGTTGTGGCATCCAGAGGAAAGACAAAACATTCCCACCACTGACACACATGCACGCACACACACACACACACACACACACACACACACACACACACACACAGAAAGGAATTTCATAAGATCGGCAGGAGATGAAGCTGTAAAAAGAAAAAAAAACAGGGTCTTTTTCAAAGGAGAGTTGCTCTGAACACACTGGTACAATAATATCAGAGCACGGCTATAAATGTCACGAGTTCAATTTTCACTCAACATGGGGGGGTCGGCGGTGATGTTAGCTGTAGTGGATCGCAGACAGGGGAGGGGGGGGGGGATCTCTGTAAAATCTTACAGCGGGCCCATAATCAACACTTTGGCTTTGGTCAAAAAATGTTTCTGTGACAGTGTTTTAAAGCCGGACTCCACAGGTGAGACGGGGATTTTAGAGGACTGTTTAAAGACTTTAATTTTAAATGACCATTAAATTAAATCAGGGATTTACTAATAAAAGAAAGATTAATTCAAGTTTTTTTTTTTCTTTGATTTTTTAATTTCTGTTTTTGGGGGTTAATTGATATGGAAATTAGACGGAAATGGAAAAATAACCTCACACTTTCACCATAGTGGGAATTAATAATAATCAAACAATAAATAATTAAAATTCTGATCTTCTGTAAGGAAGTTGCATTATTTTGGATTAAAGTTGAAAAGTGGATCTCAGTTTACAAATCAAATTGTCCTTTATCCATAATGTTTGGTGATTTAAGGGATGATAAAGAAGGAAAAGACCAGAACAACATCATCATTATGATGATGGGGAAAGCATATATAATGATAATAATAATAATATATATTTAAAGCTACAAAAAGACAGCAAATTAAACACTGAACGTTTCAAAATGTTCTTGAAACATCAGTGGGTTATTGAGAAATATGTTAATAGGAATAAAGAACGGATTATTAATTTTTGAACGTGGGTGGGATACTTTGACTCAGGGTGAAGACTGGAGTTAAACAAAAATTAATAAATAAATAATGTTGATAAAGGTCAACTAAAGGGATGTAAATATGTCCTTTTTTTGGCTGTATAATAGATAATTGTGTAAGCGAATGTGCCTAAAGTGGATATGTATATGGATGCGTGTGTGGATATACGGAGATATATGTATATATATCTATGTATGAGGTTGGTTGTATGTATATGAATATGAATTTACCTCTTGACACTGCACTATTACAACGGGTAGCACCTTTTTTTTATGTTTTTTTTAAATGTTTGTTGCTGCTGTCTTTGTGTCCATTTACAAGTATGTATATGTTTTCCTTTAACCTTAAATAAAATAAAATAAAATAAAAATAAATAAATTCTGAGCTTGATAGCTCAATTTTGACCTTAGAAGCAGTAGTTTTATGAATAAATAAATACATATCTTGACTCAAGGTCCACTTACTAGCATTTTCTAGAGGATTTTGAACTTCGTGTCAACCTAGACAAGTTTTTCTGAAGAAAATGGAAGTGTGCTGGTTTACGCTGAAAATTACAGGTGCAAACCTGAGAAAAGGTAAAAACGTAAAGTTTGCATGTGAAATACTGTATGAGATTTGCAGTTTAAGTTGAAACACTTAAAAGCAGTTGAAGTGTCAGTAGAACGGGTCTGGAGTGTCTTTGAAGTCCAAGAACTGAAAGCAGTTGAAGTGTTGCTCACAGGTTACAGGTTTACAGCTCTGTTGGCAGTTTAAATGTGAGCACTGAAAGTAGTTGAAGTGTTGCTTACAGGTTACAGTTTTACAGCTCTGTTGGCAGTTTAAATGTGAGCACTGAAAGCAGTTGAAGTGTTGCTCACAGGTTACAGGTTTACAGCTCTATTGGCAATTTAAATGTGAGCACTGAAAGTAGTTGAAGTGTTGCTTACAGGTTACAGGTTTACAGCTCTGTTGGCAGTTTAAATGTGAGCACTGAAAGTAGTTGAAGTGTTGCTTACAGGTTACAGGTTTACAGCTCTGTTGGCAGTTTAAATGTGAGCACTGAAAGTAGTTGAAGTGTTGCTTACAGGTTACAGGTTTACAGCTCTGTTGGCAGTTTAATTGACAGTTTGTACAGTATGTGAGCACTGAAAGTAGTTGAAGTGACAGCTGAAAGGGAGGAGATGGAAGCAGCTTGAAAGTCGGCTCATGTCTGTCATTTAAAGAGTAAAAGGGATGAAAGCTGGTGAAATATCAGCTGAATGGTTTGTAAATACTGATGAATAAAACATTTGATAGATAATAGATTTGCAACAATAATTACATAAAACAATCATATTTATATAAATGTCTCTCAGCTGTCGTTACAGTGAAACAGACACATCTCACATATAAAACATTACATAATCTATTCATGTAAACCAATAGAAGCATTTTGCTTGTAAAAGTGTAACTAATAAAATAAATATTTTTTCGATATGGATGAAAGGATTTTTCCCCCCCCCCTCCGACTTCACATTAAACATCAGCCGACTTTAACGGTTTTATTCAGCTTCAGCAGCAGCGGCAGCCAGAGAGAATGTGATGGATTTGCCTTATCAGGACTTCAAAGTCCAACATTTTCCAGCGTTTGAGGAAGAGTGTGAGAGAAAAGCAGCCCAGGCTTTCTGGCAAAGTGTTGCTGTGATGCCTCCACTTGATATGAACACACACACACACACACACACACACACACACACACACACACACACGTCTGACTCATTCAGCCGGCCCTGAGAGTTCACCACTTGAAGGAAATGATTTACTTGTCCAAATCCTCCCTCTTGTTTGATCCCGTGGGGAGCTGGAGCAGAAACGGGGGCGATGCTAGGTTACCAAAGTGTGTTTTTGCCATCCTTCCTCCTCCCTTTTTCTTCCTTTTTTCGCTCCTCTGCTTACGTCGGCCATTTTGTAATTTACGGCTGTCTTAAGGCCCGCCGTCGGCTACGAACAGTATGGGATTATATGAAACGCTGTCCGACGGCATATTTCATAAGGGAGATCAAACACGCAGCTAAGTGATTTCTTTTTCTGAGGGCAATAACTTCTAGTGGAGCTCCTTTTTCACGGCCTTGGAGGAGATGACTTTGCAAGACCTCAAACTAAAGTATTCATGGCACTTCTACATAGAAGTTAGAAGGAAAAAAGGCCCAGTACCTTCACAAACTATTCACATACGAGAGCCAGAGTTTGTTCATGCACAGAACATACCAGACTGGATATTTCTCAGGTAGACAAATTTAGCAGGCATTTCCACCTCATCTGTCAAAAAGGCAATCTTGACTCCTCTAAGTACACACACAACTACAATCTGTGGATCTGGAGTTTGCTAAATCCACACAGAGGAGAGGTGGGCAAGAGTCCAGTCCGAAAAAGAGAGGCAGAAGAGGAGGATTACTTGCAGAGGTGATCTCTCTTCACACAGAAAGAAACTACAGTCTACAGACATGCTAGCAGCTTATGAAGAAAACCAAGATATATAATATCATTAACAGTGGTAGCAAAGTACAGTATATGTATAAAAGTTAGGGGTTGTCACACACTATCTATGTTCCCATGTTGATGTTTAACATGGTCACTATCTGACATTTGCTTATTAGCACTAAAAACACAAAGTACAGCTGAGGCTGATGGGAAAGTCATTATTTTTGTTAAAGTATTTAGTCGTCCGCCTGCTGGTGGCGCTTGAGGAAAAGTCAGGTATTATTAGGATGCATTCTCTGGGCATCAAGTGTATCTGTACTATATTACAAAGTAATCCATCCAATAGTTGAGACTATAAAGTCAGGAATCTCTGTATGTGTGTCCTTCGCATATCTCGAGAACTGTTCATGTGATCTACTTGACACTCGACGGGTGTATCGCTGGAGATCTGAGGACGTGCAGTGTTGAAGTTGGTGCGATTTGGACACATGACACGTTCAATATTAATAAACTTTGAATAAAAAAATCGAACAGCGCTCTGTGCAGCAGCAGGCTTTAGGGCATGTCGTCCACAGCGGGCCTTTAGAGGCTCATTGACTGCAGTTCACGTCTGCTGCTGGATGCTGGATATACCAATGTTACAACCGAACTCTTCTTTGATCTGTCAAGGTCTAACTGTCTGTCATAAGTTGAGTCATAAGGATGGGCTATTACGATTGGCTGCTGAGGATTAGGGGCGGGCCTCGTTGGTGAGCAGGAAGTGATTTGAGCAACTCGCGGGGAGAGCGAGAGGAACCTCACACAGAGACACCGGCGAGACCGACCTGAACGCCACAAGGGAGGACTTCGGCCGTGGTGTGTTCGGTCGTGAGAGTTGAACGCCAATCCTGAGAAGACTGACGACGTGAAACCGTGACTGAACAATGTCCCCGTAAGTGTTTGTGCCGTCAAGTTTGTTAACAGTTCGTCGTGTATCGTCTTAACGAGACCTTAATGAACGGGCACTGCACTAGTTTCACTAAAAACCCCAAATGACCATTTCATGGTGCCGCTATGAGCAGTGGTTCAAACTTTTATTAGTCACAGGTTGTATATATAGGCTCCTGTATTTATGAGTTACGAACGGTGCAACCAAAGAGTGAAGTTCACTTCTCAGATTTGTTCATTTGATCATTTCAGAGACCTGCAGACGTAGAAGGATTCATCCTCGGTAGAAGGATTCATCCTCAGTAGAAGGATTCATCCTCGGTAGAAGGATTCATCCTCAGAGAACCAATAAATGTCTGTGCTCAATGTTCAAACTGTTGGACCGACCGACCTACATTTCCATCTATGAAGCCAACGTTACAGCAGCTCAGAAGGTCTGTTGCAGTATAGCGTTTATCTATAGAAATATACATTACAGGGACCCCAACATGTGCATGCATGCACGCACTTTATACAGCCATTTACTGACACACACACACACACAAATGGCAAAACGAGGGTGATGAAAAAACTCCAGTAGCAGTTTGACTGTGCTGGTGTCAGCACTGAGCAAACAGAGGCCAGTTGTTGACGCGCCAGATATATGAGTGTTATTCTTCCTCTGTGCATGTATGTGTGTGTGTGTGTGTGTATTCCTGCTGGGACTCCCCTTGGCTAAACCAAGCCTCCTACACCTTCACTTCCTCAGAACTCCATCTCTCTCTCTCTCTCTCTCTCTCTGTGGAAGGATTGATGAGCAGCCTAACTTTCCTCCATCCTCCCCAGTTTTCTCACCGAATAGAGGGAGAAGAGGCCGAGGATGTCGGCCATCATTCATTCCTCTTCACCTTGGGAGTGTGAAACAAAAACCCCAAAATACTGGCAGTGAAAAATAGAGCAATAAAGCTACAGTATATGGAGCCGGCACAACACGCAACCCGGCTCACGTTGTGGGAAGTTCTGCAGAAATGACATCACCTGCACAGGGATTTACATACCTGGTGACTTACTATTATGATTTACACAACATCATGTTTGAACAAAGCTGTCGCTATAGCAACAACTCAAAATCTTAAATTCTGACCACTGAGGTCATGTCCATTGTATTGCGAATTTTCAAATCAATTGATAAAACACATTGGACTCAGTGTGCAATGTTTCTGTGTGTAGCAAAAAAAAAAAAAACGCGTACGAAAAATACGGACTTGTTGTGCAAAGGCCTTCACTTTAATACTACTAATAATAATAGAAGCACCCTGGAAGTGTATTTCTTTTGGTTCCTTCTAAAACATGATGCTGGAGAAGGTCATAACACAGTAAGGGGTCGTTCTAAAATGTGAGCCAATGAGTTATGGCGAGAAAGGCTTTAAGTTTTATTTGACATTAGTGGTGGAGGGACAGGGCCGATCACAAACGTGTAGATAGTTTTACTGGCTGAAGCTTTTATTTACACTCGTGCAGCAGGAGGTCACTAGTTAAGATACAATTAAACGGCGACCTCTTGACCTCTCCGTTTCATGGGGATTTTCAACCAGACCTCACTGTCAAAGAGTAGAAAATAGTGAAAACAATCACCGGGAATGTTGGTGGATTATCCGAAGTTTCTGAGGCTGTTTTCAGTAATTTGAGCACCACGAACAAAATGTATTTCCATCTGCATGCTGAGATTTCACGAGGTGTAACTGGTGTTTTGTGGTTTGGGTGAACTGACCCCTTGAGGTGACTCTACTCTTAAAGCAGAGATATATCGGTAAGAGAGTACAAAGAGTGCTGAGCACAGAAACACTGACCTGTTAGGATCCATTGGACGACACCAACGCGAACAACATGGAAAAGACAAAGAGAAAACAGAGAGGTTAGAGGACAGTTGGCCAAACACGTCTTCATCATGTAGGACACACGTACACACACACACACAAGAACAGTGTATTACACAAATCACAGGCTAATTAGTCGTCCACTCCAGGTGGTGACAGTTTCACTCCGTGGGGAGCCACTGTGTGTGTGTCAAGTGTCAAAGACCTCCATAGCACCTCATCACCTTTGACCTCATGGGGGGCTTTTCATGCTGTGAATAACGTTAACGTTGCGTTGTATGAACTCATGTAGACACACACACGTGCACCAGAGTATGAGATACAGTAGAAGCTAAGTAAGTGTAGAAATCTGACTTTACAAGTAGTTTGAAAGTTCAGAGATGGCGAGCAGTGATTGACGGCTGCTCCAGAGACAGCTCGGCTCTGATTGGTTGGCGCAAATCTTGCAAATGGGAGCACAGGACAGTCTCATGTACTACTGTCAGGATATAGTGACAGTTTTATAAAAAAATAACTTTTTATTATATTTTCTCAACTTCAGCTTTAAGCCCTTATTTCTGTGTTTTTACGGCCGTGTATCAGAGGTGTCAATTATACTAGCTTGCAAAAGGCATGGGCTGAAGATATTAGGAAAAAAAAAAAAAAAGAGTTATAGGTCCCAAATGTGCCAGCGGGGGAAAGAAGGAAACATGTCTTCCACTGGGTGAGAGTTTCCCTGCAGAGCAGCCAGACCACCTAGCACTGGGAGCCTGGTGACAAGAGCTTTGATTATTATGCCTGCACTCCCTGCCAGGGCTAAATTTAAGTGTTCCCATAAAGTCCAGAAGAAATAAGACTTGGGAATGGCCTGTGCCTGTGTGAGAGAGAGGAGAACTCTGACTGTGTGTGTGTGTGTGTGTGTGTGTGTGTGTGTGTGTGTGTTTAGGGTCTCTTCTGGTCAGCGTTGTCGCACAGTCCGGGGGATAATAATAGGATGTGCTACAACTAACTGAGACTAAAGCCGGACTTCCCACGTCTCCCACTTGCTGGTGGCACTTGTGTTATTCTCTAAACACCCGCCGGACCCAAGGGGGGGTCGGGGGGGGGGGGGGGGGGGGTGGCTTATGCAATGCAGCCCCTCGTCCTCACATCTCTTGCATATAGAAAACTGTAAGAAAGTGCAAGACACTTTGGGCAACCCCCCGTCTCCCAAGGAAATGTGGAGTCCTTGTTTATCTTTGATTAAAAATAACTTTGGGAAGAAGCCGATCAATACTTTCCCTGCGACAGCGAAATGAGGGGGGGGAAAAAAAGGAGGAGGATGAGGAGGAGGAGGCAGAAGGGACGGAAAAAAGCGTGAGAAATTTGACGACATTTAGAAATGTGTGTCTGTGTGTGTGACGGGTCGCTGGGAGTCATTCCCATGGCCTCGTACAGTAGCCCCGACGCTGCTACCGACTGCTGTTTAACAGCGACAAAATGGCCGACGTACACATAATAGGACGGCAAAGGCCCTGGAGGACACGCCGGGATCCGTGTATGCTATATAAAGGCCTTCAGAGGATGGGAGCACAGCGAGGTCATCCCTGCCTGTGCTTTCCTTGGCTCCCGCCTCTCCTTTCAAAGGATCTGCTTATGGTTTCTGTCAGAGATGCACGTCCATTTTTCACCCCATTAACAACTATCATTACCAGCCCAACTGGAGGCTATAATTGGGCCAGCCGTGGAAAAGAGTTGTCAAAACACAATTAAATTCCAAACTATGGTGAGAGAGAACAGAGAGAAAGTAGCTGGATGGCCATAACGTTATATTGCCGGCTTTACTTGCCCAAAAATAGGAAAGAAAAACACGAAAACCGTTATTTTACATTGGAAGGTTCTGGAGGGGGATTATATAGACGGGTGATCTGAGCTGCCCGAACGATAGGGCTACTGAAAGCATAACAAATAATCACTCTCGGTGTCAGGGATGAAGAATGGACACATTAAAAGGCCCGATCCACGGATCAAAAGCCAAGATCTGGTAAGAGTCTTGATTTAGGAAAACTTCAAATACAGTCACGACTGCAAAGTGGCTACAAAGACAAATTATTACAGCAGAATACAGATATATCTATGATGAATAAGCTGCTTATTCTGTGTGACAGGAGGCAGCATGTAAAGAGCTCCATCAAGGCTTTCATGGTAGCATTGGGACAGATTGAACCAGCACTGATTTAACTTCTGATGTGAAGTTTTGTCATTAGATGTGTAGCACGCTGATGGTTCTGTATATTCCTGTAGAAGACTTTCATGTAGCTTTAGCATGACAGCACAACATCAAGTATTACAGGGATAGTAAAAGTAGTATAAGAACACTACTAATGCTGTTGAGGTAATGCATACATACAAAAAAACAATCATTATGTGGCAGGGTCTGAAATTAACTTTTTCCACTTCCTGCCACTGTGGTAGAAAAGTATTTTTTTTTATCTGCCACTCAGAAATTTCATCTGCCACTTTTGAAATCTCTGCGCTAAATGAAGGAATAACATTTTAGATCTGATGTCATTCAACGTTCAATATATTTTACATAAAAAAACATTATATACATGGTAAATTACAGTGTTTGAGTTACACCGTGGCTTCTGGGGGAGGGAGGGTAGTGTACACAGTACTGCACTTTGTTATTGTCATCTGTAGTGATTATTTGCATAAAAACACACAATTCAAATGATAATGAATATTTAAATATTTGCTTTGATTAAAAACAATCTTGGAAAGTTGTTATGAAGTTAAACAGGTCATAATTCTCTTTAATATCTATTTCATATTGATGTGAAAACATCTCCTTCAAACAACTGGATTTATTCAAGTTCCTCACCAAAAACTACATTTTACCAGATTACATTTGAACACATCATGATAACGTTGTAATTTACCTTCACCCAATAGTCATTTTTCCTGAGCAGACTTTGAACGCCTCATAATAATAACTCAATGGCACCTCCGTTAACGTTCGTATCTCCGTTATTTATCCAGTCAGGACTGAGCTGCTAACGGCTGCTAACAGCTAACGTTACTAACTCTCCTCCTGCTGATTTAAACACAGGTTTGTTGTTCACAGTGTCGCTTTATCAGGGAAAAATAGGATGCACCCCTCAGGTTTAGTAGCGTCATGCTTTTGAGTGCTTTTTTTTTCTCCCCGCCGTGTCTCCGGTCAAACAAACTGAAACATGATATGGCGTGCGTATGAGCCATTGTGCAACGTAACTCTCGGAAAGCATCAATAAGAGGAAACGATGGTCACGGAGACATGAGATGCCAAGAAAGCGGACAACTACGGTTCTCTATTCCGATCTCTAGCGTTTTCCCTGTCTGCCAAAGTGGCGGATGTCATGATGATTTCACCCGCCACTGCCAACAATTTATCCGCATTTGGCGGCTGATAATTCAGACCCTGATTGTAGTACTCAAGATCGGTCTTGGACTCGAGACCGGTCTCAAGAAAACTTTTTTCGGTCTCGTTTTGGAATCAACCGCATTTTCACTCGGTCTTGTCTCGGCCTCGGACTCAGGATTTTATTTCAAGATCGATCAAGACCACGACTGCGGGGATATATCACTAAACTGCCAACACATTGTCTGATTTATGAGTTAACATCATTACTGTGATCGCTCAGAGAAAACATAGGAAAAATTCTCACACATGAAATTCATCTCTTCAGTGCCTTTTGATTATTTCATCGAGACATTTTGCGCGGTACACTTATACATACAGACATATACAGTATATATGGCAATAGAAGAATTGAGAGTAAGGTGTTTTTATGGGAATTTGGATCTTTCAGATAACTTTGAGGAGACCCTCAGTGGTTTGCACGTCCCACATTTTTATTGTAAGTGTGTCACGCAGTGTGGGACTCGCCATGACTTGGGCTCGGTTCAGGTGGTCTTGACTACAACACTGACACTAACTGTGTGATATGTGGTTGATAGTAAGACGAATAGATTTTAAAGGCTGTTTCTTATAATAAATTGGTGCGACACTACAATCTACAATAATCTACATCATGAAGAATATTGGCAATTTTTCATTTTCTTGACTATATTAGCCAGAGAACATATTCACTGCAACATTTCCAGAAAACATGAAGAAATAATACGGCGAAAATAATTATGGCTGTCGCATCAAACTAAAACGTGCAACTCTGTGACTAATTTTAGACAAACCATTTCTGCAAAAATAATTACTTCAAACAAATTCTTACCGCTTAATGTCATAAAATATTATAGTTCTAATCTGGTGAATGGCTTATAAAAAATCTGGTCCACATGCTCTTAGCCACAAGCCTCAGCCAGTTAGTTAAGTTAGGTTATGATTAGTGCATAAATAATGTCTCCTGCGTACAATTCATATCGGCCGTAAAATCCCATTCGAGCCCTAAACCACAGAGTTGCACTATTTTGTGTTTGCTTTCCCTCAAATACAGTCGCAGTTCAATAATATTAATGTGTTATGCTCAACGCATTCCACTATATATTTTGTGATATGATGTGTTGCAATTTATTTATTTATACTCTACGATTGCCAACGTTTCACAGAGTCGCTGACAGCAACAGGAGTCAGAACACATGAATATGGTGTAGACAGTTAAACTAAGACATGAACTTTGGGAAACGTCTGTGATTGTGGCTTCAGCCCTTAATCATAACACAACATGTCTTGTGGCTGTGTTCAGCCTGCTCTGTGGGATACTGACAGTAGAGGAAATGGTACATCTCTAACGTAGGTTTCTAACTCTATGACGATTGAAAATGCTCCAGGAAAGCTCAAGAAAGGAGTTGGACAATCACCGCTGATGTTCTTCTATCAAACTCAAATGTAGCCGCGGCGCAGATATGTGATATCGAGGAGGACTGCACTTTTAAAAGCGACTGCAGTAGGAAATGCCTACTGTACCCTACAGTACGTTGAAGGCCGAGGACAGTGTCTCCCAAACCATACAGTGTTAATGGTGTGTGTGTGTCGGGTGACATAAAGCAGAGGAGGCTGGGTAGTGGAAGGGAGTTGCAGGCCTCTCTGCCTCTGTAATCTGGCCTGATTTATAGAGGCTAGCCCTGCTCTCCCCTTCCACCTCCACACTGACACACTGGGCCTCCTCCGCTGGAGACAGCCTGGCGTCCACACACACACACACACACACACACACACACACACACACACGCTTAACACAGAAACAGCACATGCACATAGACACATGAACATATCCAGGCAGTGATCGTCTCAGTTGCACAGTAGTGCACGCAACCAAACCACATGGGCCTGTTGCTTAACCAAATGAACACCAGATCCAGAAACAAAAGGCATGTAAGTGTCTGTCTGCATGCTGTCAGAGGAGAGTGGAGTAGATCGACACCAGGAATCAAACTATTCTGAAAATATTTCATCAATCCCTGTGGGAAAAATCTGCAAAACAACCAAAACTAAAAGCACAATTATAATGGAGGATTCTGCTATATTTTATATTCTGCACATGGCAACTACTGCATGTCGAAGATTAGAGAAAGATTGCAGTTTGAACGATGGTTTAGACATGATTTCGGTAAGGCAACTAAAACCAGAGGCCTGTACTACGAAGCGAGTTCAACATACCCAGGGTATCTTCTGGTTATCTGGCTTCACTAACCCTAACAAACCAGATCCTGCTAAACGGTCCTACGACGGTGGTTATCAACTCGGTAAATCAACCCAGGGTTTCTCTATCTGGTTATGAGCGCGTTCACATGAACGGGGCGGTGTTAGCAGCATCTGACCAATCACAGACAAGTCCACAGACTTGCAGACAGACAGACAGAGCGGCACATATTACAAAGGAAGAGCGAACTATATTAGACAAATACGAAGAAGTTAAACACTTAATCCAGACTAAAAGTAACACAGTTGAAGCTGCTAAATGCAGGAAGGACAGCTGGCAAAAGAAAAAACTCCCGATGTGTGAATGCGTAAATTATCAGACTTATTAATTTAACGGAACACTCAAAAGTCAGATATAGTCGTCTAGATATAAATAGCTTTTAGTTGTGTTATGGATGAATAGATTACACTTCATTATACCCATCAACCTTCTTTCAGCTGCGTCCCTGTCTCCGGCTGTGTGAAACGGACTCAAGAACAAAACATAATTCAAAGCAGTAAACACCCACAGCATAAATCCAGCTGTCCTTCCTGCATTTGTCAGTTTAAACTGTGTTGTTTTTAGCCTGATTATAACTGTAAGTTCTTCATATTTGTGTAATATTACCATACGATCCGCGCACTGAGCTCTGATTGGTCAGTAGGCGGTGCTTTTATACGAGTTGATCTCTCATCTGGAACATAACCTGCTCCGGAGCAGGTTAGCTGTTCAGCATCAGTTACCATGGCGATCTACCCCGGTAAGAAGTGATCCACCGTCGTAGGACGGAAAAAACCCTGAAGGGTTAAACCTGAAGTTACCTCGCTAACGCCAAATCCTGCTTCGTAGTACAGGCCTCTGGTTAGGGAAAGATGGTGGTTTCGGTTAGTGAAAATGAAAACGTTGCAGGTCTTTGACGGCTGTGTGCTACATGCCCATCCACTCACTACATAAAGGGAACACAACTTCCTGCATTGGCTCTGATTTGACTTCCTGTTTGGAGGTGGAGGTTTAAAACAGAATCCTGGAACTGAACTAGATATGTTAATGTAATACCCAAAACTAGTACCGGTAATGAAAGAGCCTCACAGATGTCCCTAAACGAAGCCATTATACTGGTTTTACCAATACACTAGTGTTGTAGTACTGTACTTTGGCATAAATCCATTGGGTGTGTGTAACTCTGTAGTCGGTCACCAGTATTTATGGCGCCCTGATTGGTGGAAAAGCATCATTCAGATTGTTTATACCATGTTGTCAGGGCCAAAAGGCCGAAACCTCGGCAGGACAGAACACAAAGGATAAAAGATAGACACAACGGAGACACAATATTCACACGTATTAGGTTAGCAGACTACGACACCTTCATATGTGTGTGTGTCTACTCTACATGTGTGTATACTATGAATCACAGCGTATGGACAGGTGTTTACAGTGAAGCCGGGTTATCTGTCTCCATTACACCACCACAGCTCAGCCTCCCAGGGCCATTATCTACTCAGACCTGCCTAAACACACACACCCAGAGACAGGAAGCCCCACATGCTGAAAGCAAGACCCCTTTACACAAGGCCACGGTGTGAGCACATAATGGGCCCTTCTGGGCTCTGGGAGCTCTTGACACAATCCAACACCCAAACAGAGAAGAAGACCCAGAAAAAAAGAAAAAGCGCCATTTCTTCCACCCACGGGTTCGTCTTTGATCTGCGTTAGCATCAACAAACAGTCACATTTAGCTAATATTGACTGTTGTTGTTGTGGCTAATGTTTTGAAGCGGAGCCACAATCTGACCCAAGGTCAATTTAACATCCTCTTACAGTCGTCAGATGGTTGCGATGAAGCACAGTGAACTGGTTCCTTATCAGTTTTTGCAAACAAAGTTCTGCTGGAATCCAGTTAATCCTGTGTGACACAAGCTCTGAGTAACATCAGATAGCAGCCCGTGCATGTGTGCTTATGCTAGATTTGTGATCAAGTACAGCAGCCTTTACAGTGTGTTTACATATTAGCCATTAGGCATCAGTCATGTGACCCATTTCGGACACATTCCCGGGGGTCCCTTCCTGATTACAGGAACCCACCCACCCTCAGATACTTTAACACGTCAAGATATAATCTAGTTGTGATCATTGAGTGATTCCAAGAGTTATTTCTTTATATCTCTTCCACATGTGTCATCATACACCTCTGAATATATTCCCTTCATTTGACGCAATGCCTTCTGACAACCCCGACAGGGAGGCGGTGAACTTACTGCTTTCACTCTATGATTCTAAACTGCTGATACATTTATAGCTGGTGTTTTACAGAGATGACAAACTCACATGATTATAAAGTGGAGAGGGAGACGATTGCGAAAGTGCAGTTTGTCATGAAAAATGAGTACTTTCTCATAAAGGTCCGGCTTTGGGTTTAACCAGCAAACTACTTTTACGAGCACATAATGTGACCGCTGGAATAAAGTAGAGAATTATATCTTCCATTTGGGGGCGTTGCAAATGGAATGCAGGCAAAGCAAAAAATTAATTGGGTGGTTCATTCCTGAAACATTTTCAAAGATAAGATATTAAAAGGATTCATTATTAAAGTGATTCTGCTATCAAGATATGTGCTGTTTTTTTTAACCACTTCTGAAAAATGGAAATGCTGAAGTGTATTTGTGTACAACTTTCTAGTTACTTCACAGCGTGTCCCCCCGATTGGTCAAGCATGTGTAGTAGCATAGTTTATCAAAAGTTTGTATATGAAAGACATGGTGGTCGGCCTTTTAGTGTTTTATCTTCATACTCTATTCTATGTTTATAAAAACGGGTAGCTCAAATCAAGCAATATAGCAGACATAATAACCACATACCACTCCTACAGTAGGTCATCTAATTCCTTTGCACTTTCAGTATCACTCCACATCTGAGAGGAAAAAAAATGAATGTCATGGTTGCTTAGCAACAGGGTCATGGGGGCGGGACAGGTTAGCTAGCTAAAACCAGTCAAAGACAGTATCCGAAACCACCTACTACATACTACTGATGAACGCAGTATGCAGTATGTATTGTATACTGCATACTGCGTTCTTGAGTAGTATGTAGTATGCAAGCAAAGTGATGTATTTGCAGTATGCTAGATGAGGCTTTAGCCTTTAAACCAGCTCTTAAAGCACTGGACAAAAAAAAGAACTCGTACCACTATTACAATATTATCTAAAAATATAAAAAAACTTTGATTTTTTGTTTATTTTCTGTTTGTTTACTTTATAAGATACTGCAGGTTTGAACTATTTATTCTAACAGCACCACTCTGCTGCTCTGTAGCCGCTCTGTCAGCGTCACTGGCCGGCTCTCCAGAGAGCTACGCCCGCGGGTGATTGTGGAGCTTTTCAACTCCGAAAAGGCAGATAAACACAGGTTCCTGTTAATTTATAACGGACATCTGTGTTGTGATATTTAAACAAACTATCCGTCAACCAGGAAATAAAAGCCCCTCGTCTACAGACCGGTCTCTAGAGAGCTCCAGCTCATAGCGGTCTGTGAGCGTGACTGCCCGGCTGGAGAGGTAGCGACTCCGGCAGGCGCTAGCTAGCTGTGACGGCAGTTTGTGGAGCTTCTAAACTCTGAAAACGTCGGAGCAAATGTTCGATTCACCATCTAATATTGTAAAACTGTCAATATTCAAAATCTACACAGCTGATTTCTCTCCTCAAAAATATTCAGAAGTGAATTTAGTGATGAAATAGTTACGAAAAATGTAAAAAACGAACCGTTTCTGGCTGCTGTTGTTGTGACCGTAACCTGTAGCGGTCCAGCGCTTTGCATTATGGGATACAGTAGGAGAGGTAGACTGGTTCGATGCATGCTGGAGATTTTTTCCTAATCAGTACGACATCCAGGTTTTTTTGGCATACTGGAGATTTTGCTTTTGTTCGCATCCTGAATACTACATACTACATTTTGGCCAAATCAGTACGTACTACTAGTATAGTATGAGGTTGATTAGGGGTAGATTTCCTCATTTGCTCCGTCTATTTTCATTTCACCCAATATGCAAATTAACTGTAACTTTCCTAAAATAAGAACAATCTATTGTTTTTTTCTTCATGACATTAATGACACAACTAATAATGTTCTCAGAAGAAATAAGTTAACATTTTGCTGATGTTTGTTTCTTACAGTAGTTTATTTTTGGAGTCCCCAGGCACCCAGTCGATAGTCCATGTATGTTAAATAGGTCGGTAGGATGATAAACAGGTTAACCTCTATGGAAGAGTGGACTGACCAACGCCCATATCCAGAAAAAAATCCAGTTGCTAAACGACATGCAGCGCTAAAGAGGAGGTTCCACAATGTTGCCCTGAATATATGCAAACAAGCAGAAACGCAGCAGAAATACTATCCACTGCCTCCGCAGCACCACCATTCAGAAACTACCTGATGCGGATCTTGACACCTGAGAGATTATGCCCGTAAATGGATTGGCAACCGAAACCTCGGGGACCTTGGGGAGAAAGTGGAGCAACATCCTCGCCACGCCAAGCAACACACACCTCAACCGAGCCCAGTACGAGCAGTTTATCAAGGTCCTCCTACTGACATGGGGCAGTTATTTTTAACATACAAATAATGTAAATAAAGAGACAAATAATGAAATCAATATAACGCTATAGCCTGTGATGAAAAAAGAAATATGCTAATGCTAGCTGCTAGTGTACCTTCCATAGCAACCGCCGTTCATTATTTATTAAATGTGCCTCTAACTTTCATATTGCCATCCATACTTGATGACCGTTTTATAAAAGCAATAGCTCACTGCAGACCGTGATATGTTGTGATTATATCACAGATAAAGGACGTAGTTCAGCCCGACGCAAAGCGAAATATATCTCAATGTGAGGTTGCATCATTTAGACTTGGCCAAGAGGAATGAGGAAAAAGTCAAAATGAATGTGGCCAGAAATGCAAATATCATTAATAGCTGCTTTTCCACAGTTTGAAAGACTTTTTCAGCTGGTGTGCTGCATGCTTTCTGCACCACCACTGATGCTGAAGTCCACATTCAAGTGCACACAGTGTACACTTGAATGTGGACTGGATGCATCCATATAGGCAGCAGTTTGACTGCATACCATGGTTGGATACCTGTTGAGAAAGTCATACTTTCAAATACAAACGAGGATCCATCACCTGGACACTGATCCGATGTCTCAAAAAGGAAATCATTTGGCACAAAAATCTCCAAAAACTCTATTAAATATTATCTACAAGTGTTGTCCGTGGACAGTTTCCATCCAAAAACTATTCATATCAGCCTTCCAAAAGTCATATTGTTTGAACCCCTGCCTGTGTGGTAAGTGTGTGGGTGTGTAAACATTGTGGTAACCCCCAGGCTAGGTACTGTCTAGTCTGGTATATGAGGTGGTACCACCAGTCTCCCACTGCCTTTTAATTACAAAGTGGAGGTGGGGGGAGCCATTTTTAATGAAAATGGGCCACATCATAAAAGCAGATTTGACCAGGTTCATCCACAGTTCAGGCTCAAGGACAGTAAACACACAGATATTACAGGCTGTACCATTCACACATGCAAACACACTAGATAAGATTAGACCGCCTGAAACTGCTGTGATCCCACAGCGGGGAAAGTGTAGCATAAAATACCAAGAAAGAAATACATAATACTGGAGGTAGAAATAAACATAGTTTCAACACCATGTGTTCAGCAGAAATCTACAGAATTAATGGAGGTCTACCTGAGCAGAGAATGAAGTCTCTCTCCCTCTGTGTGTGTTGTAATCCACAGAAATGCTCCCAATCCCGTATCCCCGTTGTACTGTGGTATCCCTTTTTCAAAATAGCTATTGACAATGCTATCGTCAAACAACAACACCCATCTTATAGGTGGTAATTTACATTATGAATCATAATGTGTACAAACATGACCAGACGGATGAAAATTATGGGAAAAACCTAGATTAAATGAGAAGACAATCATAGTGAACGCAGATGCTTCCGTCCTGGGCAAAAGCTCATTGAATGATTTGATGAGCATGAAAATGTCGCGTCTTCCTCCAACATCATCAAAAACACCGAATGAGGGAATGTCTTTTGGTAGAATATCGTTCATTCGAATGCTGAAGCCGTTGGCCAAACTAACACCACAGTAAGACGCTTTACGTACTTTGATTTGTCCTCCGTCTATTGACAGAACATTCACAATATGCTTGGAACCAAACTATGCAGACACAAACAAATTATTTCCAATTTTGGTGAGTGAAAAGAGCCAACAGTATCCTGAGTGAGTGTGATTATGACCATAATATTCTCAAGAAGATCATGATGGATGGATGGAAGAAGGACGGAGAGACGTGGGATGCAGAGTGACAGCCAGAGTCGAGCCACCGACTAATTTTAACATCCATCCATCCCTTTCACTCCCTCCTATTAGCTCTCTGATGGAGGGAGGGAAGCAAGGGAACCTAATCGGTGGGAAGCTGCCCAGAAGCCTCTGACCTGAAGCAGGATGAGGGCTACAGTGTGTGTGAGTGTGTGTCCAGAGGGGGTCAGGGGAGAAGGCAGCATCCTGGCAGGACATTTGGGACTCGGTTCCCAGCAGCACTCGTTACTCTCCTGCTCGGGCTCCATAAGTCTCTCCCTGCTGGGTCAATGCTGCCTTCCTCCGGGGGATTCCCACTTTTCCCAAGGCTATGCCCAGCTAGCTCTGACTCTCTCTCCTTGCCAAATGACCCAAAGTTCGGCCACTTGCTTCCCTTATCTGTCCTTTCCCAGGGCCGTGGTACTCTGTCCATGTCCCCCCGTCTCTGTCTGTCACCCTCTGTGTCGTCTGATGTACAGTAGTCATCTAAAGGATCAGCGTAACGACGGCCTGTCTCGCTGAAATTAGCAACAGTACACGCTACATGTGAGACACAGTGTGCATAAATAAGCATGCACACGTATACACGCACTTTAGTCTGAGAAAGCACAGGGTGATATCGGCTTTTTATTAATCATGAACCTGATAATTCAATTCAAACTATAGGACTTCATACTGCACTGTACTTAAAATAAGAAGAGGAGGTGTATATTTGGTTGTGTGTGTGTGTGTGTGCGTGTTTGTGTGTTAACATGCTTGTTTACTATGGTCTGTGTAGTTAAATGCATCATGAACCAAATGAGCTGTGAAAGCTGTCAGATATGTGTGTCAGTGAGTGTAGTACATGAGACAGAGTTAAAAGACTCGTGCCAAACACACACACAGCAGTAATGGTGCATTCATCTGGAATCATAGACACTGAAGTGTGTGTTTGTCCCTGTTGAGTACACTGTGCTACTAAATATAGCATCCCGTTCTCACTCTGAACTCGTCAAATACCGACGCACCGAGGCACCCGTTCAGCGTCTGCACGAGACGCATCGGGCAATCAACTAACTCTAATGTAAACCCGTTACTAGACAGTCAGAGAAACTGATGTAATATAAAGAGAAAGTGTGCGTAGGGTAGGTGGGATCGGAGATTTTCACCTTGGAGACTGCTGTTTATTGACTTATTTTACATTAGTTTTGTTACGTAACTTATGTACTTAAAGGGACTGTATGTAAGTTTTTACACATATAAACATTTTTGAATTGTTTTTATATCGCCAGTGTGTGAACAGGTTGTAACCGAACCTAAAAAATGAGATCTTCCGCGACTTTCTGTGTTTCCTCTCTCAGCCTGTAGACTGCTTTTAATGTGAAGAATGCAGGATGTTTTTTTCTGGGAAAATCCAACAGATGTGACGTCATTTATTTTCAGCTCCGCTACAGGGCTAACAGTGCGCAACGATAGCTAACGTTCGGTTAGAAATGGAGTCCGCTAACGGCAACAAACGACCAGCTACCACCACAACTCAGACTCCAGCACAAACTCCACGGAAGCACAAAAAAAACAAAGTTATATCAAGTGAAGCCCGTCTTGCAGATCAGGAATGTGACCGACGTTCAGGCGAAAACCAGGATCAACATCAGCCGGGCCTTCGATTCATGGAGGGACCTTCGTTTGGTCAGCTAACATTACTGCCAAGCATGTGAAATATACAGTGATATTGTGGTTTTAGCTGCTAATGTTGCCAACGTTAATCAACATAATGCCTGTCAGTCACTTTCAGTCTAGTGTATGTCGCCTCACTGTTTTGACCGATGCTCGCTCGCATCTACGTAGCACGAGCAACAGGACGCTGACTGTCGTTGACTTAACGGCCACAGGTATCACTGTTAACAAGAAATTTCCGATTCTTACATAGAGCCCCTTAAAGTAATGCCAGTTACGTAACAAACGTACTTATTTTAACCCAAACCACGATCTTTTCCTAAACCTAACCAGGTAGTTTTGTTGCATAAGTTAACCTAAAAACTGCAAAAACCTACGTTGGAAGTCATTTTGAAAGGAGACTGTATGCATGTAAAGAGCAGAAACTCTACATTTCCTGTGAACACGGAAGTTTATTTTGAGTTTATTTTGAGTTTAACAGCATCTAAATCTCAAAGGACGTACAGTAAACTCAATATCGAAGCGTCCAGGGGACACAAACTATTTTTTCGCTGACAAATCTGTGTTGAAATCTGCAGGAGGAAAGCTAATTAAGGTTAGCTCCTGGGGAGCTAACAGCTAACGTTAACGGAGGTTGCAATGAGTTTCATTATGCTGCGTTCAAACTGCAAACAAACTCAGTAAAAATGAGTATTGGGCAGTAAGGTAAATTCTAACGTTATCATGATGTGTTCAAATGTACAAAAATGTAAAAAAAATGTTGGCGAGAAACTTGAATAACTCCGGTTGTTTGAAGGAGATGTTTCCACAGCAATATAAAATAGATATTAGAGAGAGAATTATGACCTGATTAACTTCCTAACACTAGCTCTAAATGTTTGTTGTTGTTTTTTTACCGTGGTATAAAAATTGGTATCGAGAATCGTGGAATTTCACTGGTATTGGTATCTACTAAATTTCTGGTATCGTGACATCCCTAGTACCCGGACCATGGTGTATATATTATAGGGCTGTAAATCGATTAGAATATTTAATCGCGATTAATCATGGACAATCATGCACATTTTTTCTCAAGTATTTAATACTCAACATGGTAGTAGAAAAATATGCTGCTTTATGCAAATGTATGTATATATTTATTATTGTAAATCAATTAACAACACAAAACAATGACAGATATTGTCCAGAAACCCTCACAGGTTCTGCATTTAGCATAAAACAATATGCTCAAATCATAACATGGCAACAATAGCTGTCAGTGTGTCAGTGTGCTGCAGAGTGCAGAACCTGTTGTTTAGGCAACAAAGCGACCTGGTTAGGTTTAGAAAAAGATCAAGGTTTGGGTTAAAATAAGTACATTTGTTACGTAAAATAAGTCAACGCTGACTTGGTTTCACATGAGACTTGAACAGTGGTCTCCTGGGTGAAATTCCTGTATATGTTTGACCCACCCATCCACTCCTACATCACCTGACTTCCTCAGAGGCGAAGACGAATCACAGAGCGTTACATTTCGTAGGTAGAAGTACGAACAGTGAACGAGACCAGCCTGTGGTCATATCATATTTACACTATGGTACAATTAAAAAAACATCATGCCACTATACTTTTGGTTCCATTTACACCACGCAATGAGAGAACGATGGAAAAAAAGGAGGGGAGGAGCAGTCGAGAGGTGGCGGGGCTTTTCTGACAGTGGCACAGTGCTAAGAATTAAGTTCCCATGCTAGCCTGTGTTTACCCTGGGCTATTTCTACACACTCACACATACACACAGTTTGCCCTATCGTACCCCTTCCTTGTAATTTCTCATCCCTCCCCTCCCTTCCCCTCCCACCCTCTCTCTCATCCCCCCTTTTTCTTTCCCCTCTGGAGTCCGGGAGGGTTATGTGAACGGCCAGGGAGGAGGGCTGAGAAAAAGACCAGAGGAGTGTGAAAGAGGAGAGAGATGTTGGTTCGGGTCATCACTGAGTCATCATATTCCCTGGTAAGGCTGGCTGCACGGTCCATGTGTGTGTGTGTGTGTGTGTTCGCTTGCTTTCCTAAAAGTGTGTGCATATGTCTGAGTAGGTGGTGACGTTTGTGCATTCCAATAAACAAGTGTATTTATGTGTGTGCGTGGGCATACAGTAAGTGTGTGTTTTAAGATGTGTTAATGGTACGTCCGGTGTGCGTGAGTAACACTCTACCAACATGATATCTCTTTGATTTCTTCTTCCACGTGCAATCTTTAACTTCTAAGCTCCTGCTTGTATTTTCCTCCAACAACTCTCTATCCTATCTCTATGCTTTTATAGGTTAGGTATAGGTATAGGTTTATATACTACTGATTTTCTGCCTGCATTATGCTCACAAGCAACATTTTATCCAATCCAGGAAGGATGACTGGACAGAAGCCGACCTTTACAATGGAGACCGGGGTTTACATCCTGTGCTCCACCCGTTGTTATAGGTTTAGGCTACTAAAACACTTGAGGTTTGGGAAAAATCATGTTCTTTGTTAAATATTACAAATGTCCCAGCTCATGCTTCAAAACAGTGTTGACACCACTTTCTTTCCCGTGTAATACCAAGTAATACTTAGTTGCAAGGAGTGAAATAAACCCATGAAACACATGAAATATGTTGACAGTGAATGTTACGTGCAGTGACAGTCAGCATAGTGTTGAATACCTTCCTTGTATGTATTTATCTCACGACTGAGGTATCCACACAGCTGTCAAGGCTAAATACTAAAGCCCAACCTTGAAATGCCAGTATTAGTTGTATGCCTCCACCAACCAGTCAAGTTGCATCCATTTCTGTCCAATATGTCATCACTTCATCATTTTATCCTGTCATGTGTGTGAAATTGTCATAATTAGCATATGAATTATTATATATAACCTTTATTTAACCAGGAGTAAAAACTCATTGAGATTAAAAATCTCTTTTCCAGGAGTGTTCCTGGCCAAGATAGGCAGCAGCACAGTTACACGGTCGCAGACACAAAACAAACATAACAACTGAAAACAAAGACAAAGAGCAAATTACAGAATCATAAGGTATCAAATAAACATTCATCAGCATTCAAAACATCTACAACCAGATTTGCTTGTTTCCAAATCTTTTAGAAGCACTTTAAAGATATTCAGTGAGACCAGCTCTCCAAGTCTCAGGTCATTTTGTAGCTGATTCCAAGAATTGGAACGTCCTTTTATCCCAGTCCAGTTCGGACTTTGGGGACAGTTAGTAGGATTAAGTCCTGGGAGCGAAGACAGTAACTTCCTGTACTTTATTGAAGGATGTAGGTCCGTAGGTGAGATGGAAGCAGACCAAGAATAGCCTTATAGATAAGAATACGCCAGTGGTTCAGTGTACGGGTGGACAAGGCAGACCATCCTACCCGAGCATACAAAGAGCAGCGGTGCGTAAGGGCTTTAAAGTTTGTAATAAATCTCAGTGCCTCATGGTAGACAGTATCCAGCGTGCGTAGGCTCTGAGACGATGCATGCGTGTATATAACATCGCTGTATTCCAGCACAGACATAAAGAAGGCAGCGACAAGCCCCTTTTTGGCCTCGAAGGAAAAGCAACACTTGTTTCTAAAAGAAAAACCCAATTTCAACTTTTCACCAGCTGCTGAATGCGTATTGATTTATGGCCAAAAAGGTACTTTTCTGAGGTAATAGTGACCTTGACCAAAATCTAATCAGTTCATCCTCAGGTCCAAGTGGATGTTTGTGCCAAATTTGAAGAAATTCCTTCCAGGCGTTCCCTGAGATGTCGCGTTCACGAGAGACGGACGGACGGACGTACAACCTGACAACATAATGCTTCCGGCTATGGCTGTCACGTAGGCATAGAAATGGCACTTTACACTTCAGCTGAGATGAAAAAAACAAATTGAATATAATAGAATAAATAAATAATCAGACACGCAGCCTTCCATCCCCAAATTAGAGAACAGAGCTGCATTCAACAGGTAGAGAATCTTAAAGACTAAATAAATCTAAAGACTCCTTCTGGGCCTCAAACGACGAAACAACTTGCAAACATAGCTGCATGCAACAGATTTCTCTTCCCCGCATCTGTGTGCAGTAATACCCTCAGGTTGGCACTATAAAGATGGTGTATACGCTCCCATATAATAATAATAATAAAATAAGAAAGAGGATATCCTGAAAACCAGAGCATCCACCTCAAAGATAATGTACTTTTAAGAGGAATATTACTAGAAACATAACCGTATAATAATACGTATATGAAATCAGAAATCTCTCCACTTACTACCAAAGGTCAAGAATGAATTTGCTCAAATGAGGAACATGTATGGTGGTAAATCCAGTGTTTGTTGTATTGATAAAATACAATCCAGGAACCATCCGGATTCATACAAAACATATTTGTGATGCAGTTTAGTTGTATATGAACTTAATTTTAAGAGACAAGGTTCAACCAAGTGGCTCTGCTGTTAAAAAACATCCCTCTTTTACTGCCTTTCCTAGAAGCTCACTATCGTCCCCCATCACATCCCTCTCTCTTTCTCAGCCTCTCTTCCTTTCATCTCTCCGCCTTCTCCTCCTCTCCGCCTTCCCGAATATCTGTGTGGCCTGGCTTTGCCTCTCAACAGTAACTCAACCCATAAACAAACTGCCTTACATGCTGTAATCACAAACCCCAAACTGCCAGACATTAAAAGGGCCACGTTTCATCCCCGCTTCAAAAAAACAGAGAGTGGAGGAAAGAAAAAAAAGAAAAAGAAAAGAGAAAGAGCTCCGATGTTTGAGCCGCCTCCTCTTAACAGATGCGGTGTGTAGTATCAGTTTGCTAAAGTGCGACTGGGAGGAGAGACAGATAGCGATGGAAGAGGAGCGTATCTTTTGAGGAGTTCCACATTGCCCCGTGCTGATCAAAGTGCTCTGCAGCCTTTGTGGCTAATTGTGGGGATTATCTGTAAGTGCTTGGAAAAGACCAGCCTGGTTTTATGGGGTCGGTGTCACACACTCCTACACACACACACACACACACACAAACACACAGAGTCTCTGCATATGCTACTGCCTCCGGTAATCGCAGAGGAAATGCACAACTGACCTCAGATGAATAATTCAAGTTTTTGTGTATTTGTGGAGTAAGACAATGAAAGAAAATAGGACGTAGAGCAGACTGAGGAGTGAAATAATCGTTTAAAAATGAGAAGTGATCCAGGAGAAGACGCACGAGCGTGTGCACACGCACGAGAGGCAGACATATCCTGTCGTGTTGATCCAGTTTCAAGGACAGTGGCGAGACTGGAAGGTTTGGAGTGCCAAACGACTTGTCAGTGTCAGTTGTAAAGCTGCCTCCCCTAAAGCCACATCCCCCTGCTGACACACACACACACACGCACAAACACACAGGCACGCATGTAGGCACGCACGCACGCACACGCACTCACGCTCAAGACTGTGGTCAGCTGAGAGCGGATCCTGTGAGGTCAGGAGTAGTTTGGAAACACACGCACACGGCTCACAAAGAGACTTTCCTTCTAGGGTTTATGAGTCTTCTCTATAGTTTGCCTGACCACAAACACACACTCACACACACACACACACACTCTCACACACGCACATTTACACTTAGACAGACGTACAAAAAAAAAAACTCACACAAAGCTGATATAGCGGATATGGTTTTGTGAGGGGGAGAAGGGTGTATGGTCGGCGTCAGGTCCAAGCAATTATCCAAGTGTCCAAACCTCTTTCAGGCAGCCACGGCGGAGCCAGACGGAGCGCACACACAAACACACACTCACACTCACACTCACACACAAACACACACTCACACTCACACAGACACCAACACAACTCTCACACTCCAACCTAGGGATTTGCCCAGGATAATTCCACTTCTATTCACCATGAGAGGTTTTTACAAAAGTTAGGTCCAAAATCTCTGAGCCACTGTTAACTACAAGCGGACTACCAGCTGGCCCTTGGCCTCCAGTCTGAAGTGCTCGATTCTGGCCCGCAGAACGGCCTTTTGGGCTCGAAGACCTAGAAGACCCTTCCAATAAGACGAGCAGAGGAGACAATGGCGAGCGGCTAATCTTGTCTTTATGCGGTCTTTGTCTGTGAGCACTTGTAGAGGCAGTGCTCAGGTAAAGGCAGCGTGTCAAAGGTTAAGCTGGGAGATTCAGACTTGCACATACAAGTTAATTAAAGTTTGTCTAAGGGGATGAGAGTGTGTCTCGAGGAGGTCGCTAGCGTCTGAGGGCTCGGCCTGAGAAAGGAATGCCGTCGACTTCAAAGTTGGCCGACTGCCGCCGCGATGTTTTCAGAAAGCACTCGTACGGCTGCTACAGGAGGAAGTAGTATTTCAGTTGGATTAGTCAATTTCAGCAACTAATTATACAATTATACCTGATGAATCAGGTAGAACAAGGACAAAACTAACTAAAAGATTTTCTTTATGTTTTCTAACATCTTTTTGACCTGCTGAACAATAAAAGTACATAATAAAGCTCCATTGATTAGTCAATTAAACAACCGGTCGATCGACAGGAAAATTAATCAGCAACTATTTTGATAATTAATTCATAATTTTTTTAATTTTTCAAGCAAAAATGACGTTCAGACTTTCAGAGGTTCCAGCTTCTCAACGAGTTTCTTCTTCTGTCCTGTGCGGTGTGGAGCTTGTGCCCGTTTGCTCGGCTCTCAGTGTTGCTGCTCGGCTCATCGCTCGTTAACTCCCGGGAAGTGAAGAAGAGTTTGGTCGTAACGTTTATTCACAGTTTAATAATATTGAACGCATTGCACTAACTTTGACACTGCACGTCTATACACCTGCCAAGTGTGAAGTAGAACGGGTGGACGGTTCTCGAGATATGCAAAGTACTCACACACGTTCTCATCCCAACTCATCACATACTGACGCTCTGTCAGACCCTCAGCGTCACTTTTCTGTCGCAGTACAGAACATGTGCTTGATGTTGTGAATTAAAACAAAAACACTTGCTTAGGTTCAGGCAAACAAAAGCACTTAGGTTTAGGAAAAAACAACATGGTTGGGCTTAAAATTATTAGGTTTTATACCAGGATCAGACTACACGATATTTCTGACTGTCCGATGACATCATTCTGCATAATAAGTAGCCATGTGCTTCTGTTTACAGCCGGTCAAATTCACGGAACATGTCGTGGAAAACATGCTAGACTATTCACTTGACGTGAACACGAACGAGCAGCTGAGTGTAAAGTGAAGGACATGAACAGCGGTCTCCTGGATGAAAGTCTTGTGTTTGTTCAAACTCAGACTGGTTGAGTAGTCTAAAAGTAAGAAGTATCAGCAGTATCCAACCATACACCTAGAATGTTTTAACGTTTTAAATGCTTTTCTGTGTAAAGATAGCTGAATGTAACAAAAACATCTAATACATTTTTCTGATATAAAATTTAAAATGTGTTTTTCATGAAATATTAGTTCAGTTATACATACATATATGTCCATTAAAGAGTAAAATGTCTACAAAAAAAGAACTTTCTAACAGTATGGAGGATATTATCCCCTACAGTGTTCACCTGTTCACCAACATCTGATGGCACTTTCAGCCTTTAGCGTCAACACTGTGGGTTTTAGAAAGAAACTAGGTTGGCTCACTTGAAAAAGGAAAAGCAAAGAAAAAAAAAGCCTGAACAAAAGAGTGAATGAAGAAACAGACAGCAGACGTGTAGAAGAAGAAGAAAATAACCTCGGGAGGAACATAAAAAGAGAGTAGTCTGGAGAAAGGGACGGAGAGGAAGGAAGGAGGAAGAGAAGGAGAGAAGATGAGCAGACAGTGTCCTTTATGTTTTGGCTGAGTGTCTCCCAGGGCTTTTGTAATGCTTTATACAGACCCACTTTCCAAGGTCGCCATGTGGCTGCCTGTCCAGCTGTTTTCATATTCAGTTTCGGCCTCGTTCCCGTCCCTCCTGTGTGATTTTATTTTATCTGTGACTGCAGGGCAGATTGTTACCGGGGGGCAACAGATTACCCACAGAAAAGACAACAAAAAAAGACAAAATAAATGAGAGGCTGCCAAGATTTTAATCCTGATTAGGGTGGGGGAGGTGAATGTACAAGCCTCTCTGAGTTAGCTGCACACAGGATATTCGATGACTCTGGTATCGGATGTGATCAGTCACGTCACTAAGGGGTGAAAGTCTCTCCAGAGTGACAACAAGAGGTGGAGGCGAGGAGCTGGCTAACCTCTACTCCTGGATGTTAGCCAGCAGCGCTAACAGCGGGGTTAATGAGGAGTGGTGTTAGCTTAGCAGGAGGCGCTAACAGGAAGCCCTGCAGGAAAGCCCACAGGAAAGCTTATTGGCCACACCGGAACGGCCTACTGCCACGGCCACGGCCACATTTACGGCTGCTGTTTGATCCCAGCATGCAACCTGTGTTTCCATATTCTCCTCACGGTTTATCGTAATAGAATCAATAAAGCTGCCAAAAACACAATGTTTCCTCTTGCACTCAAGATTAGTCCCACGTAACCAGAAACTTCACTGCGGGTGTTTCCTTGAAGCTGAGCTTAACACCAGGCTGCATACTGGAAGTCTTCATGAGTCCTCCTCTTTGAAACTATCTCACTTTTATCCAATAAATTAATTATCACACAGTGAACGGTTGTGTGCTATCAGGGTGTCTAATTTGCCGACTGTACTTCCTGTATGTCCAGTCCACTGTCCCGAGGAATTAAGTTCAAAGTTCAGCGCCAATGGAAGGAAGTAGTCTGTATTTATGTAGTGAGAGACTACAAAACCCTCGACACCCTTCCTCTACCGGGAGCACCCGTGTACGCCAGCCTCGGCTGCTATTTCTGCGTACCTCAGACTTTTGCGTTCACACGCTTCATCAACTGCTGCCTCCCATGGCAACAGTTAACTCCACGATGAACTTCCGAGAGGTTGACCACAAGATCAGGTCCGGCCTGAGACTAGTTGTGATAATCTCTGGCGGAAAGACGAGCTCCTGATTTATAGATCAAACCTGCGTCTTCCAGTCCCGGGCAGTGTGTAGAAGCATACGTGAGCATAAGTGCAGATATTACTGGGGAAATTAACATTAAAAAACACTGTCATTGAATGTAATCTGGGGCTTTACAAACCCATCCAATATCAATGTTGTGTCGAGCCATAAGGTTGGTATGTTCAAAAACATCTCAATCTACCGCTGTCGTGTCTGACATCTGAGCTCTGGTGAGAACACTTTAGTGCTCAGCACCAGAGATCGAGACGAATATCAAAAACAACAAAAAAAAACAGATCATCTTACTTGTCCTGTCCAGTGCCCGAGGGAGGAGACGGACACGTATAGATCTGTTTTCTGCTGTCAGAATGTCACGTACATGTGGCATGGATAACACAGGGATGACCCCGCGGTGACCCCTCCTACCATCTGCTTCGGCTGGGCTACGCCAGCCACTCAGCTCGCCTGTCTACACGGTTACTGACCCATTCCACATGCCAAAAACAAGACAGATGCCCCTGATACCCCAACTCCAGCCCTAGCCCCCCCCCCCTCCCCCCCCCAGCATTTCAGCGCCTCTCCCCGTCATCCAGACCAGACGCCCTGACCTCGTCTTCTTCCACCGCCGCTAGGCTAGCAGCTAGCCTCCAGTCTGTGAGGAGACATATGCTATGTGATGACGGCGAGGATATATCAGAGCACCGAACACGGGGGGGTTTAAAGGTTGTGCATCATTTAAAATGCTGTATGGTATAGTGAGTATGGAAAACCATGAAACACATTCATAAAAGAACATGTCACACACACGCAAAACAGAATGAAAGACCGTCAAACAGATAAACCCATGCATGCATACCCACTCATGCGTGCAGCCACACACACACACACACACACACACACACACACACACACACACACAGAGAGGAGGCCGTGGTCCATCCTCTGACCGGTCGGTGACCTGACAACCCAGCAGCTGCTAGCTGTTTGATGTTTCACTCTGAGGATCACATTTCATTTCCAGACTCTTCAGCCAATAGGAGAAAGACAGAGAGAAAGACAGAGGGAGGCTCTTCTTCCTCTTTTTCACCCCGTTGCCACAGAGCGCCACCGACCAGCCGCCATCAAGAACGCCCTCACAACACGTGCATATTAACCACAGTGTCGATGTTCTGTATCTAAACTATCGACGCACATATTCAATCCTGCTGTACAGCTAGTTTATAATGTTGAAATGCACACACACAGTAAGAAAGTCAACTTACAATGGCACAGAACTGTGTGTGTGTGTGTGTGTGTGTGTGTGTGTGTGTGTGTGTGTGTGTGTGTGTGTGTGTGTGTGTGTGTGTGCAGCAGATGGAGACAGGCTGGACATTAGACCCTCTGGCCTGATGACATGAAGTCATCACATGACAGCAGTGTTGAACACTGCCTTCAGAGACACATACACACGTTTATTAAATCATCATACACACGAGTGAATGTCTAATTTTAAGTACCAAAACACACACACGCCATATTAGTATGTGTGTCATATCTTAGTGCTTTTAAATACTCTGATCAGCCATAACATTAAGACCACTGACAGGTGAAGTGAATAACATTGACTATCTGGTTACCATGGCACCTGGCAGTGGAGGGGATATATTAGACAGCAAGTGAACATTTTGACCTATGAACTTTGTGTTGGAAGCAAAAAAAATGGGCCAGCGTAAGGATGTGAACGACTTTGACAAGGGCCAAATAGTGCTGGCTAGACGACTGGGTCAGAACATCTCCAGAACTGCAGCTCTTGTGGGATGTTCCCGGTCTGCAGTTGTCAGGACCGACCAAAAGTGGTCCAAGGAAGGAGAACCAGGGTCAGACCCGAGGCTCATTGATGCACGTGGGGAGCGAAGGCTGGCCCGTGTTGTCCGATCCAATAGAAGAGCTACTGGAGCTCAAACTGCTGAAAAAGTTAATGCTGGTTCTGATAGAAAGGTGTCAGAACACACAGAGCATCTCAGTTTGTTGCGTATGGGGACCGGTCAGGGTGCCCGTGCTGACCCGTGTCCACCGCCAAAAGCGCCTCCAATGGGCACGTGAGCATCAGAACTGGACCACGGAGCGATGGAAGAAGGTGGCCCGGTCTGATGAATCACGTTTTCTTGCACATCATGTGGACGGCAACGAGTTGGAGGTGTTGACTCGGCCTCCAGATTCTCCAGATCTCGATCCAACGGAGCATCTGTGGGATGTGCTGGACAAACAAGTCCGATCCACGGAGGCCCCCCCTCGCTACTTACAGGACTTAAAGGATCTGCTACTGACGGCTTGGTGCCAGATACCACAGCAGACCTTCAGAGGTCTAGTCGGAGTCCATGCCTCCACGGGTCAGGAGGACCTACTGAATATTAGGCAGGTGGTCGTAATGTTATGGCTGATCGGTGTATATCTTAACTCTAGTTGGGTTTCCATCCATGACATTACCGGACTAACTGACTGCACTGCAACAGCACATCCCTGGTTCTATGTTCCTCTTTGAAGGGGTTTATGGGAAATGTTGTTTCAACCACTGGTGCTGATAAGAAATGCTCCACGTAGCACCTCGTATGAAAGCGGAGCTGATGTAACAGCAGAGTGTGTCTTCACTCGTGTCCTTGTCTTTCCCTCTGCTGTTCAGAGTGGATCTGGCCTCTTAGTGTGTGGCCACTCAAGAGTGAGAGGATGAAGAGAGAGACTGCCCCGGGCTAAAGGGCATCTTTAGTCAGTTCACTCAGAATGAACACACACACACACACACACACACACACACACACACACACACACACACACACACACACACACACACACACACACACACATGTGAAGAGGGTCTCAAATTAGCATCTTTACCAGGAATTCAAGAATAAGGAGGCTTCGGCGCCATGCGTGGCTGCTCACCCTCGACTGAATACACACACACACACACACACACACACACACACACACACACACACACACACACACGTAGACGCAATGTACTTGAGAGGCAAACAGAGAAAATGCGCACACCCTCTTACACACATTCCACAATCACATAACAACAACTTATCCCGACCCTTTTTTCTGCTCGATGGTTGTGTATGTAGCACAGTGCATTCCTTCCTTCCTGTTAGAAAGTGGGATAATCGCTCTTTGTTTGTTAACCAGTGAGCCTGACATGTAAGCTTATTACCTCCTTCAGCCAGCGTACAGTACAGCTTTCTGTACTAAAACTGCTCACTGAAGGTGTTGAAGGTGTTGACACTGTGTCTGGGAGGAAGAGGGTGTTGGGGGGGGTGTTGGGGGGGGGGGGGGGGGGGGTGAGGGTGGCTGTGTCCAGGCCAGTTAGTTAGTGTTAGTTACGGTAATCAGGCTGTGGTGAGACACTTTAGAGACATAAATCTAAAACCTTTTGATAGCTCAACAAGTCAGTTTTTCACTTTCTTTGCAGGGTATCACTTGAAATGTTCCGACGCAGGTGCCAATACATTACCTGTGTTTTGGAACCGATTTTTCAATAAATTACTTCGAGGAATATGAATGTATTCGTCTATGAAAGCCTTTTTGCTTCGGTAGTTTACCTCCAAGGCCAGAGCCAAGATTTAACCAATGCACATCCACACCCACCAAAACTTAAAAGAATCACAAAATTCCAACTATTTTTTACTAATTACATTTTTGACACTTGCATGTACGTACCTGTATGTACCGTAAAACTGCAATTAACAGTCCAGGCTTTTATTTGCTTCAATCACTGAACTCAAACGGCGTCTATATGTCAATTCTTTTCACACAAAACTCAGCAAAGATGGGAAATACAATCAAATTGTTTATTTAAACCAGTATGAATATTACTTGTATAAAAATTAGGCTGTCAAATAACATGTCAATTAGGAATCCTTCATCTGATCTACTGTAGCTCCAAGAAAGTTACAACGCTCGTTTATGGCAGCCGGGTTACCGACACAACACCTCTTTATCCTCTTAAAACCCACCTGCCAGTCAGCGATGAGCCTCTCTCTCTCTCTCTCTCTCTCTCTCCCTCTCTCTCTCTCTCTCTCTCTCTCTCTCCCTCACACACACACACGGGCGAGGCAGCGCTCAGCGTTTTCTGACTGCGATAATCGTTACTGCGGCGAGTAAGTAAGAGGGACTAATTTAGGCTCGGCTTTTAATTGAAGTTTTACGGTATCGTCTGACAAAAGAGGCGCTATAGGATTATAGCGACTATACTAAAGACCTCCTCAAGCGCTGCAACATAAACCCCACCCATCTAGAACACCTGGCACTCGATAGGTCAGCCTGGCAGGTCAAATACAAATACATCACATCACCCAGCAGAGGAGGACCGAAAGGCGTGCCCAACGACACCAGCGGGCAGCCGGCATCACCCCAACATCTGGGCTCCCTCGCCCCATCTGCGGGCGAGTGTGTGGCTCACACATCGGCCTCCACAGCCACATGAAGTGGCACCAGCGCCAACGGCGTCTGATAATCTTGCTGTCTAGGCGAGGAGTTAGACTATTGTGGTTTGTATTCATTCAATCAAACATTACAGCAGTGGTTGTTGCAGACACACCTGGTGGAGATCTGCACTCTACTGAGTGCACCTTTCTAGTTTTATGTAGTTTCTCTAGCCTGCCAGGTTTGTAATTCTGCTGGACAATACTAAATGCCTTTAACTGTATTTTATTTTGTGGTTTGTGTGCATTTTTTAAGATATTGAGACTTAAGAGTATCAATATCAGCCTTTAAAAAGCAACATGTGTACTGTTGTAACAGTAGAAGCGGATACAGAACCTTCTCCTCCCTTCACCCGTCTGTTGATTAGGAGACGACCTAAAACGCTTCGCATTAGATCCAAAAGCTTTTAAAGCCTTTTGAAGACTTCTGAAAATATTCTGATTAATGATTGTGTATGTGAGCACGAGCATGTACAAGAGGCAATAAAGACAACTGAGGATGCGTGCACGCACACACACATACTATTAACCTAACACGGACATATTGCCTTGATAGTCTGTGACCTGTTCCTTTGGCCTGGCTTAGCCCTCTCAACACCGCCATAAACATGACAAGGCTCTGGGATCAAAGCTGTCTAGGCCATCAGCCCCATTACATACAGACACACAGACCCCGACACACACACACACACACACACACACACACACACACACACAGACGGATGCTGCTTTGACTCAGAGAAGGCTCTGTGTCTTTAACCATCATCGGTCCGATTAGAGCTGGTGGTCCAGGAGTGTTTCCACATCACTCGGCCCTCCTTGGCAGAACTCGGCCCTGCTGTGAGCCACTAAAGGCCACAAGCTTTTCACCTGATTGCCACTGAGGGAAAACGCTTTTGTGAAGATTAGCTTTTTTGTCCCAGTTCTGTGAATCCAGAGCTGCTTTGATGCTACTCTGAAGTGAACAGCAAAATAAATTGTGTGCATGAAGTTCGGTCTTTTGGGCCAGTCAGTTGCAAAACATGACGATTCAATAACTTGGTGGATGAGACGGAGAAGCTGAAGCTGATTTTCTTTACTGGGTCAACAGAGGTACAACTGATAATAAGTGTAGGTGTAAATCTGAAATGTGCTTTTATGTTTCAGGTTAAAAGAGTAAAGAATTAGTGAGACAATGTGCATCCCAGAGAACAAAAGTAATACATGTAGACATTACACTTTTCTGGAAAGGATCATGTAATGGGGAGTTGTACATGTACATGTAAAAATGTATGTATCACAGATATGTCCGAGATAAAGTATGCACATGATGTGTGATAGTGGCTCGTATAAGCTCATTTCAATAATTCAGTAATGTTTTCCTGAGCAGAGCTCTGGCCATTTAAACATGTAGTAGACATACTGAACTTTTTTCAAACCAATTACGGTTAGTTCTGCTCATAGAATAGGAAAAAAGAAAAACAACCAAGTGTGATTGGTAAAATACTGTATATGGTCACACATCGCCAACGTTGGCTCTCCGAAGAGGTGCGAAACGAGGGGAAAAAAAGATGCAGATTTGTCACTTCAGCAGCGGGCAGGGCGTAATGGAGGAGATATGCTACCTGAGTGTGACTCCTCCTGTGAAAGCCATTAGCCCGTACCGCAGTACGCCACGGCGAGCCATTCTCAGCTTTGCGTGCAAACTCGTGTGTGTGTGTGTGTGTTTTCCGAGAGTGTGCACGAGAGTGCTTTTACAGCCCCTGCTTACCAGTGAACCAGCTCAGCTGTATGCCTGTGTTTGCCATAAGACTGAGAGCGTTGAGTCTTTTGGACATGACCAGCGTCTGACCTTGAACTTCTGAACTCTTTCCCTTAAGATCATTTCGAGGAAACGCAGACAACAGACAAATTCAGGTGGGAAGATATTAACATCAGATCTTAGCAGAGTAAGAGACTGATGCCCTATAGACAGGAAAATCTGTCATTGTAAAAAATATATATCAAAATGGCAAGCAAATGTGTGCACGTTGAGGTCGCTTGAGTCAGACACCTCAACATATTATGATACAGTTTATTGACAACACATTTAATATAGGACTGATAAGAAAAAAAGACACTGATGTGTCCACTAAGTTCCTAGAGACCAAGACCAGATCTGGGGCTCAAACTGGGCTGGGGCTAAATTAGATTTAGTTGGATTGTGTTGGGTCGAGGGTTCCGCTGTACTGCAGCAGGTCTCAGGTCTGTGTGCCAATGTGTCTATAGGAATGAAGGCTGCACTAAAAGGACCTCAAGGAAACAACGCGAGGAACAAGCAGAGGAAAGATGAACAGTAACTGTGGGATTCATTTGGAGAAATGACCAATATGGAGTCCAAGAGAAAGCCCACGTTTGCCTACAATGAAGTGCAAAAGGCAAATAAACTAAATCATTTTTATAAGCAGTTTGAAACTGATATACCTGTAAGGGACGTTGTGAAGTTTTAGATAAAGTAATTTGTACATTATTGACAAAGCAGTGGGGCCAGATGGCATGTCAGCTTTTTTTTTACAAACTTCTTCCAGTTCCCAAAAAAGATTTGTCCACAGGAACATAATGATTATAGGCCGAGGGCTTTAACTTCCAATGTCATGAAGGGAGGAGGGGAACTACATAGGGAGGTGGGAGCATCCCTAGATCTTCCTAAAATAATCTAAATTGTCCTTTAAAGTGAACCTGGTTCTGTTTACAAGTGATCTCCTGACTGCTCATATTTATGTCCCTTCGGACTTTGTTGTAGTGATGTTGCCATGTTCCCAGATCTCAGCAATAGCTTTGGAGAGTAGTATGTTATCTTAACTGATAGAAATGATGAAACAAAAGAATAATAATCTGAGGGGAAATGCAGGATCATTGATTTTTCTAAGGAAATATTTAGCATTGTCTTTGTTAGATTTAGAGATACTAGATACAGGCACAAACTCCCATAAGCAAGTACAAGAGTGGAACACACACACACACACACACACACACACACACACACACACACACACACACACACACACACACACACACACACACACACACACACACACACACACACACAGAGGCTGTGGACAGGTCCAGCAACACCTCCGAGCCTGTGATCCCACCTCTTCCTCTAGTGCGATGCCACTTGGGTAAAGAGTGAGGAAGGAGGAGGGAGAGATGCTATAGAGCTAAGAGCCTAGGTGTTAGCTCTCTGCCTGAAGACATAAAGTAGCACTCTGGGATTCGGGGACTCCGACTCCCAAGTGCTTCTGACACAAAATGGACACCTCAGTCTCACAATGCCACTCCACATTTAGAGGGAAAAAGGTCAGCCATCACTGTTTCCTTTCACTGAAAAAAAGATTCTAGCTCTATAGTTTATTTTCTTCTTCTATGTGTATCTTTTGGAATTGTTCTCCTCGGTTATGTTGGTTGCCAATTGCTTGTCTTACTTGCTGTATCGAGGTTCCCTCTCCTTTGACCAAACATGGATTTTGTTGCCTTGTTGGCTTGAGCTAATGTCTCCAGAAACCTATGGGTGACTTGTAGCAGGATGGAATATGCCACTTCATTCACCTTGCAGGATTGACTGGCCTGTTTGTGAACTCAGGCTGGTCCAAATGCTTCCATTTCCTAAGAGGAATAAAACACAGCGCAATTGGTTGCCACTGCTGTGCATCAAGAGTGCATTTGCAAAAAAAAAAACATTTGGTTTTGGATTGAAATAAGTATGTTTGTTATGTAAAACGCTAACGCTTGTTAGGTAACTGGAATTAAAAAGTCTGGAAATTGCATAACAAAACTACGGTAAAATAACTCAACATTGACTTGGATGTTCGACACGTCCATCCTCCACTCACACCCACCTCTACTCGGACTTTGCACTATTTAAACTACGTCAGTTGCTCTGACTGTCTAATAATGACGCGGATGGGTTTACATTGGAGTTAGTTGAAAGCCCGGTGCGTCGGTATCAGACGCCGACTGACCAAGCTGCGGTACTTGATGCGTTGTGAGTGAGACCGGGTTGGCAAATGAGGTTCAATTCACAATAACAGGTATCATTCCTCTTCTGCAGTCTTAAAGTCTGTAGACAGAGGGGGTGAGGAGAGGGACCACACCTTATATGATGACTCATTTGTTAGTTATAAAATTTAGAGATTCACATCAGCCAGGTTTCACAAACTGTTGTCAGGAGATGTGGGACTCACACATCAATGGCTTCTTGTTTGAAAGCTTGCTCAATAGCTCATCAGTTCATCCCAACACTACCTTCCATCCATGCATGTTAATGTGGCATTCTTCCACCCCACAATCCCAGACTTCGTTCTCCCCCCCCCCACCAGCTAATGCTGTGGCTGGATCCATTAGCTCACTAGCGCTAATGCTGCAGATTAATGGAGGATCAGAGTCACAGGGTAAGCGAAGACCAGGCAACACACAAACACCTTATCCCGCAAGCACCCACCCTCGTGATAATCACACACACACACACACACACACACACACACACACACACACACGCACACACACTTCATTGGTGCTGTAAATCTGGCCAGCAGGCCATGGAGGGCCAGCAGGGAGTTAATGGTTGCCTCATAAAACTCTGAGGAGGAAGGTCAGGACTGCAGCCGAGATGCCTGATGCCCTAAATGAGAAGCATGTGGGGGGGTGGTCAGGAGGACAGGGTGCGGTAGGGGTGAAGGTGCTCCCATGCATATCCAACACTTCCAACAGGGGGAAGGGTCAAATTTGAGCATTCATGTCTTTATGGGAACGAGCCATGGAACAAGTTGACAGCTATGAGCAACAACTGCGGTCACGGATCTGATCTCGGTGATCGCTGCTGTTTTCGTTGGAACTTCCTTATCAAGTTTATCTAGCAATGACACATCAATCTTTTACAGCAAGTTATACTTTGCACAAATGGGTGAAAAAACAAGTGCTAACAAAGTTTCATTGAATCATCTAAGCACTGAAAACAAGACACCATTTTTGAAAAGCAGCCGAGCTTGGTGAGAGAGAAAGAGCTCTACTGGCAAAGTTCCAACACCAACCTGGGATAGAAGAAATTGGTCAGGTGAGATGTTCTCAGCCCGAACCATTTTCATCACAATGGTGGATGGGATGAGGTGGTATAACAGCTGGATATTACCTCCTCTTTTCATAAAAGAGGCAACCGAGATGGCGGTAGAATCTTTTATCTGATAAATTTCACTGCTGCAACTGTATGTTGGCTAGTGTAGCTCCTTGCCTTGACAATACAATGTCTGAGTACCAATACAAAACCAATACTAAACAATAAAATAAGTAAATCTCTCAGTCTTCATTCAGCAAACTGCGCAGGTGTTATCACTGAAGTGTGGAACTTCAGTCTCATGATACGTCATATATAGTGAAAGATTGTAACCCTTGTCTTGGTTAAAGAGTCTTTGGCATTTTATATTTTATACGGACGTCCATGCGCAAAACAATAATCTAAACAAGTTTTTCTAAAATGCCCAGTTATCCAACTATAAAGCAAGGAGTCGCTGTCTGTCTGTGTGTCCTTCACATATCTCGAGAACCGCTCATCAGATCTACTCAACGTATACTACTTAGGAAAAAGTTATTCCTCCTTTTTCGTTTGTTTTTCTACGAATGTCCAGAAACACGTGTCAGTTTCTGCTCGTTACATGCATACAGTCTTTTCCAAATAAACTAAACAACTTCCTTAGGTTTAGGCAATAAAACAACTCAGTCAGGCTCAGGAAAAGATTGTGGTTTGGCTTAAAATAACTCTAGAAGTGGTGTTTTTTAATTACGTAAGTTATGTGACAAATAAATCAACGTTGACTTCTGGTTTCACGCGGGACATGAACGCCGGTCTCCTGGGTGACAGTCCAGTATTTTTTGACCCCCCCATCCATCCCGACCTCCTCCCTACACGGCGTTCGTTGATATCGTAGGGTATGTACAAATTACAGAGCGTTTCTTTTCACAGGTATAGCTACGAACGGTGTATGAGAGCAGCCTGATCTACTTCACAGTTGAAGGGTGTATTTCTAGGGACCCAAGGACGGTGCGGTGTCCAAGTTTGGCCATGCAACACATTCAATAATAAAAAACTGAATAAACCAGCGAACAGCCGTCGTCCACAGTGGACCTTTACAGGCCGCGGCTCACTGACTGCAGGTTACTTTTGCTGCTGGATGCTGGATAAACTAACCGAATTTTCTTTACTTCCACGGAGTCAACGAGCAAACGGCCCGCTCTGAAAGGGCACGTGCTTGGAACGGGCATTCCCTAAAGAGGCACACGCTCTGAAAAGTGTTGCTGTTTGTTGTCCTTCCTACAAAATGTGAATGCAGGATTAATTAAACCAACATGACATCCACAATTCTTTTCATTTAAACAGCTTGGTCAGTCAGACTGTGCTTGGTCTGGATATCAGGTAACAGCTGCCTATAGGAGGCCAATCACTGTCACTGTAGAGCTGTGTAACCTCACGATGTGGCCCCGAGGACTCCTGCTCTTATCAGCTGAAGGCCCTCACTGCTTTAACAGCAGCCTCCGTCATACACAGCTCTTCAGTTCAAAGACAACACTGCATGGGAGATCAAAGCATCGCCAATCTGGTATGCACACACACACAAACACACGCTCTCGCCGCACTAACACACAGTACACATGATAACACTTCCGTAATCTCAGTCGGACACTCGCAAACACACATCCAAACACACTGGCTCCGACCACACATGCCCCCCTGGCATTGATCAAAGGGAGGAATGTGATAGATAGAGGGGAGATAAGAGAGAGAGAGAGAGACACACGGAAAGAGAGAGAGAGAGAGAGAGAGAGAGAGAGAGAGAGAGAGAGAGAGAGAGAGAGAGAGAGAGAGAGAGAGAGAGAGAGAGAGAGAGAGAGAGAGAGAGAGTAGGTGGTTGTCTCACTTCAGTAATCAGGCTGCTGTGTGCAATGAGCAAAGATAAGACGGGGACACAGTTCCAGTTTACACACATCTAACAACATCCCATGCAGCGCTTGACAGTTAATATACATTCAAGTACACTAAACACAAGCACAAACCCATTAACATTTCTATTTCTATATTACTGTACTTCCTAAAGGCTAAAGGCCTGGTAAAAGGTGTTGTTGACCTCGATGACGTGCTGGTTTCCTATAAGCCATCCAAACTAAACGACCACCGATCCGACCTGCCTACAGAGGTCGTCCTTCGTTGTAGGAAAGAAACCAGTGAAGCCAAAATTGTAGTTTCCACATCTGTGTGGCTACGAAAGTCAGTGTGACATACATTTTGTCATCTGCTCATGTCCACGCGGACCATTCGTCTGCAGAGCAACGACTATGAGTGCGCAGACAGTACGACCAACATGAAGATGACAGTGTAGCAGACATCCAGCGTAGTATAAACAAAACCAATTCAAGTGTGCGTCCACTGTCCACGTCCATACTGGAATATATCCAGCTCCAGGGGGCGGCTGCTGCTCTCATGAACGTGCACGCCTCTTTGTTGCTGCATGTGGAGTTTATGGTGATTCAACTTTTTCAACTTGTCGCTGCAGCTCACTGTGCAACACATCCTCATACAACGGTTGATACTTAACAAGTTATTTCTCATTTTTTGTGTGCTCTCCTACAAATGTTCAGCAACACTATCAGTGTCCCTGCAGTTCAGAACCTGCAACAGTAGATACACCCCGCTCTATTTAGGTGTGTAATGAGATTTTACTATAGGTTGCAACCCTACCCTACCATACAACTAAACTGCATTCTCAATTACGTTTCGAGGGAAACATATTTTCTGCCGGATTACGGTCGCAGTTTTAAACAATTTTGACTATGTTTGTTACGTTATTAAGCTACGGACGTAAATTAAATTAACTCAACGTTCCACCATCCCGACCTCCTCCCCACGAAGACTCATTACAAACCTATTGTGATATGTCTAAAATAAACATAATCTGGGAGAAAGTACTTTCTCTCTAAACACAATGTCGCTGTATGGGAACGCAATTTTTGAGGAGACAGGGCTGTAGGCTGCAGTGGATGGGACCGCACCTGGCTTTGACTGCATCTCTCACCCTTACTCAAAGCAAAAGACAACACTATACGTATAGTGAAGATAAATCTCTCTATAAACCTGCTGCAGCTTTGCTCTATATGTGTTTACTGACACCCCACACCAGTGAGTGCACAGAGAGGTTACAGAGGCAGCTGAATGTGGAGAAATCAGATCAGAAACAAGTGGTGATCGAGACCAAGAGAACAAAGATCTGTGGTCAAAGTGAAAAAAGGCGGCTGTGGGTTGATGCCAGAGGCCCTGATTACATAGCGGTCTATGCACCAAGCCTTTTAAATGGCAGATTGTGTATTTCTTTGCTGCTTTGGTGTTGTATTTCACAAAGATGAGGATTATGGCCACATGGAAAAAAAGAAAAAAAGTCAGAATTTGGAGAGTAAAGTCCGACTCTGAGATTAAAGTTAAGCTGCTAAATTCCATATCCAGAGCATCAATATATCATCAACTATTCTCATCACATTCATCACTTCAACTATTCTCTATGTAAAGATATAGAGGAGTAATGTCTACCTGAGCAGAGAATGAAGTCTCTCCCTCTCTGTGTCTGTTGTAATCAGAGCTTCTCTGTGCTTTGTTGGCAAAGCAGGTCTGGCCGTGCATGCCTTTTTGCATGTTTTTGTGCATGTGAGCGTGCCCCACTGGCTAGCTTATGGCCGCCGCTCTGCACTGCACTCATACGGCGGTTGAAGCTGATATTCTCATAGTTGATTGAAGTGCTTGATTCATTTCTCAGGCAAAAAAAATGCAAACATTACAAAGTCAAAAGCAATTTAGAGAACAGAATGTGTGATGGGCATTTCATACACTAAACATCCCTCACCCTCTGACTTCATTCACACATCAAACCCGTCACAAAATCCGCCTTCTACCACCTCAAAAACATCTCTCGACTCCGGCCATCACTCTCCGACTCCGTGGCAGAGACCCTCATCCACGCCTTCATCACCTCCCGTCTGGACTACTGCAATGGAGTCCTGTTCGGCTCCTACTAGGCCCTGGCAGCACATCATCCCCACACTCATCCACCTTCACTGGCTTCATCAACTTCCAATCAAGTCCTGCATCACCTATAAACTCATCCTTCTCACGTACAAATCCCTCCTTGCCCCTCAGTACCTAACCGACCTTCTCCACCCCTACACTCCATCCCGGAGGTTACGATCCTCCGACACTGGTCTGCTCTCCGTCCCCCCCACACCAGGCTGAGAACTTTTGGCGACTTTTGGCGACTCCCTCCTGAAATCAGAAATGCTTCATCCCTGGACACTTTCAAAAAACACCTCAAGCACCACCTGTTCATCAAGACCTATGACCTCTAACTCTTCCTACACATCACTCTTTTAATTACCTGGCTACAGTTTTTCCTCTGTTTTATTTATTTTGAGTGCCCTCTTTGTAAAGCATCCTTGGGTTTCTTGAAAGGCGCTATATAAGTCCAATTTATTATTATTATTATTATTATTATCAAAAATAATCTGCAGATCAGTCGATAATTAAATTAACCGTCACAGCACTGTGCAGATGTTTCCTGCAGTGCAATACATCTAATCATGTGATATTTTAGAGCTTTAGCAAAGCAGTCACACAGAGGTCAGCTGTAATCTTGTCCCATTCTTCTTATGAATGAGCAGCATTTTGATGCTTTATTATTATTATTAATTCTATGAGGTTACCGTCATCTTCATAAGCAGCCTACCTTGAAAATACAAGAACACACACACACACACACACACACACACACACAGAACTTAAGTGTCCTTATGTGTCCTCATTTTCTCCGACTCAGCTCACACAAACACAGCTCTCCTTCCTCCGTCTATATTCCCTGTCCGTGGGAAGCCTGAACTAATCTCCCATCTGCCCCGGCTCCCGGTACACAGACTGCTTTCATTCCTAACGAGGGCCTGATGAATTTTCTTAAAGGCGGTGATGGGCCAAATTGGAGCTGATATGTCCCATCCGGCGGGGTGGACGGGGCCATAAGACAGAGCCTTGTCCTACCGCCATGTGACAGCAAAAACCAGGCCAAAGTGAAAGAACCTATTAGTACTAACTGGTCAGTTTACTGTGTATTAGGGTTGCTTATTCCATTACTAAGCACGTGTGTGTGTGTGTGTGTGTGTGTGTGTGTGTGTGTGTGTGTGCGGCCTTGAGGATGGTATAACCCCTGAGGAGACAACTGCACTGTAGATACTAAAATCTGTGAGGGACAGTTGTGGTTATTGCCACGAAGACACAATAGATGCATTGTTCTCCTACAAATGTGTGTGTGTGTGTGTCCCTGTAAGGTCCCCAGAAATGTGTGTGTGTGATAGGTAATTAAGTGTATGAATGTAGAATTTGTTGACATTCAAAATCTACAAAATGTGTGTGTGTGTGTGTCAGGTCATGGTGCATGAGCAGCAAGGAGGTGTGTGACATGTGACTGTGTGTGTTAAGGTGAAAGGAAAGAGGGCATCGGAGGAGCTATCTGGGTGGGTTGTTCTGACACACACACACACACACACACAAGCCCAGTTTGAAGAGGGTAAGAGAGGGGGGGGCATGACGCGTCAAGCTGGAGCCACGACTCGGTTGTGTGTGTGTGTGTAGCGTGAGTGTGAGGGGGTTGATCCCATTGTGTGTGTCAACAAGCCGTCCCATTCAGCGCCTGTGTGGCTAAACTCTGCTAATGAGCGTTGCCTCTGGCTGAGCCTAGCTAGCACTGCAGCGCTCATCACAGCTAAAGCTTCAACTCAGAACCAAAGGATGCCGGTGGTGGGGGGGTGGGGGAGGTGGTGGGTGGGGGGGGGGCACATTGTAAAGAAGACAGGGAGGTAGAAGAGAGTGTGTGAACGACAGAGAGAAAAACAGAGAGAGAAAAGGAAAGAATGAGTCAGGGTGCAACCTCATCAAAAGATGACAAATTGCAGCTACAGTAAATGTGACTGTTTTCATGGCAAAACAATATTTTCCGGAGTTTCCGCTGGAATGCTGCTCGTGTTAGAGTGGAAAAGACAAAAAAAATCCCAGTTGATAACACATGCTAATACCAAATTAATGTAGAAACTTATCAACCATACAGTATCACATCCATAAGATCAGCAGCGGAGGAGGCTCCGTATATCATACTTGCTGATCAGAGAAGAGAAACGTTAAGGAAACCTTGACTTCCTAACCCAGAGGCGGAAACGATTAAATGAAGCTTATGCGAAAGTTCAGACAGGAAGACCCTCTTTACTCTCTTTCATTCACAACCTTTCTGTCTCTCTCACTGGCTCCTACTCTATCAGCTGACTGTGGCTGGTTCATTTTAAAACTGTCCTCCTCTCTGCTGCTGTCAGTTGTCATTTCAGTGCGACTCGATGCAACCCGCCTCCACCCCATCACCTCCAGTCTTCATCATATTCTGTACCCAGGCCTGCTCCACATCCCTCATTGGATCTTCAGCTACTCCCTTCACCACCACCACCAGTGTCTAGACTCCAGGGGGGGGGAATATATCTAATCTCATCACGGCATCACTACCCTCTTTGATATACTACGTCACGATGGAGTCTAATCGCCAAAGACTTTGCACTATGCTTCTATCATGTACCATGTAATAAATGATTGTTCTTTCGATACGGGGTCTCTCCTGATTGAAATAGAATGAAATAATAAGGACAGAGATTTAGGCTGGTGGGATGGAGATATTAGACTGAAGAAGGGGATAAATAAGAAATAAATCTCCACCAACCAACATCTGAGCAGCTCCCTCCTACAGGTCTGGAGGTGATCCCGGATGGGAGCCAGGGGGTCTCCCACAAGACAAAAAACAAAACAACAAAACAATTACCCACATCCTCCGTTTTCATCATTACTACTTACTACCTAATCTTACATCTCACGTCACAAACACTGGCCAAACTCGACCTCCCAGTTCAATATAAACTGTTGTAGTGTACTTGTCTTAATGTCCTAATTTCTGTATGTTTTAACACCGTCCAATTGTCCTATGTCTTCTTGTAATGTAAAAATATATAAAAGAGAAGAGAAACAACCGATGACTCTACATACAAATTTGTGAAGTCTGGTTAGAAAGTGGAAGGATGGAAGGATGTGGTTTGACAGACAAAGTGCAGCTACAGTGATGTAGTCCAACCCGGCTGCCAGACAAGGCGACTCTTTAAAACCCCAAATTATGTTTTGGAATGTTAAATGCCACCAGTTTTTTAGCTCATTTATTACTTTGATATCTGTAAATGGCAACTATGCAACGGTTTAAGTGTTGTCAAGGTTAGAGAAAGATCCTGGTCACAGTTAAGAAAAGCTGAATGTAAAATCTGTGTATATATATCTGCAGATTTCTCCCCATTTCAACCTTATTTTTAAACCGTGGTACTTATTTTAAGAATATTAATGTGTGTTGTGAGAGCGCACAGTTTTTACTTAAACATCAATGTGTCTGAATTTTACAAATAGTCAACTCTCTAGTGGTGGTTGTCTAAATAAGTCCTGAGGGAATTCTTCTCTATTTTTTTAGAGGCAAGAGGGAGATCAAAATATAAAAAAAGAGTAATTGGTTGAAATAAACCATTACCAAATCTCAGGATCATTTATAAAATAATTTTTCTCTCTTCTTTGGAAAAAATCCATTATTTAAATCTTGATTAAAATGCTTCAACAGCAACGCCTGGCTAGACAGGCTTCTAGTGACACATTACACACACTTCTGAGGCTGCAGTGATTGTTTTTAAGAAATCTCATAAGCCATTGTTTTACTGCTTAGTTTTTTCGTTTTACATAAGAAAGTAGAGATAGGTAACCTAGGCAACTAGTGTAGTAATAATAACAATAATAATGAATATAACACTTGTCAAACTTAAGCAGAACATTCTATCCAGATTAAAAGATTTACAGAATAAAAATTAAAAAAAATCAAAAGCCGCTTTAAGATGAAATAATACAGGTAATGTGTTGAATAGCAGTGCGTTTACGTAGGTAGCATGCTATAAGCTATTTTAGCCAGCCAATTATCATAATGGTATTCTGTGTTGAGATGAGATGGCTGATCAGTTAGAATAAAAACTTTGCTACTCGCATCCAGAAAGAAAAAAAACCCAAACACTTTATTAACTGCATGATGAGACGGTGCCGTAGGAAAAGACCGAAGAAAGAAGTAAAGAACTCAGAGAATACTTCACTACATCAGTGTGAAAACAAGATGGAGCGATGTAAAGAGCGAGAGGAACAGAAAGAAAACAAAAGGATAGAATCCAGAGAGGCTGGTCATATGAAGTGAGGGAGATGGGAGCTGGGGGAGCAGGGGGTGAGAAAAGGAGAGTATGTTACCCTCAGAACAACGAGCTCTCTCTCTCTCTCTCTCTCTTTTTCTGTTCAACACTTTTTTTCCACCACCAGCAGCATGCTATTTCCAACCTACAGCGTGTGTGTGTATAAGTGTGTGTGTGTGTGTTGGAGGTGAGGTTTGGGGCAGAGGCCATTAAAGCTCTGTTAAAACACTTCTGATGCTGTTGGCTGATGCTGAAGCAAAAGGAGAGTGAAAAAAAGAGAGGAAGTGAGACAGTGAGGGAGGGAGCAGACACTCAGTGGCTATCTGGGCCCGCCCAGCAGTCCGCTGGCAGCCTGTCAATACTATGAGCACGGAGGTGCGAGATGAGTCAACAACCTAATTCTAACATCAAACTTTCATGGGCAGCAGAGGGGAAGAGCAGGATGGAGAGATGTGGCGAGAGAGGTTTGCTGTTAACGCTTTCTCCACCACCTGACCTTCACTCCTCCAAACCTTTTAAAAACCCTTTAAAAACCGACCCCTTTTACACCCACACATGCAGTGCCACCGTACACACCCAGGAACACACACACACGGTTGCACTTTTAAAGTTCTGACCTGCGGCTGAATTACATTTGGAGCGTTTTAGCAAGATATAATAGTGACCCTCTCACTCTCTCTCGCTGCCCCCCCACACTTTGCAGAAGCTCTCTCGCCCAGATGCAGAGTGCCGGCGGCTTTATTTATTAAATATGGCCTGAGAGAAGAAGCAACATGGGCGAGCTGAGAAACCGTTTTAAGAGACTGGCTTTTAATGGCTTTCTGACACGCTGGGATGGTAGTGGTTCGGTGGCAGCTTGGAGGGGACACCTCTTGAGTGCCGAACGGTGTTTGTTCAAGCTTGTTGTCCCACAGTGTGAGTGTACGGGAATGAGTTGTGGTCATGGGAGGGACGGGGAGGTTAAGATCATAGAGTAAAGAAGGAAGTGCTGCAGTGAATGTCAATGCAATTAGCAAAAAGGAAACTATCCGTCTTTATTTAACCAGAAAGGAGGAACTGAAAACTAGAATCTGTTCCTCTCTTGTTCAACTTTTGTTCATCATTTGATTTTCCAAAATGGCACTAGTGCAAAAATCATCAAACAAAATGGGAAGTGGGAAGGTGCATTCTTGACTCCAGAAACAGTAGTTCACAAAAAAACAACAAACTAATGTTATTGCAAACCTAAAGCTACTATGAAGAACTTTTATTTTGTGTTGATTTTTCCCTGTGGACAAAAGCGGTAGTGTTTCCGAGCACCAGAGTCCCTTTAGAAAACCTCTCATTTTACTGCAGCAGGGTCTGACAGTCTGGCCCGCTCAGTCCTGGTTCTGGTTCTCCCGTGCCTCCCTTCCCTCTAGCAGGCCCAGCAACACGGCTTGGGACTGCAGGTCTAAGGTGGCAACGAAGCCCGACCTGGGTCTGTCCGCGGCGGGGCCCGCTGGAGTCTGAGCTGAACGAGGTTCTGGTGAACCTGCGTGCCCTAAATCATTTCATCTGATTTTGCTGGGAATTGGACCCCTCTTCGAGCGGGTGGTTCCAGATTGGAGCGACACACGACCCGCTCCTCCAATCCTAAGGAGCTACAATCAGCCGATGAAGACTCAAATGCTTTAGAAGTATTTTTGTCTGTATCACTAGTGTGCAGGGGTAATGTTTTGATTGTATTTTTTTGATCTATTAAGTTAATTAGTGAGGTTTTATTTTCCATCCAGTTACTTTGTAGTAAGTTTAGGTGCATAGCTCCCATTTTTAGGAGTCCTCCTTTTGTTCTATTTATTTCCTTGATTTCTAACAGCACCCGCTAGCTCCGTTTCCTTTTGTCTGCCTCACCACCTTTCGTTGTTAACAGAAAATCAAACTCCTTGTAAAGCAAATATCTTAATTTACCAAGAAAATCTGGTTTTATGTTGCTTCCCTTTACCCTAGCGAGCTGGGTCGTAACATAAATGGGGGCTCGTCCGGGATTTGAAGAATAACTATATAGAAATAGCCAATCTTCTCGCTGATGTAGCGGCATCAGTATTAAACTGAGACTGTTTCATAACCAGTTAAAAGTTTGTTGTAGTTACTTTAATATAGTGTAATTATTATTTTACTGTACGTCTCTTTTGGATATACAGAGACACACAAGACAGGAAAAGGTGTCAGAGAAAAAGACAGTAAACAGTGATGGCATCTCTCCCTGACACAAACAGCAGTGCAGCGTTGTCAAGCTAATGCTCATAGTGTTAACTGACAGCTCGAGCCCCGCTGGTGCTGCTGCTGGTGACTGGTGTCTGTACTGGGGGCCACTGGAAGGACTGGGGGGTGCAACAGTGTGGAGGTGGGTAATGGTGAGAGGGGGTTTATTATGTAGCATAGCAGGGCCAAGGGTGTGGATGGACTGTGGTAAGGATATAGACACAGAGTGGTACTGGCACTGACCTGCTGACACTTGCTGTAAGCAGGGATTGGGGGGGAAGGGGGAGACTTGAGAGGGAAAGAAGATAATACAGACACAGAGAGATGCCAGTGGAACAAAGTGGCAGTTCTACCCCTCAGGACAGCGCCAGTCTTTGACTGGTACCTGAAAGTTTAATGATCCAAGACAATGAGAAATTGATCCAAGCCATGTAACACTTAGGAGACTACAAAAAGCCACTGATACACTAAAACAGCTTTCTTAAAGCATCAGGTTTGAAGAGGTGAGCTTGTCTGCATCATGTCAGAGGTCAGATCCTGGACTAACTGCAAAGAGCTATAGGCTGGGGCTTTCAATGATAAATAAGAAGGTGTTAAGTGGTGCACCGGACTCAAAGATGAAAGGATTTCTGCTCGTCAATGGACATTTACACCCAGGGAATGAAATTAGCACCTGCAGCCTGCCAAATAACAGGCTAAATGTTGGCTGTGGCAGGTAAAACTTTCAGGTTATCTGCCACCATGGCAGATAGGTTTTCCTTATATTAAGAAATATTAGTTTTAAAAAAGCAATTTCTAAATTAAACATAGTCAGGGATTAAGGTTACATGATCCATATTTCTACTGTCTGAGTATTGCAATACTGTGTTTTGTGATACTGTATCAATTCTCAAAAACCCTGTATTGAATTCTAATTAATAGTTTACATGTAAAGATTAACTCAGGAAATACTTTACTTTATTTGCAAAGATATGCATCCGCTGTGATAAATGCAAATGTAGATCCCACTATTCTGATTGCATGAAAAAGTGAACTTTTTTTATGCTCAGATTTTATGCATATGGCGGTGTGTTATTTATACTGTACTATGACAGTTTTTCTAAAATTAGATTTTAAAAAATCACAATATATCGCCTTACTTACAGTATCGCAATATTTCGCAATATATTGAATCGTAACCTCTGTATCATGATACGTACAGTATCTTATCGCCAGATTCTTGCCAATACACAGCCCTAGTGTTTATGATTTTAAAGCGTTCTACATAGATTTCAGAAGCGGCAGACAAAACAATTGTGTGGCTAGTAGAAATGTTCAGTGACCTGCCACAGTGGCACGTTAAGAAAAATATATAATTTTAGATCCTGTTTACACCTTTGAGTAACTTCTTTGTACGTAACATTTTTACATCTCAATACTGTGCACACTAATTAATCAAAGCTTTTCTACCTGTGGTGCAGTATAATCGCGTTACACTCCCCGTGTTTCTCTCCTTTGGATCTATTTTCTTGACAACGCTGCTCTTTATTCTGGAATAACGGTGAAACTCCATAAAAAATACAATAACTTAAATAACTAATGAGGTACATTAATCACACACACCACACATACTATATGTACATGCCGAATGGTGATAATACAAAGGAAAAAGAGCTGAGGTTAAGTAGGGAATTCAATTATTTATGCCCACATAAAAATATCTTTGAGCCCCTTTTCATTGTAGCTGGTCTAAAGCAGGGTTAGTCTCAGTCAGTGCCAGGTAGGCTCATCTACTATTTATATAATGGAGGTTCATGAAAAAAAGCTAGTGAATGTTTCTTAGTACGGTTATGATCATTTCACATGTCTGTTGCAGCGTGGAGAAAGATTTTAACAAATTCAACAAATGTAAAAACAGTCAAACAAAACTGACTACATTAGGAACTACTAAGCTGAATTTCATTTGGTCTTCATTTGGACTTTTTGTGTGCTATAATGGCTTAAATGTCATTTTACACTATGCTTATATTGGAAAAATATATATTTCTAAGGAAAAACTCAATTAGGCACTTTTTGGGGAAATAAAACAGTCAATTAAAATATTAGCTACTGGTCACTTCAGTCCACAAACATCCAGATATCCAGTACGCCTCTAAACCTATATTCCATAGTGAGGTGTGAAGTTGAGTCATGCTTAACTCTGATTTATGGATGTCAAGCTCTTCCCGCTTCCACACAACCAAGCTCAGACAACCCAGCCGGCCACAACACTGTCAAAACCGTCACGTTGCCAAGCAGAGGAACACACCCTGGTTGGTAAATCACATCCTCTGTTGTTGAAAAATGTGCGGGGAAAGAGCTGACAGCCAAACTCCATCTTGAATCTCTACTTTCCCTTGAAGTGCCAACTGTAAAACATATCGTCGGGGCTCGGCGGTTGGGGTTTTTTTGGCAAATGAGAACGACAGCAAGGCAAACAAACAAGTTTCGAGGGTTTCTCCAAAATGTTCTGTGACGGCTGTGTGATGATGGGCGGGATGGGAGAGTGAAGAGGAGGGAGGGAAGACTGAGGAAGACAGGGAGAGACAACAAAGGAGGAAAGCCTGCTGTGTTGACAGAGGAGAGAGGGATGGCTTGGAAAGTGTGAGGTAGAAAGATGAAGAGATGAAAGGATTAAGAGAGGACACAGATTAAATAGTAAATAGGAGGGGAGGTGTCAGGGCTAGGTCTGACCAGTGATGGATTTTGTAGGCCAACACTGAGACTATTTTTGGACAGAGGCAGCTGACAGCTGATATCCTCTGCTAGCGTCCAATATATAACTTTTGAAAGAGGAAATAACACAATATTCTTCCTAAAAATGAAAACTCTAATTCATAAGCGATAGAACACACCCTTGCTTAATTCAAAACGTTTTGGCGTCATAGTCTTACTGGTCTGGTAAGTGACCAGTATAGCTGGTGGCTAAAGTTGGCAAACTCGGAGTCGGGTCATGTAATGACGACGTCTTTAAAGCAACTGACTTGTGAGAATTTGGGGAAATAACAGGAAATCTGATGTGTCATTATGGTGCAATTAACCCAGATCATGAACTGCAACGTCTCCCATTCAAATCCAGACGGGGAACCAGCAGCTCTCTCTATTCTCTATAATACAGGCTTAAAATACTCAAAGTGCTTGTCGGATTGTTTTATTGAACAGCTTCGTAAAAAAACCCTCCTCTCATACCTTTCCGATGTCCTAATCAGGGACACGACTTCCAACAGTTTTGTAACTTCACGAAACCGACAATCCGACAGGCAGGAGCCACTTCACACAGCAAAGAGCAACACCTAGAATGCCTTCAAGAAAGGCTGTCCAAAAGTGTGTGTCATTAATCCCATTTGAATGATTTCATCCTCTTCACCCCACGCTCGGGGGTGGTCATCCGGAACGGCCATAAACACGTTTGTCTTTAGAAGTGGTTGGGCAACACTTAATACAAACTAGATTGTTTCAAGCATAACCCCGGCCTCAAGTCTCAATTCACAAACGTCTATCGTGCCCAGAAACTTACAATTATTGGCACTAAATGCATCTGCCTTTTCACTACATCACTAAGAAAACCCTATCCAATAGCTTCATAACTCCCTGCACCCAACCAGAGCTATTCATTCTCTTTAGTCTGAGTCTTACGTCTACACCAAACTCACAGTTTCCAAGCTCTGAGTTTTCTCCAACTCAGCTGCCTATATGTGACGGGGAAATAAATAATGGGCTAACAACAGTGAGGATACACTCGAAGAAAGGTCTGTAAAAATACGGGCCAATGTACTTCGTTAATATGAAGGAATTTTTTGTATCGATTTTTCACAGGAGTTTTACCCGTATTTTTTAATACGCATTGCATTGTGGGAAAAACAACCTCCGCTAGCGCGAAAGTTATAAGAGGCAGAGACCATCACACACGGCAAAGTTTACTTGTAAAATTTTGGATGTGGAGAAACCTTTCTCACACTTCTGCAGTAAAAAATCAACAATTAATGTCTAACCAACATGATTCATGTTAAGGACTTAACGTTAGCTCATTATCGTTTTAGTTGGAAAGCTGTTTTGTTGTTTAGTTCAGCTGTTGTCGACCATTAACGTTACCAGATACAGCAGGAATATTTTGCTGACTCATTTTGAGATTAATGCAAGTTTGGTTGTAATTTACGTTTTACCAATGTTTATATTTTTGACTTCAGTGGACGTCAGGTAGAGTTAGCCCCAGTTTCAGCCTCAGGCGGTCCACAGAACGATAACGTACAAATGCTAGCGTTAGCGTCTGTTTTCCTTCCAGAACGTAAAGGTTGGGCCTGCTATTTGGCTAGGTACGGAGGGTTTACTGTAGACAATATATGTTGCGTTCCCTAACAAGCAATATGGAAATGAATGAAGCTATTTCCCACTCTAAAAAAATGATTGAGCATGATGTTCATGTATTTTCTCATTCCATAACTTCATAATCAGTGTTAAATTATGTAATAGCATCTGAATCAATGATGCAAAGGTAGGATATGCAACCTTAATAGTCGAGAGTCTTTGCAACAGTGCAGTGCGCAAGCCAAAGGTGTTCCTGATTTACTGTCAGCTGAAGAAATACATGATCATTGAATAGCATTAACTATGAGCTTCAAGTAAAAACTACGTCACTTTCTCTGGCTGCCCTCGAGCATCAAATCCATCATGTCACGAGTGGTTTTTCCTCATATTTATTCCTATAATATCTGTGCCAGTGTGTCTCCCCATCGAGCGGTGCGGTAATGAGGACATCAATACGTGCTAAATGGTAAACAGAAAGGAGGTTGGTGGAGGGAGGAAAATAAAACACGGGGACTGGAGTGTGGCACATTTTTCATCATCAACAGAAGTGAGCTTCACCGACGCTGCCGTTGTCAACTCATTGGCCTAAAATGCTGAGTGACCTGATGCGGGGTCATTTTTTTTCTAGGCCCTGCTGTCCTCCTGGGTCAGCGCTACACTGTCCTGGGGAGAGGCCAGCGCTTGCATGAATAAGTAAAGACCGTTAGGGGACCAAAGTCCGTTGGCTGACGTTTCCACCCCACTGAGTTTTAACACATTAGGAAGCCCCACTGCCAGTAATGAGCCAGAGACAGAGGGATGGGGATGGGGATGGGGATGGGGATGGGGATGGGGGGGTGAGAGAGAGAATGTACTCACATCCTCAGAGCATAACTCCCTAAGCACACTAGACTGTGTCACTCTCAACCTGTTATTGTTGTGCAAATGTTACTTACATGGCATGTTAAAAAGATGTCGCTGCTGATTGGTAACCGTTTACTTAAAGTGGTACTGGTACAGTTAGTTTCATGACCACAGCGGGGAAAAAAAAATAAACCTTCATTATAATCATTAGACAAGCATAAAAAATGATCATGCTTTTATGCATATCATTCTGTCAGTACAGTATGTGGTTGCATGTAGTTATGGTGCCAAATACGCAGCACTTCAAGTAAGGTGTTGACATGGTATCATATCGTCAGGTTGTTGTTGACCAAAGGTTGTTCATTCACATGATTAAAATGACTTGACAAGCGACCTCTTGTGGTCATGCAAATAATGCTAATAATTGTGTCATTTAGGTACGAGGACTTGTTAAATGTCTGTGTTCAACATCTAAATGCAGAGAGCCATCCACAGCCAGCTCCGACCGGCCTCGGGGCAGCAAACTTTATGGACAGTGAAGCTGTAATTAAAATAGAGGTTTCAGGTCGTTTCAATTCACTGGGTGCTTTCAGAGGATTCATCAGGCTCTGACCAAGGGAGTTCATACTGTAGCCAAGGTTGTGTGTGTTGTTCTTCAGAGAAAGAATGTGTGTGTTTTCTCCTCATCTCAGCCCCAGTGCCCCTGTGCCCTGGCCTCTCTTCCTCCCCCACTGTGTGCGAGTTTATTCACAGGAAATGCAGGAGAGCCTCACGGGTGGCTGGGCTGATGCGAAGCGACGTGGCGTCTCCAGCGAGCCGGGAACTTAGCATGTCAGGCAGGTCAGCACGGGGCAAGCAGACAGTCGATAAAATATTCAATACAGCACTCCCAGTTCATGGATCTAATACCTCAGAAAAGGCCCCCCTCCAAAATCCAAAGGAAAAAAAAAAATCAGCATCTCTCCGACCTCTTCTCACCAGCCGGTCCGGTGGGTTTATCAAACTCAGGCTACAAAATCCTCTCGTCAATGAAGCTGGAGTGGACTCATCTTTGCAGGATGACTTATGGATTTCTAACTCCTCCTTTCCCTCATTTCAGGGACAGCTAGACTTATTCAGAGTGAAAGTTCAAAAGGGCATCGTGACCTTTTCCAGCCTCGGCGCTGGTATCCTAACACCTCAACTTTTTGTTTCAGAAAAAAAATACTCTCTCTCTTCTCTTTCTTGGTTGCAGTTTTTCCTCGGCTTTTATTTTCTGTAGCCTGCATCTTTCCAGAGCCCCAGAGGGCGAGAAGAAAACATACGGCAGAGTTTGACAGTGCGGCGAGTGGAGTCTGGATGGGCTGGCCCTGGAATGTCTTGTGTCACTTTAGCGCAATGGGCGCTAATCCCAATTAGCATCACTCAGCTGCACTGAGGGTGCATCACATCGACTCAGCCTCTGCTTAGACAGGCACCCTCCGCGGACCGGGCGGATACGGTGAAACACCAGCTGCTATCGGCCTGTTTCGCTGATTAACCCAGACACTAAGATGTCGTTGCTGTGTCTTTTGACTCCCGAGCCGCCGCCTCCTCCTCCCTTTGTTGTCTTCGGGTAGCTTCCGTCTACTTACATTTTTAACAAGCGTCTCCTCTGTCTCCATCTCTTTTATTGTGTCGTCTGAGTGCGTGGTATTTTATTACTTACACTGCATAGATTGGTTGAGTACACTGGATCAGTGTTACCCACTCAAACGGTTTTCCTTTCTCCCCCTGAATAATTAATGGAAATGGATGGTTAAGGACAAAGGCAGTGAAGACTCCATTAAGGGGCGAGATGTTGAGAGGTGCTGACTTCATCATCGGAGTTGTTAGCGCCAAGGGTAGTGATCCGATTCAGACAATATTCTACAACAGACATGGACCTAAGAACTACTGGCTTCTGCACTAAAGCATGGTCACTAAACAAGTACTGTACATTTCTGATGACAAGACAGCAAGCAGCGCTGAAAGCAAGGGTTGTTCACTCCTAAAACTCTTGTCTTAACAGTTGTCAGAGACTCCTGGCATGTGTGCTTTCACTGGACACCTGCGTGGGTTTTGAGCACACTAAAAACAGGAGTTTGGACTAACAAGGTAATGTGTGCAAAGGGGGGTGGGGTGAGAACGCAGCTTTTATGGAGTACAATTGGGAGCTAACCTAAGTGATAAAAATAGCTGGATCTGGCTGTAAGGGGTTTTGTTTTTGCTTTTCCAAAGGCACGTCATAATACATCCCAGAGTTTCAGAGGGCCCTGCAGCTTTCAGATACCTATAAATAAATGCTTTCCTGAGCTTTACTTCTCTCTCTTTCACTCGCAGACACACACTCATGCGAGGGCTGGAGCCGAGTAAACAGCCTTCTGATGAAAAACATTCCAACACTACCAACGCCGTGAGAGGGGAGTGGATGGCGGATGGGGTGGCGGTGGCGGTGCTAGGGCTTTTAAAATGGACTCAAAACGCCTGTTTTCCCCCAAGCACTACTGCCACCATTTTCACAGAGAGAGAAGCCCTCAGCTCTCTCTAAGGGTTTACTGCGCTTAGCTGCCGACAGAGATGAGCTAAGTCTCTTCTTGAGCACTGCGCGTTCCAGACTGCGTTTATTGGGCCAAAGAGAGGTCTTCTCCAAAAGGCTATCTTTCTAGTTAGGGTTCAGGACATGATAGGAGACATGGGGGGACTCAAGTGGATGAGACACAACCAAAACACCAACCTGTCTGACACAAGCAGAAGTTGTAGTAATTTAAGCTGAAGTTCAAAATCTGTCACCAAGTAGCAGCAACTATGGCTAAAAGGTGAAGCCATTTCAGAAGAGCCTGAAGATTAAGTCTCTCTAATGACCACTAGACGGCGACTCTACTGACAAGTCCGAATAAAAAACAACTTCTCTCAAGAAATATAATGTCTAATACTTTTTCTCACAGGTAATTTGGATCTCATGAGCTAATTTCACTCATTCTACCGTGAGTCATGCCCACTGAGCAAAGACACGTCCCAAAAAAATCTATTTAACGTCTCTGTCGACCGTCCAAATACGTCCAGGAGCCAGAATGAAAGTTTTTGCGACGTCTTTTTTAAACGTCTTTTTAACATTCAAATATTGATGTCAACCTGAGTTGCACGTCCACAGACGTCCAAAAGTGGGTCTGGACTGACGGACGTTATACAGACAATATCTGAACGTCTTCCTGACGTCACATGTTTGCTGGGTGGTGGCCATTTTCTAGTCTGTGGCTGTTACACGTAATCATTTCAATACAATCCTTTAGAAATAATAATAAAAAAGCTCTGTTAGTGGTGGTTTCTGTTGTGCCAATCCATCTTACCTTGTATCTGTGGAATTGAGTTTCCACTCTCGTTACTACTCAAGTGGAATAAGAAAAACTAGAATTACCGCCTTGCGTTGTATGCCTCCGCCAACCAGTCAAGTTGCGGTTTACATCCACGTCCATTGTCATTACTATTAGCATATGAATTCTTGAATTATGGCCAAAAACATCTTCTATAAGGTAACAGTGACCTTGACCTTTGACCACCAAAATCTAATCAGTTCATCCTTGAGTAGTGTGGACGTTTGCAGCCAATTAGACTGTTATCAGGCTATTAAATAGGCGTTATCAGTCGCTATAAGGCCCATAGATGTGGGTCAGTAGGGGCCTACTGCATCCACTAGTAGGTTTTATCATCCATTCAAATGGTAGATCACCGAATGAAGGTGTAAAAGAACACGACAGCGACCTCTAATTACCGTATTAATTATAACAGGAACAGAAGCGGAAGTCAGGCGCTGTGGTACAGACGGCGTTAAACTCCATAAGGGGTGGAGGTCGGGGCACAAAACACAGGACTTTGAAGAAGGAGACCAGAGTTCGCATCCTGTGTGAGTTATTCTATTATGTTTTATTTATTTTTGATTATATTTATTTGTATAGTTATTTTAACACAAAACATGATGTTTTTCCCTAAACTTAACTATTTGTTTTTGCTGCCTTGACCTAAAGAAGTTGTAGTTTTGTTGTCTAAACCTAGAGAAGTTGTAGTTTTGTTGCCTGAACCCAAAGAAGTTGTAGTTTCGTTGCTTAAACCTAAAGAAGTTGTAGTTTTGTTGTCTAAACCTAGAGAAGTTGTAGTTTTGTTGTCTAAACCTAGAGAAGTTGTAGTTTTGTTGCCTGAACCTAAAGAAGTTTTAGTTTTGTTACCTAAACCTAAATAAGTTGTAGTTTTATTGCCTAAACCTAAAGAAGTTGTAGCTTTATTGCCTAAACCTAAAGAAGTTGCAGTTTTGTTGCATAATCCTAATTGTTCTTGTTGCCTAAACCTAAAGAAGTTGTAGTTTTATTGTCTAATCCTAAAGAAGTTGTAGTTTTGTTGCCTAAACCTAAGAAGTTGTAGTTTTATTGCCTAAACCTAAAGTAGTTGTAGTTTTGTTGCCTAAACCTAAGAAGTTGTAGTTGTATTGCCTAAACCTAAAGAAGTTGTAGTTTTGTTGCCTAAACCTAAGAATTTGTAGTTTTATTGCCTAAACCTAAAGAAGCCTTTTTGTTTGTGTTCAAAACGTGACGTTTCATTTAGTTTTACAACATTTTAGAACTTGTTGCCTTTAAGTTTCACTTTCAAAACATAGTAGGTGTAGCAGGCCCCTATTGACCCACATCTATGGTGCTTATAGCGACTGATGACGCCTATTTAATGGCCTGATAACAGTCTAATTGGGTGACATTTGTTCCAAATCTGAAGAAATTCGATCACAGTATTCCTGAGATATCACGTTCACAAGAATGGTACGGACGTACGGAAACCCAAAAACATAAAGGAAATTAACCCTAAAATCAATTCTCAAATAAAATTACACAAAAAAAGATATTCAATGACGAGGGGGTAAAAGTAAATGTAATTCATTGCCGTCTCTCTTGAAAGTCACAGGAGGAGGGGTTGGTGTTGCTGACTTCAGGAATGCCGTCGGTTCAGAGTTGTAAACGGAGTTGGCCTTCTCCAACAATGGGGCATATTTTGCGAGATGCTGGGAGTCGATAGCAGGCGTCCGCCGTGACAAAGGGCCACTTCTCCGGCTCCGTGAGAAAGGCATGTTAGTTCAGCTCTTTGATACAGGACACTGTTTCTCTGACCACCATTCATTACCATGCATAACAGACGACTCAATGGACATTGCGCATTAGGCATAACTTGGCCCTCCTACACACTCTCAGAGGCTGTAATGTGGAGAGCCAGACTTCTCTAAACACTCCTAGGTGTCTCATAAAATGAGCTCGGAGTGTAACACACAAAAAAAAAAAAGCTTGTCTTTTTCTGCCTCAGTTTTACTTGGTAGTTGAGACACGAGCTGTCTCGAAGCCGAGGGCTTTGGCGGAGCATCGGAAGAATAACATGGCAGAGGCATCCACATTTGTTTCCACTTATGTTACATGATCTTTAAGAGCCTAATTTGAACAAATCCCTCGCTTCGACCACACACTGTACTTTCTTTAGAGGGCTCTTAACATATGTACGCTGGGTGTTAATGTCATGCTCAAAGTAAACAGCGGCATGGTCAGGGTTGGGTAGAGTGCACTCTATTTCTGGCCTACAACTACCTCTAGTCTTTTATTAAGAAACCGAATGAAATGAAGCAAGAGCAACAAAGGCTGCCTGGACCCTGTCATTTCTGGGTAACATTTCTCCAGCTCAGTCTCTGAGTGTCCCTTCTTTTAACTTCTCAACACCATCATCCTCAACACTCTACAATACTAAACCAAAAGTACGGATAGCTGGAGCACAAGGTACTATGCATATCCCAACATAGATGAGCCCAACACAACTAAGTAAAAATACTGACACCAAATGAGTGCAAGTACACTAAAAAAACACAACATAGCAATAACAACCACGACTAAAAAAGTCATTCCAGGACAACCTTTCTGTGGCTCAGCCTGAGAGTGTTTTGTTATTTCAATTTTCGAGCAGAGTACAGATCATTAAAAGCAACGTGTAAAAAGAGGGAGGGGGGGGTGTGCATTTAGAAGCTGTCAGAGAGGCAAGTGCCCGGGATTAAAGCACGCTGCCCGAGTCTCTTCTACCACACGAAGGCTGCACATTTTCGGTTGCTGAGATATACCTCTCTTCAGCTTCCTATCTGCCATCGCTATGTGGCTGTGCCTCCAGCTTGTGGCACTTCCCCGTGCACACTGTGAGTGTGCTACAGCTCTGGGGAATACCAGCACCGTGTAAAAAAAAAGAAAGGAGAGAGAGAGGGTGAGAAGAAGAAGAAGAGGGGAAGAAAGGTGCTGGTGAAATGTTAATGTCTTGTCCTGTTCAATATCCGTATCTTTGGTCAGGGGGACGGCAGCCGCACCGCCCCCCCCGCCCCGCCACGCTGTGATGCAAGAATACATGAAACGGTGGGAGGCACCGCATGTGGATCAGAGTCAACCTTGTTCCTTGTTTTTCTCGAGCGCGCATAATCCACACACCCTCCCATACACAGACAACATAAACATTTCATGTTTGGTTAGTAACCATGCATGAGGAATTCCCCCACCCTGGTTGGTGTGTCATGTTTATATTGCCTTCTTGTTGGGAGTGCATTGTGCAGGGCAAGCATCCTCGGTGCTCCTCCTCGGCTTCTAACCCGACCTCCTTCTCTTTTACACACACTCGCAGTCGACCTGAAGGCGAGTCATAAGTTTGTGAGACGCTGGCTAAGTCCTCTCACACCAGGAGGGGGCCGCGGAGGGATCTGCTGGGTTATTGTGTGTCTGGTCTGGGGTGGAGGTCACCCAAAGTTACAGGAAGGAAGTTTGAGGATGGCTGGGGAAAGAACAGGGATGTGTATATGTGTGTGTGTGAAAGAAAAAGGGTGGAGGTGGGGGGGTTGGGGTAATGTCTGGCAGATGACAGATCTGTGAATTCTTTCCTAGTGCCCACAAGGCAAAAGAAGCGGTGGTGTGGCGGTCACATCTTCAGAACACTTACAGTCTTTATCCCGCTCTTCTTCCCCCCCCATCCTGGGGGGGCTCAGCCTGCTGATTACTACACAGGAGGCCATTCAGCAGCTGGCCCTCCTCCTCACCTCCCTCCCTTCACACTCACACACACAAACACAGATACAACCGTCACCCACTCTCAACCCATCTTCCCCTTTTCTTCTGGGATGATCTGAAATCATATTTTGCAGTATAGTGCACACATAATGGGAGGGGGGGGGGGGGCGGGTAGAGGACAAAGGCAGGCCTGCTTTTGGCACGAGCATCTTTTTGTTTCTCGGCACAAAGGCGGTCAGTTCAACGCCTCGTCCCACAACAGCGTCACACGGTCTTTTAACCCCCAACCCCCCCCCCCGCAACCCTCGCCCACCTCCCGACCAAAAGAACGCCAAAACCACACAGAGACACACTCTAAAACACACTGTGTGCCGGCCCCGACAGGCCAGCCAAACACAAGTCTCCCTTAACACTTCAATCAAATTCTCCACCCCCCCCCCTCCCTCCGTAAGATTGAAATTAAGTTGGTGAATTGTGGACAGTACAATGTGTGTTTTCAACCCCACACCACTCCCCACGCCTGCCTGACTTTTAGACTTTTAACTATGTGTTGTGGTGGCGGCTTGGGAGGGGGGGCAAGGACAAGGGGTAACAGAAAAAGGACAGTCAACAAAACTCAATTGTCCTCAGAGTGGTGGTAATTGCATTTGATTAAAATAATGACAGGGTGTTGGGAGAGAATGGAGGGCCCCCTCGGTGGGAGCGTTGAGGGCCTGACACCGAAACTGAGGAGGGGCCGAGAGAGAGAGAGAGAGAGAGAGAGAGAGAGAGAGAGAGAGAGAGAGAGAGAGAGAGAGACAGCACTATGGGGTTCATTGTCATGTAGCTGAAAGTGTGGCACTCACCTGTATTACCATGAGATCAGGACATGAGGACAGCAGCACATGGAAAAGAGAAAGAAAACAATTCCACGATTAGTTAAACAGAAAAACTAAACATGAAAATGGAAACACATGAAAATGGAAAACAGAAAGAGGAAAGTGGAATCTGGTGCCCCATAATATGCATTTTTTTCTTCTCTCGCAGTAATAAAATCTACAATCTGCAAAGGCCTTTCAGGACCAAATTGTATATCATTTTGTAAATATAATATTTGGTATACTGTAGCTGCACCAACAGATGACATGAACATTTTGCACAATATTGTATTCCTGAAAGGGTCAAAGAAGCTTCTGAAACAGACGTTACATTATAACGGCTTTAAAGTGAAGTTTAAGACAACACATATTGATATGTAGCGTGTAACAGCTCTACATTTAGTTAATTAATTGCACTCGTAAATAGAAAGGGGGCACCACCTCTTTTTTATAGGAAATAGAGGAAACTAATTCAACAATTTAGAAATTAATTTATCAGTCTCACAGTATTAAATACAGTTCTGAAAACATTGATCTAAGATAAACACACATGCAACGACTTACTGATAAAGTGAAGATGTATTTAATATAAAGTGTGATAAATGCATAAATGAGATGATTAATACATATGAATGACAAGTGATGAATTAATGAATGTTTAAGGAAAACAGTGAGGAGAGATGATGCTTAATTATTTACCTAAATGCTACGAACGGGATGACCTAACGATTTGGAGATTAATAAATTCAGAAGATCATCTGACAACAACCCTTAGTCACAAAGAAGTCAGATGGAACGCCCTTACATGATCACACACCAGCCTTTGGCTACAGATAGATGAAGTAATCAGATCCTTCACCAAAAGTAAAGTACAGTAAAGTATTATCAGCTAAATGCACTTTAAGTATAAAAAGAACTCCTTAAACAGCAGATTGCCTCCTGTCCGTGTTCTATTATCATATATTATTGGGTAGTTATTACCAGGCGGTGACCTCCGGGGTCTGAGAAGTGAAGTCAATGCTGAAGTGCCTTAAACCTGCATTCTTTCTAACAGCCAGCAGGGGGCGACTCCTCTGGTTCTATAGAAGTCTATGAGAAAATGAGCCTACTTCTCTCTTGATTTATTACCTCAGTTAACATTGTAAACATGAGTTTATGGTCTCAATCACTAGTTTCAAGTCTTCTTCAATACAGCATGATGTTCATTTAGTAAATTATGGTCCCATTTAGAGTCAGATAGACCATAAAGCAGGGGATGCTTTAGGGCGGGGCTACCTTGTGATTGACAGGTCGCTATCACGGCGTGTTGTGGCTGCTCGAGGTGGAGGTCATTTAATCAGCCTACATTATATAATGCAGTTTAACGATTTCTCATCTTTTATAAACCCTGTCAAATAAACATTTTTTAATGATTAGTGTCAGACACAGTGGAGTAAAAATATTTTAAAAACCTATAATAAACCTACAAGACATAATTATGAAGTAAATTTGCCTGGATGTATATATATATTATAAAAGATAAATAAAATACAAGGAAATAAAAATAACAATAAAAATAAATAAATACAAATTATGAAACTACACAAAATAAGCAGATTGTATTAAAATAATGAAATTTTAATAAAATAAAATAGAATAAAAGAGATAGTAATGATCGGCAATAAAATGTTGATTAAATAAAATAGAGTAAAATAAACACTATAATGATGATGATAAATAAAATAAGTTTTAAAACCATAAAACTATAAAACACTACATAAAAGCCAGACTAAATAGATGGGTTTTTAGTTTAGGTTTAAAAATATCAATATTTTCAGCTCCTCTCAGTTCCTCTGGAAGGTTATTTTACTTAGTAAATATTTGAATACTTACCTGCCACTACTAACACAATTACTAATAGGCTACTAATTAAGAAACATGCATGTGTGGAATGAGTTATACACTACTCATCAGAGGTAAGAGAGACGGACCGGCTACTATCTCATTTTAAAGTTCTTAAGAGTAGCACCGTGTGTGTTTCCTGCTGCTTTCTCTTGATAAGATTTCATTACGGCTTGTGCAGGTTTACACGGTTACAGTGATGCATCAAAACATGCAAATCATGTGAAATATTCATGACAGGAGGAAACAACTAAAACCTCTATATGGTGAAGGTTTGGTTTAGAGAACTAAAACCATTTGGTTACACTCGGTTCCAGTAAGACAGTCCAAAACATTGCTATGTTTAAGGCTAGAGGTCAGCAACCTGCAGCTCTCTAGCTCCTCTCCAGTGGCTCCCTGTGGATTTTTAAAAATGGAAATTAATAACTGTTTTTTTGTTTACATTTTCATTTTTATTTATCATTGTTGTATGTCTATGGTACGACAGTACGACGGAGTATTAGGGCCACATTGAGGAAAAAACAAAAAAATCTGAGATTTCGAGAATAAAGTCGTAATATTACGAGAATAAAGTGATAATATTATAAAGTAGTAATTTTACATGTTATTTTTTTTCCTCGTAAAGTTATGACTTTATTCACGCTATATTCCAACTTTTTTCTCGTAAAGTTATGACTTTATTCTCGTAATATTACGACTTTTTTCTCGTAAAGTTATGACTTTCTTCTCGTAATATAACAACTTTTTTCTCGTAAAGTTATGACTTTATTCTCGTTATATTAAGACTTTTTCTTTTTTTCTTTGCCTAAAATGTCTCTTTTCATAGTAAAGGTTTCTGTCCCCAGGTTAAGGGGAACTAACTGTGTTGTGAACCATAAGACATCTGTGATCATATAAAATCAGGCTAATTCTGCTGTGGACAGTAATTACTTACTGCCTTTTAGTTTTTGAACAACCAATGTTATCGTCTTACTGGTGAGGACAGTCTCAGAGGAAACTTTCTCATGTTGAGGACACCTCATAATATCACTACATAAAAATCCAAACTGCTTTCAGCCAGAGAAAACTTGAATACAGAGTGCAGTATATGAACCTCCACACTTAGCCAGTCTGTCCTTCGCCTCGACCCGCAGCGGCCAGCGGCGGTGTTAAACCTCTGCTTTTGATGCACGCAGACGCCAGAGAGAATGAAAGGGACCGAGGCTTTTACAAGTGGTCCGACAGCACTGAGTGTCTCTGCTGCTCTCGGTAAAAGCAGCGCTCAGGGTCGGAACAGGGGACAGGGAGAAGAAAAGAGCAAGAAAATGTGTGTTTGTGTGTGTGTTAAGGCCACGGAGGATATGATAGCCGGTAGGGATGTCAGGAGCCTCTGAAAGGAGGATGTCTAAGCCGGGCTCAGACTCTCATCTCCTCACACGGCCTCGCCCTTTCCCAGCATCCCTCTCTTCGTTTATCCCCTACACCTTCACAGGAAGTTCAGCCTGGCCCTGGAGCATGAACCCCCCCCCCCCCCCCCTCACCCCCCCTCACCCCCTCTCCCACACTACCAGAGCACCGGTTCACACAAAAGGAGAGGCAGTAAGTGTGTTGTGCATTAAGGGTCACAGAGATGTCAATGAGGCCCTGTTTGTACTTGTCTTACACACTGCTGCTGTTCAGATGTTCAGACTGTACGTGGTATATAAAGTCAAACGAGAGGTGTTTCCTCCACTCTGTCAATATGTACTCATATTTACCTGCAAATTAAACAAAGCAGAGAGTAGCCTTCCCTGTTAGGGGTTATTTTATTATGTATTACTTAACAGTGAGCAAGCGTAGAGACATATGAAATGCAGTAATATAATAGTATTCTAATTATGTTTTATTCATATTCTTGGCATTGTGACTATTTTTTGATTTAATTTGTATAATGTTGGTTTTTAAAAACTTTTTCAAACACACAACATATTGAATAAAACAACAAATTAAACAATACCTGGAATTTATACACATGGAAACTGTGACTTGTACAGTTTATTGCAACTTTTAAAACCAAAATGTACAAAATGCTGACACTAATAATACAGTCCAAAACTATTAGTGTATCTTTTGGTCATTCCTTTCACAAAAGGATATTAAAATACAAAAAATGAGTGGTTATTTGATTTCATTTTAAAATACAAAAATTACAATTGAAATAGAAGGTGTTTTTCTTTATCAGGGTCAAACAGGGATGAACTAAACTTAAAAATAAATGGGTTGATTTTCATTTTTTATTTCCAAAAACAAAAAATAAAATCACTAGAAGAAAAAAAACGCCCGTTTTTTTCATATTCTGCGACCGGAAGTTGCGTAAGAGCGCGTATGAGGACGGTAGTGCTGTGCAACTGAAGGTGATGGACATGCATCAGTATGTAGTTTTTAGAAACAATAAAAGAGTGTTTCTCAGGGAAGAAGACATGAAAAACTAACTTCTGTAAAGTTGGGAAGATATTGACAGATTAAAACTTCCTGGATCAATAACTCATAACAGAAACACCAAAGACGGCTCTTTCTAACCGTAGTAAGGTAGACAACGAGCTACAACCTGGTGCTCTATGGTTGGTCTCTATGTGCAGCCGGCTGGGAGACGAGTTGTCAGGGACCGTCTACAAAGTGCAACGCCGAAAAGAAAAAAATATTCAATAACTTCAGTCGTGTACAATGTAGTACCACCAAAATCACTCCTCATGGTTGTACCACAACACTTAGTTTGGACAAATATACTTTTGCATAATTTTGGGGAATTTTTAATGGGAAAAATATTCAATAACTTCACGGTTATTATTTCTCCCAAAACAAAATCACCAAAATTATGCAAAATCATATTTTTCCAAACTAAGTGTTGTAGTATAATCAGGAAGAGGCCACTAATAACCACTCACTTTTTGTATTTTAATATCCTTTTGTGAAAGGAAAATCAAATGACCAAAAGATACACTGACCCAAAACTATTAGTGTCTTACTTTCATGAAACACAAATTACTAAAAGTACATCCCAGGAACATAACCTTTAAATGGTATTTATAGTCATGCTTGAATGGGTTATGGTGTACTCCTACATGTATTAGGGGGCTAAAGCACCTACAGAAATACAACGTGGAGCAAGAGCTGTGATCGGTCGGCAATTTTCTAGAAGCAGAGACTAAAGAGTTGGTGAGTTAAGAAGGGGAGAGTGTTTCTGGATACAGTGCATAAAGGAGAAAATTATCAATGGTGTGTGCTATGTGCTGGAAAATCTAATGGGAGCTGTAGTTTTTTTATGCTAACAAATTCAATTTCAATATATATCAGAATATGGAGAGTAAACTCAACACTGAGTTACAGAAGCTGGTGGAACAGCGACTAGACAGTAAGTTAGGACTTCTGCTTACTTTACTGCTTGAACTTGAACTGCTTGAGTGTGTTCAGTCATGTGTGGTGGCCGGTCCCCCCCCCCCCCCCTCGGTCCCCCACCCGCCCCCCCGGCTCAGCCTCTAAAGCCCAGTGTGGGAGAACTGAGAGTTCAAGGTCCTCCTCACTGTGCAACGGGCCTGTATCGCCCTCAGTGTCCAAATATTTACTGTCCAGCGGGTCCAGGCTGGAGAGTACCGAGAAAAAGCTGTTGTCTATCTATTAACGCTTGGCTAAGATCATCGGCATTGTGCAATGAGATGGATTACAGGCATTATGAGGCATGAAAAATTCATTATGAAAATATTTAGAATGAATGATAACTGCAAATGAGGCATGATGTAATACACGCATAACTGTTTGGAGCTGAATACTTTGGACTGTTACACAATACTGAGCTAAACATAAAGTACTGTAGACGAGATCTTTATGAATTTACTTTCAACCATCACAGTAGGCGGCATGTAAAGAGTTGCACAGAGTGCAGAGTTAAGTCTTTTAAAGGGCCACTCCACCAAATTAACACATGAAGTTCAGTTTACTCATCACGATCTACACTACTAAAACACTTATATAAAGTCTGCGTTACAAATCGGAGATGAGGGGCATTTAGGAGGCAGGGAGGGTCTAATGAAAGACATTATCCAGTTGCATTATGGCAAATGTTGGCCCCAGTGTTTTTACAGCTTGACTCATACTTGTGATGAAAATCTGCTGCTTCGATTTTGCCAATTTAATAAAAAAAAAAAAAAAACTGTCTTCCATATTTATGGAAGTGAAATACTAAATCGCTGGAGTACCCCTTTAATACTGTAATCTAACAATCAGTTTGTAATAAGAAACTCTTCTCTGATTTATATGACGGCGTATTTTAGCCATTGTAGGTAATATATATATATATATATATATATATATATATATATATATATATATATTAGTATATGATGAAGCAGGGGGAGCGCGTTAAAATTCTGAGATAAAACTCAGAACATCCCACAAGAGCTGCAGTTCTGGAGATGCTCTGACCCAGTCGTCTAGCCAGCACTATTTGGCCCTTGTCAAAGTCGCTCACATCCTTACGCTGGCCCATTTTTTCTGCTTCCAACACAAAGTTCAAAGTTCAAAATGTTCACTTGCTGTCTAATATATCCCCCCCACTGCCAGGTGCCATGGTAACCAGATAATCAATGTTATTCACTTCACCTGTCAGTGGTCTTAATGTTATGGCTGATCGGTGTACGTCTATAGTGTTTCACCTTTATTCATGTTTGTGTGCAAAAGCCACCAAAGCTTTTATGTTACTAGGGGAAACTTAAGAAAACACACAGTGGTATTGCGTTCAACATAATCAAATCATAAATGAAATTTCACAATATATATGTCATCAATCTACCTGATGTCATCCTTATACGAGAGAAATATCAGTCATGGGCTGTTGTACAAAATTCCACAATGGAACTCTCTCTCTCTCTCAGTCTGTCTGTCTCTCTGTCTGTCTGTCTGTCTATCTGTCTGTCTCTCTCACTCTGTCTGTCTGTCTGTCTCTCTCTCTCTCTCTCTCTCTCTCTCTGATACGCTTCGATCAAAATTTCCAACCAGCATCTAATTGGGAGTGTTATTATGGAGAGCACTGCTGTTGGTGCTGACGGGAAAAGTGAACTAGTTTCTGTTGGCAGTGATAATAAAGAAAGACTTTGTTTAAGAGTGATGAAAAAAAGAGGGAGAGAGAGACTGAGAAAGAGGGTGATAGTGGAGAAGGAGAAATGACTGAGCGAGGAGTAAGAACCACATGCAGAAAATTAGCAGTTCCTGACCATCAATAACAGCAGTCAGTGTGTGTCTGTGTGTCTTTTAAAGTGTGCATGCGCCATAACATCCCTAAATTCAGAGGGTTTACATGTGGAATTAAATTTCAACACATTTACAAGTTCTCCTCCAGCTGGGCAGTATTATCCTGCAGCTTACACTGCACAGAAAGTACAGATGAAAATGGAAAAATAAAAAATCACATATTTGTCTGCCTTATCACGAGGACATTTATTGAACTAAATATTGATATGAACAATATTTGCATATTCGTAAATTCAGGATTTTTTTCAATGAGGGAGGAGTAGACACAATGATCACTGTATTAATGTGATTATAAATGACTGTAAGTGCTCATTGTTTGCTTTGAGTAAAGTAAATATCATTTTTTACAATGTTTTGTGTGTTGTTCTTGTATTTTTTTCACTATACTTAAAGTGATAACAATATACAATATAACAGTGATTATTACAAAAAGATTATAAATTACTATGGTAACTATGGGAATTATAATACACTATGATCCTTGCAAAAAAAAAAAAAAAAAGTCTGTGAGTGACCAGTAATTATGAGGGATATTACTTGACCTTACAAGTCATTATAAAATGCTATATAATGTTTTATGATTATTGTTATAAAGCATTATAATTATTTATGATAACTATAATCATACAGTGCTGATTATAACGCATTATAAGTATAATTTATAATGCATTATAACCCTTATACCTTATTGGCAAGGCGACTTACTCTTTTTAAATGGAAACATGTTCTACCTCCGACTCACAATAGGTGAGTGAAAGATACGTTACTGTCTATTGGTTTGGAGAAACTTAGATTTTCCCTTAACTTAAGGGTTCCCTCAGTTCTTTTGAAAAAACCTCTTCTAAACCATATTGAATCTCTGACCTCCGCCTGGTTGTAACGACTGAGCCTCCTTATTTGTTTTGTTGGATTGATGTTGTTATTTTTTAATCTAAATTTTTTTTTTTTACTACTTTATTTATTTATGTTTTTTGTATATATGTGAATATTTTATGTATTTTATTATTTTATTTCCTTTATTGTTGGGGGTGAGAGGGAAAAATGGATGAAAAATAGAAGACTACTTATTTGCTCTGTAATTTATATGCCTTGCACTGTTCTTCCAATAAAAAAAAAATATTAAAAAAAAAATGCATTATAGACATGGGCATCGTAGGTAGTGTGAGCATTATCTCATCTGGCCCAACAGGTACCATCCTATTCTTCCTGCTCTGTTCCAAGTGAATCATCAGATCCACTGAATCCCCACAGAAAACCCCCCCCTCTCCTCTGAGCGTGTGAAGGCCGGGACAAGCCGGCTCTTGAGGGAGAGACGGAGTGGACGGCAGTGTTTGGAAGCTTCTGGAGTGTTTTTCTGGCTGAAGCTCCAGCCAGACTCCTCGGTGTCCTTCGGAGTAAAAACAAAAACATTTGGAGTGTACGACTCACAGCTAGCGCACATCTCTTATTTGTTATCACTTATGCTCCAGGCCCGGTTTACATTCTCCTGAGTGTGTCCACTGGCGTGTTCATCCGGAAATTTGTCCTCTACGCCCCCTCCTGATTTAGATTTGGAGAGCAATAAAGCCTGCTGAGTTGTTGCCTTGGACAAATAAACTGACTGAAGTGTTGATGTAGAGATGTCGCAAAGACACAAAAAGAAAAGTTTGGAGGAGAGAGAGAGAGAGAATGATATGCGCTGGTCTCTCGCTCCTTCCTGTGAAGGTTTCCGGCGAGGCAGTAAACACGGCAGTGTCTGTCTCCTGTGGGAGCTCAGGGAGATGTGTTTGTGTGAGAGTGTGTTGTCGAGTGGATCTGCGTGTTTATGGATGTTTGTGTGTGTCTGTGTGTGGTGATGTACTGCTTGTTGGTGCGTGCATACACGGTCTGAGTATGTGTATGTGTGGAGGTCTACGGCTCCTCTTGTGCTGGAGCCAAGTGCCCAGCTGCTCATAGGTGTCTGTTTACAGGCTGATTCACAGAGCTTACAGGGAAGACACACACACACACACACACACACACACACACACACACACACACACACACACACACACACACACACACATATATACATATATACATGCACATGCCTTGCATCACTCTGCAAGAATTCTCACAAAACACGCAACATATAAGGGTTTAAGGCCTGAAGGGCTTGTGAAGAATTTTCATTTACCTTGTTTGTTAGCTATTTAACAACATTACTGCATAATTAAATCACATGAAACAATTACGGACGCGGACTGACTTAATTACAGTGATTTCAGGATCTCCCTGCTTGGACACCGAGCACAAGTTTGGCAGTTAAATGGCTTGTTCACTTACTCAGAAAATAACGTGTCATTGTGGACAACTCTGACTGGCACATTGGAAGGCTGCTATCCAAGAACAATATGTCAGCACCCGATGTATATACTCATGCAACGGTACGTATGATATCTTACAGAAAAAGTTTTTCACTTGTTTTCCTACGAAAGTCCAGCAACACGTATCAGTTTCCGCTCATTACATGCATAAAGTCTTTTCAAAATAAAGGTTTAGGCAACAAAACTACTAAGTTAGGTTTAGGAAAAGATTGTGGTTTGGCTTCAAAAAGCTCAGGAAGTGGCGTTACTTACGTGACAAATAGATCAAAATATACTTCTGGCTTCACACGGGGCACCAATATCAGTCTACTGGGTAAAAGTCCAGTATTTTTTTGACCCACCCATCCACCCCCGACCTCCTCCTAAAGCGGCGTTCATTGCATTTCGTGGCCCTGGTACTCCATACTCTGACACTTTGTCATTTTCCTAGGCTTCTCTTTTGACTTTCAAAAAACAAACTAAATCTTCATACAGGGAAAAGAATGTGTCGTCTAAAATTTGGGTTGTATTATCTGAAGTTTTGGTCCCAGATGGTTTACTCTATGAGAACATTGTGTTCAAATTATATGATGTATATATACACACACACACACACACACACACACACACACATACACACACACACACACACACACACACGCACACACACACGTGTGACATGACCCTGGTTGGTGGCCTCTCCAACAACACACTCCTGACCTCTGACCCCTCTCAGACCGACCTCCATTACCTCACAATTACATCCTACAAATGGCTTTCTCTACGGTGTGTGTGTGTGTGTGTGTGTGTGTGTGCGTGCGTGTGTGTGTAAGGGCTTGACTTGGCTTATAGGCCAAAAGCCATAATCTTGTTTATTTATAATGACAATCACACTTCCATAACTTCTCCCCTTCTTTGCTTCCTTCATTCTTTATTTCCTGTATCCATTCCTCCTTCACTTCATTCATTCCCTCTTCACTTCAATCTTTCTTTTCTTTGCTCCTTTTTTTCTTTCTTTCTTGCTTTCTTTCTTTGTAATTATTTTTTTCCTCTTTTCTTCCCTTCTGCTCTTCCTCACATCCCCGTATGTCATTCTACTATAACACCGTTGTAATCTAATTCATTTTCATAAGAATCGGTGTTCCGATGGCTTCCATTAGTTCACAGTTCAACAATAAACATTTACTCGTGTACACAGCATAACATCCATCACATCACCAGTAGATCACACTACGTGTACACCAGATGTCAGGTTTGTGAGGTTACATTTGAGTGACTGTTTTCTCACCACCACTATCTCACATCTTCACTCTACATACGAACTCCACATATATATGGATCCAACACTTTGAGAATGGGTGTGTGTGGGACACGTGTGTGAATGGGAAGTTGTGTGGTGTATATATGTTGGGATGCCTACGGGAGAGAGACTACAGCACCCCGGGGCACCGATCTGCCCCCGGACCCCAGAGGTCATGAGTTCTGACCTTTAGGGGAGCAGCGAGCCCACGGGGTTGCAGGTAGGCTTGGATTACTGCACTCTGTCTACAAACACACACACACACACACATACACGCGCACAATGGTCTGATGAGTGATATGTCAGAAAGCGGCAGCATGTGTGCACAACACACTCACACACACATGGATGGCTTGAGGGGAAATCAAGCTGTCGCCTCTCAATGACCTCTAACAAAAGGACCATTGAAAATAACAAGACAGGCTCTCACAGTGGCCGTTCTAGAAAAAGCTTCCCTTTGTTACTCAAGGCAACTTCTCAGCACCGCGCCGTTCAAACACCAGATCCTCTCAGCGGTGCCAAGCTGGTTTTACAAGGGTTCACTGCACTTTGAAGAGGCGACTACTGGATACCGACACTGGCATCCTAACCTACAATCTGTTTTGACACATATCACAACAATACAGAATGTGATGCTTAAAAATGAATATGGTTTCCTTTGTGCAGATGATTTTGACATCAGTAAAACTACCCAGTGGTTATTGTTAGGTTTTATACGGCCTTATAAAAGTTTGAAACTTGCCGGAGTGTGTGCTCATGCGCTTACAAAGGAAGTGACGGGGGTTTGGCTCGGGTTCAACGCACTTGATACCTTTACCACAGTGTTTATTATTTCCATATTGGTCAAACAGTGGAGTCCCAACCTTGAGACATGTATGGGGTGAATCATGTACTGCCATTAAATGCATAATACTGTCTCCTTTTCGAGGAGGGGGGGTTACCAGATTTAACATAATCTCCTTTACGTTGGATGATGGAGCTTCTCTCTTGGCGCTCTTCCACAAAAGATCTGCATTAAGGTATCCATCCAGTTCCCAACACAGTTTTCCACTTAGATTACTCTTTTGAGTTGAGTCTTAAAGATGCAATTTCAACTTTTCAAGCACCAGAAGGTAAGCTGCGGTAAACCAATACTCTCAACAGGCATTTCTTGGCTCCAGCGTGAGGTGAGCAGCGTGTGCCCCTTTTATGTACAACCAATGGTATAGACGGAGAGGGTCATCAATTCTTATTTAAGGCCATTTTATTTCATACGACACCCTCTTATTACGATAAATTGACCGGTCATAGCCGTATTGCAACGGATGTCGAGTCGGTGTGTAATTTCCCAGTGGCTCAATTTAAGATAATGGTATACTGTTAGAAGCTGAACGAAACATAACCTTTTTGCCTCAGTAGATTTCAAACATTCATGATGTATGAGCCAAAAACAGTGACAACATCAGAATTTTCTAAAGTGGTGGACAGAAAATAAACAGCAGGGACAGGACAGGGGGTGAGGGAGCTCACGCAAATATCAATAAACACTCCTCTTCCGTCTCGGAAGCTTCCTGCTTTATTTGATTAGGCTGAAGACGGAGGGAGGGTTGGGGGTGAAAAACAGAGCAGTCATGCTCTTTTGCTTTTCTTCCTCCTTTCCCTTCCTCCGCAATCTTCAGCCTCTCCTTAATGGGAATGGGAAGTTTGGGAAGTGGAGGGGAGAGAGGGGGGGGGGGGGCCGCAACTAGCCTCAGCCTAACCTCCCCCATCTGGACTGGGGAGAGGGCGACTTGCCAGCCTCCAGGCTACTCCCAACCCTTCCCAGCTGTTGGCTGTTCAGGGGCAGAGGCTTTTTTCCCCCCAAGTGTGTGTTTTTGGTGGGCTTGAGAAAGCATTTTTTTTTTCATAAACAATTGCCATATCCTCCACCAGCTGCTGACCCCACGGCTCCTGTCCCTGAGCAGAGCTCGGGAAGCAGGCGGAGGGGAATGGTTTTCATTTAGGAGACTCCGCTCTGGAGGGGGAGACTCGCTAAAGGGTGCTCGGCCCCGACGCTGTTAGCACGCTAGCTATAATGCAGAAGCTAGATAGGTCACTGGCTGGGAGCAAAAGAGATGTTAGCTGATAGCAGCCGTAGTGACAGGACGGCTGCTATCAGCACCTTGTGTGCTGTGAGATGGAGGCTGGAGGCTCAAGTAGCTTCAACGGCTATCTGGCAGAAGCTTGGGCTGCTAGAATTCAGACATATTGAAGCATTACTTGACTTTCTGACCACTTTGGGGCTTTAATTAAATCCAATTAATCACAATTAATCACTTACAACAATATTTGCATGGAAAAGCCCCCAAATGAAGACATTTCAACTCAATTATCATGATATTATCATGGCACATGAGAAACGCATTGAATGGATATATCAAAAGGAGGCATTAGAAAAAAAATTTATTGTTTTATTTCTAATCATTTTTATAATTTTTAACTATTTGACAAGCTATTTACATGCTCAACTAATCGCACTGACCGGTTGGAATTGTGGGACACATGCATGGTGTCTGAGAGGTGCGTTCGTAAAATTCACTCCGATGGTGTCGGTGGCGCCCTCTGTGCTCTCTTTTTATTTCGAAAATTAAGAGCGGGTAGTATATACTGTATACAGTATACGTATTCGTATATATGAAAACACAATATTGCTTAGTGCAGCTTTAAATACATGCTCAATCCTTAAAAATGATGTTCTCCCGGCAACAATAGAAAACAAATAAACTAACAAAAGTCCTGCAAACCCAAAGTGTAGAGCACCAAAAGGGAGATAAAAAAAGACAAGATCCACCGTCTCCAGCAAACAATAGCAAAAAAACCACACATCTGTTCCCACCAACCACCTCTTTTCTCTCTCCTCCTGTCCTCAAACAGCGGTCCCACTGCATGTGTTGATGAAAAATGGATTGGTTGCTTGTTAGTGAAGGCGAGTACAGGTGCCAATGCAGTATGTATATCATCCGATGGCATGTTTGTGCTGATGCACTATGTATGAGGCGGCCGGGCCTCATGCAACATTCAGCAGGCCGGGGAGGCCGTAAAGGTGAGGCCGGCACAGCCTGCAGCCAAAGACGCCTGCACCCCTCTGTGTGTGTGTGTGTGTGTGTGTGTGTGTGTGTGTGTGTGTGTGTGAGAGAGCTCAGACTGAGCTTTGTCACAGCTGGCTGGTGGATCCACACATTTAGAGACACAACTGGGAGGACACTCACGCAACTGCCTTTTGTTAAAGTCAGAGTCATTGTTACACGCACAAACACTCACCTCGACACAGTGGTGCTGCATCACACACAAGAAGCTATTTTTCTACTTGCATCACACACACTCACACACACACACACACACACACACACACACACACACACACTCACACACACACACACACGGCTCACTCTTTGTATTGGTCTGCCTTGGAATCGCATGGTAATACTTCATTATGGCAGCACTGTAATTTGGGGGGAATGAGCACTTCAAACGAACAGCAACCCACGCACAAACACACACACACACACACACACACACACACACACACACACACACACACACACACACACACACACACACACACACAGAGGGGATTACTGTAAATATGTGCTATAGAGTTCTGCTGGGACCAGTACCGTTTTTTTTCCTGGATTCCCAGAACAGTCCAAAATACACCAGGACAGTAATCAGAGGCACACTGCGAGGTTATAATTGTTGGAACTGATTACAATGTGGAGAGTAATGGTTCAAATTGGGAGAGGAATGCAACGCCAACTTGTACACAGTGAAGTATGAACTCAGGGACACTGGGTGTCTGCAGGGTTCAGGTTTTACAACTACGATTTAACTCATGATAATAAAAAAGTAAATTTCTTATACTAAAGTTGCCCTAATGTCACACTTGGTGGTTCGAATTATAGCATCGGCTGGAAGGTTAGATTCATCGTGTGTTTGCTACCCACACATAGGTTGTTTATCTGCGCCTTCCACACTGACAGATTCTAATATTGAAAATTATTCTAATGACAGTTTTTATAATCAGCAACCTCTTTGGTGAAGATTTGGTAAAGTTTAGGCTACTAAAAATACTTGGTAATAGTTGGGCAAAGAATTTTTGACACCATAGCATCCATCCCAAGCTCCTCACTGAGAGGTTTTTCTGCACTATAACAACGTCAGGCGACTTCGACCTTTGCTACTGAGACACGACGGTTGTTATTCACATGGATTGCAAGAGGACCATAAACCATATAGGTTTCATTTTAAGTGTATAGACAGATGACGAATGCTGTCGTTTTTTTTTTTAGTTTGACTGGTGCAGCACACATGGTGGTTATATACACAAAAAATGTCTTCTGGCTCAACCAAGTGAAAAAAACTCCTTTCATTGTACACTGAAGTTCTATACATGTCACTAATGTAACAGATTTTAAAGTGAAATAGGAACAAAAGAGATGCTAGATAATATTGTAAAAAATAATAGAGTGAAAAGAAATGAAAGGCAGCAGCACCTAAAAAATACTGAAACAGTAACAATACAGTCGTATTATGTGAATATATTATATAAAAAAACTCACCGTATGAAATAAATGGATACTTACTGTATTGAATAAATTAAGTTCCATTGGGTATATGAGTGTGTACATCCCACAACCGGTTATTTATTTAGTTCAAACAAAGACCCCCCCTTCAAACACTCCTTCATCCATATGTATAAATAATACAAAACACACATGCACACAAACACCATTCTTGGCTCCCATCGTGTGGACGCTGTCACACAAACACACTGCTCTATGGGCCTACATGATGGGATGTTGTCCTTTGTCCCTCACACACAAAATACACAAGCTCGGTGTGATGCTCAAATGAGCTGGAATTGAGAAAAGATGGTGTAGTGTGGGTGGATGTATTGGTTGTGTCTAGAAGGTAACCCCTAAGTTGCGAAACTCTCGCAAGATGGTTAAGGTTAGGCATTGACCTTGAATGGTTAAGGTTAGGCATTGACCTTGAATAGTTAAGGTTAGGCATTGACCTTGAATGGTTAAGGTTAAACATTGACCTTGAATAGTTAGGCTTAGGCATTGACCTTGGATGGTTAAGGTTAGGCATTGACCTTGAATGGTTCAGGTTAGGCATTGACATCGAATGTTTAAGGTTAGGCATTGACCTTGAATGGTAAAGGTTAGGCATTGACCTTGAATGGTTAAGGTTAGGCATTGACCTTGAATGGTTAAGGTTAGGCATTGACCTTGAATAGTTAAGGTTAGGCATTGACCTTGAATGGTTAAGGTTAAACATTGACCTTGAATAGTTAGGCTTAGGCATTGATCTTGTATGGTTAAGGTTATGGTATTGACCTTGAAAGGTTAAGGTTAGGCATTGACCTTGGATGGTTAAGGTTAGGCATTGACCTTGAATGGTTCAGGTTAGGCATTGACATCGAATGTTTAAGGTTAGGCATTGACCTTGAATGTTAAAGGTTAGGCATTGACCTTGAATGGTTAAGGTTAAGCATTGACCTTGAATGGTTAAGGTTAGGCATTGACCTTGAATGGTTAAGGTTAGGCATTGACATCGAATGGTTAAGGTTTGGCATTGACCTTGAATGGTTAAGGTTATGCATTGACCTTGAATGGTTAAGGTAAGGCATTGACCTTGAAAGGTTAAGGTTAGGCATTGGCCTTGAATGGTTAAGGTTAGGCATTGAGATCGAATGGTTAAGGTTAGGCATTGACCTTGAATGGTTAAGGTTAGGCATTGACCTTGAATGGTTAAGGTTAAGCATTGACCTTGAAGGAGGCATTGAGATCGAATGGTTAAGGTTAGGCATTGACCTTGGATGAAGACTGACTCGGTCACATGTTGTGACATAATTGTGTACTCTGTTTTCGAGTTACAGACATTTAGACCTTTTCCATACTCTGTTTTAAGTTACATTTATTAATTAGGGCTGTTTCTGTACTGTGTTTTTGTTTTACAAATATTAGGACTGTTTAGGTACCAAATTCCTCAGTGATTTCGTCCTGTTTAGAGTCCTGTGGTTTTGTCTCAAATTTTGTTTCACATCCCCCCCACTGAGGTTAGGATTAGGGAAATGGAAAACAGGGTCGGGATTAACCATCATGGGTGTTTCACACGGCGGGTTCGAGGCGGACGATGGGCAATCTCAACTCAGGCCTTCTACGTAGCGAGTACAGTCCAGGCACGGCCCATTGACCTTGAATGGTTAAAGTTAAGATAGGTTATCGGGCAGCGAGTCTCTGGAGACACCGAACTTGGGGGGTTACCTTCGAGACACGACCGGCTGTATGCGTGTGAGTCCAAGCACATAAACTCCCTGTTTATGGTAAAACATACACCGTTTAATGTAGAACTGAGACGGGAACTTTCACTGGAAACAATACAAATGGCTCACAGCATATTTACATGTGAATTTAGAAACAAAAATTTAAATTTAAGGACTTTAACTGGTTATTACAGACAGGATAAAGTTATCACACTAGACACCAAAGCACAGTACTGGAGGGGGGACTAACATACGGGGATTTTATTTAACACATACTGTATGTACAATAACAACAAGAGATAAAGGAGATTATTGAAGGTTATTGAAGATTGAACAGCTCAAACAAAGACTATTAAATCTCCCATGTGCTCCTGGGCTCCAGACTAAAAGTGGTAGTAGCCTCCATGCTAACACTTACACGAGAGCTGAGAGCAAACTTGGTCTGAAATAGTAAAATAAACAACTTGAATTTTTCCAATTATCGTTGGTTAACTTCTCAGCTGGTTAGGATATTTCAGGTGCTACGTCTGTTAAAAAAATAACAGCTAAAACCTTTTGACCTTTGTAGTACAGCAAAAATGCTGAGGTCTGAAACGCTGAGGGTTTGTAACCTGTGTAATGACAAATAATGTGAACGTTTGAACCAATGGAAGATGAAATACAGTAAAACATAGCATCCATATATATAAATATATATTGGGGCTGTCAAAGTTAACGCGATAATAATGAGTAATGCAAATTTGTTTTAACGCCACTAATTTCTTTAACGCATTAACGTAACTTGAACATCTATCATACTAGCGGGAAGGAGGCTAAATAACACTCCAAAGTTAGGCTAAATTTTGGTGAGGAAAAACTGGCATGGCCATTTTCAAAGGGGTCCCCTTGATCTGTGACCTCCAGATATGTGAATGTAAACGGGTTCTATGGGTACCCACGAGTCTCCCCTTTACAGACATGCCCACTTTGACATGCCTTTGAGGGTTTCTGGACAATATCTGTCATTGTTTTGTGTTGTTAATTGATTTCCAATAATAAATATATACATACATTTGCATAAAGCAGCATATTTGCCCACTCCCATGTTGATAAGAGTATTAAATACTTGACAAATCTCCCTTTAAGGTACATGTAGAACAGATAAAAATTAACTATTTTAATCAATTGACAGCCCCAATATATACTCAAATTAGTCTTACTACAGTCGTATGAGCCGAAACTTGTACCTAATTTTAAAGCTCTCCAAAAGGACAATTTACCTCTCCCATCTTGTTGTGCATTTCTTCAGAGTGGTGTTGTATGTATGCATATTAATATGGGCAGTTTGAAGAGAACAAGGGAACACTGTGGAAGCCTCGTACACACAAACACCATGTTGCTTGGTGCACTTCCTCCCTCATAATGTAACCCTCGTCCCCATCTCATCCTGAGCTGGATGTATAATATGTGCTTTATTCTACTGCCTAAAGGGCAATATGCTGCTGAGTGTGTGATGAGTACGTGTTTGTGCGAGTCGCTCCATAGAAAGACCGTACGGCGGTATCAGAGACAGCTGAGCCCGGTGCACTTTGCTTCAATCTCTCTTGTCAACTGAAGGCTGGGAGGACTGGAACTGCTTCTTATTAGGCAGCATATTTTGGCTCTGGGAACCTAATGACTTCATCCTTTTACAATTTACTGGCTAAATAATTGTGCATTTAAATAATACACATGAATAAATATGTCACCATGCAAATTTCAGTTGTATTTCTTTCACAGCTTTCTCATTTTAGTGGCCTTACACTTGTGGGTGTTAATTTTAGGCACATAAACTTATCAACCGCCTTCCTCAGGGCTTACACAGATTATGATCTAATATACAGACACAATGGCCACTACATTAAAGTAATAATATGCAAGGATTTCCTAAACCAGAATTAAGTAACTAGAATCAACTAGAACTGCCGATGGAACGTGATCATCAAATCTGGACGAATGGTTTACTAAAAAAAACCAATCCAGCCTTCTGTCAGAGTTCATGTTACGACCTCCAGCTTGTTGACGAGAGCATCTGAGGGCGTTTTCACACCTATAGTCTGTCTGCTCTGCTCTGAATCAGGGTCCAAACTGTTACCATAATACATATTGCCTCCAGTTTGGTTTGTGTTCACACGGCAGCATTTACAAGCGGACCAAAACTTTGGTGCGTAAAGAAACTGCTCTCTGATTGGTCAGAATTTCCATGCTGGAAAACTCCCAGAAGTAGCCAAAGAAGAGCAGACTTCCAGAACACAACAATGGAGGGACAACTACGCAGCTTGATCTTGGTCCTTGTCATCTTTTTTTACCTCGTAGCGATTTTTCACTGAAGGCAACGATACAGTTTGAAAATGAGGCGACTGGAAAACAATGTATTGATGCACTGGAGTCACCGAAGGCTCATATCAAGACGTACGGAGGACGGAGGAGGAGGCGTGCATTAACCCTCCTAAACTGTGACATGCTCATCGACCGAAAATATTTCCTCAGATCCATCAGGTATGAACGTGGTCTTCAACACAGCCTGACCTTACACCTGTTTAGTACTGATGTGAATAGCGAGGCCAAGCGTAGGCTCTTCTGTAGTAATGTTGTCTGGTGTCTGGTGTTGACGTGCACAGAGCAGCTCGCTACCGGAGCTGCTTTAATCCAAAAAGGCTCAATGCTTTCTCCAGTTGGGCCGAATCGAGGTCGGATCATGTTCTCACCACAAACGAAGCGTACCGAACTGTACTGAACCGTACCGCGGTTTGTTTGGAAGCGAACCAAGACCCCCCCCCCCTTCAAGGAGGTCTCGTTGCGCTTGTTTTGGTGTTGCACCCGAGTGTGATAGCTGTGTTCACACCTGCCCAAACGAACAGCACCGAGAAGGTAAACACTCCAGGGTTTGATTCAATCCAACTGAACAAGGCAGGTGTGAATACGCCCTTAAGGACAGCTATTGAGTTAGAAAGAAATATTGACATGGCCTTAGTAATGTGTTGTTATTCATCTTTACATTGACATTTTATTTTGGCTTAAAGTTATTTGTTTTTCAAACTATTACACGTTATCATCAAATGAACCTGGGCTCAGGACGGACACTTTCTACGAGGCCCTACCTGGACACGATTGAGACAGACAAACAGAAAGACAGACAGACAGGTAGAAAGCTGGCCATCTTCCTCTCTCTTCCTCCTCCTCCTCCTCCTCCTCCTCCTCTCGCCTGTCCTCTTCTCTCTCACACACCAATGATAAAACAATGATTGGGTAGTGAGGGAGAGAGGGAAGGATGGAAGGATGGATGGATGGATGAAGGGGCAATGAAAATGATAGGCATGCTTGCGAGGAAAAAAAAGCAAAAAGAAAAATCAATTGAAATGGTAATTTGGAGAGCGAGGAGCTTCCTCTTTTAGGAATAACCTGCAGGAGACAAACAGGAAATAAAAAAGAAAAAGTTGGGTTTTAAATATGTGCTGGTGATACATACAGTACCAGTAGTGTGTGTGTTCTTTTGTTAGCATACTTGTTTTTCCTCAGCATGCATGTCCATGGCTGGAGAGGGCCGATGAGTGAGTGAGGCATGCAGATACTGATAGCTACTGATAGCTATAGTGGTTTCACAGCTAACTTTATCATTTCTTTTCAACTTCTTTAAGAGCAAGCAGAATATATACGACTTTCCTTTGGCATGTTTATTCAAGATGCGCCAGTTGTGTGATTCTTTCGGGCAAGTTTATATGTTGGCATCATATTCTTCTGTAAAAGTCATCCGTTAGAAATTATTTAGAAATAGAATATTTAGACAACTGAAAGTCAGAGAATAAACGCTCCTGTGAAACAGAAATATAACGATTCATTCTACAAAAAAAATGTCATTCATTATAAACCAACAGTCTGTAATGTTCAGCTTTTATTAACGGCAAATAGGAATCTATGGGTGCATCACAGGGTGCTTAGACAGCGCCGTCTAACACACGCACAAACCGGCGATGTTGGCGTTGGGGTCTCCGTAGAGCATTCTGACGCCTCTGTTCCTCAACATAGTTGAAGAATAACTGTACACTTATGACGCCTCACACAGATAATTATGGCACACACTCGTCACACGTTACAAGCCCAAAACTTTTTTGTTTTCCCTCTCTTCACGTTAACACTGAAAATCTTTACCATTTTCAGTGATCTAAAACACGTTCAGGTGTGGACAAAAAGGCCAAAAAGCATAGAAAAAGTTATGTTTACGTCGGCCTTAGTTTCATTATTTTCCAACTTGCTGTTTTGCTGAACTCACCTCCGAACTGTCGTATCATGTGTGAAAGGAGTCAACATGGAATTGGCAGCGATAGGTGAAGTGTTAATGCCAAAAAAAAACACTGTCTTAAGCTCAGTTCAGACCAAAGATTTTGTGGCGAGACGAGTTGGAATTTGCAACTACTTGAAAATGCGCCGGTCTGCAACGCTCGGAAACATTCTGAAACCTGCCAGTTTACACCGATGCGACTAGACGGGTATAGACGTCATACCTCCTCCAAGCTGTGCTTCGGTTCTAACTTCCGGCTTTCTTTTGTAGCTGGATATAATTTGCAGCGTCTTAAAATATGAATGAGGGTAGTAATAGTGAGGTACTTTCTACAGTTGCATTTCTAGTAGAGATGGAACGGTAAAATAAAAGAAAAAATGAGAGGGTCGAGAATTTGGAGCCATCTGTGGGTGCTTCAACAGAATACCGAGGGAGCTTATGCGAATTTATGCCGTGAACTTGACAGGAGATCTACTCTCTTTTATCAATTTCTCCTGTCTATTTCCGGAGCAGTTCATCTCTAATCAGCAGAGAAAACACTAACTATGGAGACAGCGTTTCACCAGGGGAACAGCTAATGATAAAGCTGCGATTCTTGGTAACAGGTGAGCTACAGTCAGCAAACTCACGGCCGCTGTACAACGTGACAAAGGTTTGTTTGTTTGTTGATCTCATTTGAGTACATTTCTAGGGCTTGTCCTTGACTAAAAGAAATTCTCGTTGACTAACACGCATTTGATTTAATCGACAAATCTATAAAACTGAGTTTCTCCACAAAGACTCACACAAAAGCACCACTTTAAATTTTGTGTTTACCAGAGATGTGCTCATATGTTTCTCGGAGAAAAGCATAAAAAAATGACTAATCGACTAAAGGAATCTTAGTCGACTGAGACCAAAATGACATACGGGGTAGCCCTATAAATTTTAAGGCGCGTGTCATACAGACGCAGCTGTTCCTCAATCAGTTCCCACTGCCCAAAACACTGTCCTTTCGACCAGCTGATAGTTTTAACTGACTTGACAAGCTGACTTTGCTACGAGCTCATTTGCTGTTGCAATAGATGACGTGCCTTACGTTCTAAAACACTGACGACTTGAGAAGCTGAGTTGCAGGCGACACCATCAGCCAGCTTGAGTCGAGCTGAGATGGGCCAGTTCACACCGCGGCAACTTTTCCCTGAAATGGTTTTAACCAGTTTTTGTCTCATCCCGAATCTTTGGTCTGAACGGAGCTTTTTACGCCAAGATTTAGAGCCAGCAACATTCCATCTTCAATGTGTGAAACTCAGTTTCACAAAGCAAACAAGACAGTCGCCTCTCTGATCGTGACCTTGGCTTTGAGTACACGTAACTAAACCAACGCAGACATTAAGCAGCAAGGTGACCAAAAATATTACTAATCATGAATGAGTTCTGGCAGAGCTGCAGGCGGCTGGAAGACAACAGTGCTGACTGGGAAAACACAACCCCCTCATTTAGTGTGATGGAACTGTAAAGCAGCTAACACACGCAGGAGCAATTGCGGCTGTGTGTGCGTGTGTCAGTATGTGTGTGCTTCATTAGTGTGCATCTTGGCCGTTGTGTGTTTCTTGTGTGTGAGTGTAATGGGTACCGTGTGCTTGCTGAGGTCTTGTTTGCCCATCTTAAGTCAATTAAAAGGAAATAAGGCGGCTCTGACCGGCCCGTGAACCAGCTCCCTCAGCTGAGAGCATGTCTGCACAAACACACACACACACACACACACACACACGCGCACACACACACACACACACACACACACACCAGCTAACACAGGGAGGCTGATAATGCTCCACAACCGGCAATCGACCCTGTGCCCTGCTGTGTGAGAAACAATGGCTCTGAGGCTCTGTGAGTGTGTGTGTGTGTGTGTGTGTGTGTGTGTGTGTGTGTGTGTGTTTAGTGTGGCATGTCTGACAAGGCTTCAGAGGGAAAAAAGACAACATCAGACACACATGCACACATTCCTTGTGTTTCTGCAGTGGAGAGCCAAAGAATGTATTTATGTCCTGCAGACACGAAGACCAACACAACACCACACACACACACGTGCATCCAAACAGATACGCTGCACCTTGCTTGTAAAAAAGTCATCCTAGTTGTGGACGTCAGCATCGTAAAGCTGAGGCAAGTCACCGTGCCTCCAAAGCTCCCACTGCCATGAAAACATTATTACAACAGAATTTCCATTCAGAGCGGGCCGATTGCTCGCCCCCCCTGAAGTGCTGCTTGCAGCGTTGTCGAGAACCGCTCATCGCTCGTTGACTCCGGGGATGTAAGAAGAGTTTGGTTGTAACGTTAGTATAATCCAGCATCCAGCAGAACTGCAGTCAATGAGCCTGTAAAGGCCCGCTGTGGACGACATGCTGGACTGCAGAGCCCTGAAGCCCCGCCCCCAATACTAATATTGAACGTGTGTATGTCTAAATTACACCAACTTCACCACTGCACGTCCTCGGGTCCCCAGCTATACACCCGCCAAGTGTGAAGTCGATCTGATGAGCGGTTGTCAAGATATGCAAAGGAAGTAACTTTTCCATAATCTTGAATCAGTATGTCTTGATTTGGGTTTATGGAGTCGTTTACTTGGACTTAGTATCTCTGGAAAGAGGTTTCCACTGGTTTAACATAACATCGTTGTTTAATCATCTACAATGAGATGAGAACATTTCATATTTTGTACAAACTCTACCATGTCTCCCTCAAGGCAATGAAGAAAAGAATCTGTAGAAAACTTGTTGCTAGACACACCGTGACACAGGATATCTTTAAATCAGACCAGGACTTCTTTGTCCAATTTTAACCTTCCTGAAATCCTAATTAAAGCGAAGGTCAAGTCAACATGTTTCAGTGATCACATTCTCTGTGCTCCCACTGTGAGCAGCACGATAAGCACCGAGCTCTAATGCATCGGCTCTATCCTTTGACAATCCCAGAGCTGTTCTTGCAGAGGTGAGGGACCACTTAATCCTCTATCCCCAAACCCAGCTCATAATAAACAGGCTACATTTAATCCACAACACAGAGGAGCAAGGGTTAAGACTTTATCGCTTGCCATGCCAATGTTCTCCCTTTTACTCGCTCTCACACTCTATCCCTTTGTAAGCGTCATTATAATACTGCTATTGTAAAATCACTGGATTAAAATCTGGACCGGCAATCTGCATTAGGTTAGAGGAAATGAATCACTACTGCTGCTGCTGAGGCAGAAAATACAAGAGCAGTAATTTATTAAACAGATGCACTACTGAGATATCTAGAGTTCAGCATATCTGTCAGTGAGTTGGTCAGTGGAAATATTCCACTGTCTCATCATCATTCAAAGTTCAACTTGCAATGAACAGAAGGTGTCCAGATGAATTATTCTTTTCATTTTACCAAATATGCATTTGAATATCGCAAAAACAAAAAAGTCCCTATACTGCTGTCTGGGGGCTCGAAGGAGTTTTCCATAGCATGTTTAAATGCTAAACTGGCCATAACTTGCTTTATAAGTTCTGATCATTTCCCTCTACATAATACCTACAGTACAGAAAACAATAACAAAACAAAAGGCCTTTGGTGGCCAGAAAAAAAGGATGGCAAGGTACGTTTCTGAAAAGCATAGGATACATTTAATGTGGACATTTCTGAACCAAACATACATTTCATAAATAATATCATATCAGCCTTGTACTACGCTTGCAGAAACTCACAATGCCACGTGGTTAACGTTGTGAAACTACTTGGTTAAGGTTAGAAAAAACATCATGACTTTAAAAAATAATAATTTAACAACGTAACGTCACAACGTAAGATCACAACGTAACTTCACAACGTAACTTCACAACGTAACTACACAACGTAACTTCACAACGTAACGTCACAACATAACTTCACAACGTAAGGTCACAACATAACGTCACGACGTAAGGTCACAACGTAACGTCACAACGTAACGTCACAACGTAACGTCACAGCTTAACGTCACACTTAACTTCACAATGTAACTTCACAACGTAACTTCACAACGTAACTTCACAACGTAACGTCACAACGTAAGGTCACAACGTAACTTCACAACGTAACTTCACAGCTTAACGTCACAACTTAACGTCACAACGTAACTTCACAATGGAACTTCACAATGGAACCTCACAATGTAACATCACAACGTAACTTCACAACGTAACTTCACAACGTAACGTAACAACGTAACGTCACAACGTAACGTCACAACGTAACGTCACAACTTAGCGTCTCTACTTAACGTCACAACTTAACGTCACAACGTAACTTCACAACGTACCGTCACAACTTAACGTCACAACGTAACTTCACAACGTAACGTCACAACGCAACGTCACAACGCAACGTCACAACGCAACGTCACAACGCAACGTCACAACGACATTCAACGTATCCGTGGTTTACAGAAACGTACAATGCCAACATTGTTCCCTGGTGACCGAGCTGGTGGTTGCACTGTGATCGGTACGACAATATGGCAAATGTTTGACCCTGCATACAATGTTAGTCTTTAGAGTTGTAGCGGTAGCACGAAAACATAGAAAAATAACACAAAGAAGGCAGCTACAGTAACAGCAGCCCAGATTGAAATGCATCACACACCCAGTCCGTGAGATAAAGTCTCAGCATTCATACACTGTAGGAAAACACACACCATAGAGTCATTCAATCAGTCTATATGAATAAGTAATGAGGGGAACCAAGACTCTGTGTTGGTGTATTTCATACTATCCCCACACTGATTCACATTAGAGCACAAATCCTTAATTCTATCATACAGAAAGAGAAAGAAATCTGTGTTATTTAGTGCTGCACTATGTATACTGCATGTGGGGAGTTTTAAGTGCTGATGCCAAAGCTTGTGCACAGATAGAAGGAGCACTTTATTAATATGTGCAGTATGCTTGAAACAAACTAGTACCTGCAGTATAATATGTCATCCTACCGCAGCTAAGTGTTTCTACCTGTTCTGAATGGCGATACTTGAATGCTTGAAGGTTGTCATAGCTTCCACCTGGCTGCAACCCACTGCTTCCCGGATCTCTTTTCAAGGGTCTCTACGTGTCTTTGTAATCCCAACAAAATGAATCGTACACATGGGGGGATAAGGGCGCACACTCTCATACAATCTGTCTTCAAAGGCACTGGGTGTTGCACTCAGTTGTACACACAAAAAAGTGAGCTTGAGATAGACGGTCAAGACAAGACCACGACACTTTTACACCACCACCACCAAACACCTGGCCAATCAGTGGCTGTGCTTATCGGATCGTCTGTCTCGGAAAGGTGCAAAAATTGTCTGATTCCAACCTCAGAAAAGTCGCTGGTTCATGCTGAACTCTTAAACTTCTGTGTCTGCAGATCTCTAAAGCAGGTGTTGGAAGTAGAACAACCATTCTTAGAAACTGATTAAACTTTTCCTTATTTTGCTGCTTGAATCCAAGGAACCTCGAGGGCACCTATCACCTCATTCAAGAGAGTGTTAATAGTTTTAAGGAGAACAAGCAGAGTACTTTTTGTGTGTGCCCAAGCTAACACTGTGCAGCCTACCTGATGGGAGCAATTGCCGTTGGCAGCTCAAAATGTGGGCAGACCAAAAAGACTTCCCATGCATTTATTGACTCAACAGACAACTCCTCCCACACTTTGTACAGAAATGTGACTGTGGTGTTGGCACCGATGATTGGAGTTGGTAGAGAAGATGGGAGGAGGCAGACAGAGAGAGAACGGGGCGCTCAGAGCTCCACTTGATCAGTTGCATATGCGATGTTGGCACATCAGTATCCGTACAGCCATGTGCACAAGCTGCTGTCCGTTCGGTTTGCTATCCTGCATTCCTACATGCCACAGCACCCCAGGATATGGCCATATGCCATCGGCTTGGCCCGCTGATCAACACCGCTCCGGCCTCGCATGACAGCTCACAACGCACACGTACACACACACACACACACACACACACACACACACACAGTAGTTTCGACAGATGGGTGAAAAGGTGGGCCACGTCATGTGTGAAGTGAACAGAGGGCAGGGGGGTGTTAGCAATTATGGTGAAACAGACTGCAAAGAGAGACAGACACGTGTGTGTGTGTGTGTGTGTGTGTGTGTGCAACAAAAAAAGTGCACATGGGCATGTACACAACTACAAGCAGAGCATCAACTAAAACAACCCTCCACTAGATAGAAGAGCTGTTTAGAGAACCATGCAGCCAATATAGAAGACGATCCTAACAGAGTTCCCATCAGTGTGTATGGATCCGTGCCTTATAGCCTGTTTCTATCCTACAACGCATGTGTAAGATCCACGCTTCACAAGACAGGCTGCTTAATACCCCTTCGACTCTATTTTGCCTTGTATGGCAACAAGGTAGAAATACACTTGTATATATGTGTTAGAGCTGATTAATCTCTCTCAACCTTTCAAATCAAGATAATATTCAGGGCAGAACAACAGATATTGAAGGAGAGAGGGCAAAAACAACGTAGTATACCCCAACCTGATCTCACGGGAAGGCGTATGAATAGCAGGATATTTTAAGATTATTTCCACGTGTCAGGATAACGCATTTTAGGCTTTTCGTGTGTCATTAAACGGTCATGGTTATGTTTAGGCAACAAAACCACTTAGTTACGTTTAGGAAAAACATCATGGTTTGGCTTAAAAGAAGTATGTAAACTACGTAAAATATGTACGTACGCAGCATAACATAAGTACGGAAAACACATCACAAACGTAACTAACTTCAAAGTAACATGAAGAACAACACTCTGGGACACGAGCACTGGTCTCCTGGTTGAAAGTCCTGGGTTTGTTTTAAAGTTAAATGCATCAATCTGTTGCACTTTGAGGGCAAAATTAAGAGGCTAGATCTATTAAGAACTTTGTGTTCTCGTAAACAATTTAATCAGACGGGGTCCGCGTTTCAAGACGGGTCGGGTTGGTTGCCGAGCATCGGGCGCCGCAGAACCCTGACGCACAGAGGACAGTGTGTCCTGGTAGACATCGGGAGCCCAAACCCTCCCCGCAGGGAGAGAGGGCAAACTGCTCAGCGAGACTCCAGCAAACCCCATTAATCTATTTACTCCTCCCAAACTTTGTACAGAGATGTGACTGTGGTGTTGGCACTGATGACTGGAGCTGGTAGGGAAGATGGGAGGAGGCAGACAAAGAGAGAACAGGGTGCTCAGAACTTGAACTTGATCAGTTGCATAT